>JADBJO010000531.1:320000-352500 GCA_016801955.1 Conus betulinus | reverse complement strand
TACAGCCATTACGGTTCAGGTGCATTTTCACAGGTGGGATGACTGGAAATCGTCATTGTTCTGCCAAGTTTGCTGACGGCCATGCTTATATACTTGCCAGAAAAATGCAACCGTTAAAGTTTATTATGGACACACTCACGCACATGCGCACGAACAAATGCAAACACGTACGGACATGTTCACACATATGGGTCAAAAACTGATACCTTGGAATGTCCAGTGGGATTTTCCTGTTTCTGAACGGGCCCACAGACATAGAATATCAGAAACTGTCTGGAACTTTCGCAGTCTCCCTACCCCTACCCCTTCTCGTCGTTTGCGCCTTTAATTTTCAACATTTCACACATCCTGCTAAGTAGTCATCCTATTCTTGATGTTTATTTTTCATGGATCTCACTGGCCACAACCTATCCCTGTGGCTGCTTAAAATAGAACAGACACTCCCAAACATAGGTTGCATATGCATATAAAAATGCTATATTACTAGATAGCCTGTGGGATCAACTTAAATTACGTATAGTTTTATCTTGCCAGAATAAGACAAGATGATTTTATGACTCATGCCGTATAAAGCAAGAGAAGCCAACTTAAAGTGACAAATCAAACTTACTTATTACTGATTTCAACAATTACAAATTGTCACCGAAAAGTGAATACAGGGTGAATTTTACTTTGTTGCCAGTTTTATTAGGAGTTATCTCTCTTCTTGGAAAAATCTGAAATGGATGTGTCAACTCAGCAGATAGGACTTCATCTAGTTACGTAAAATAAAAAAATATCCTTGTGTTCATCTTTACTGATCACGCGTATTTAGAATACCTCAAGATTAAAACGTGAGCTTTCGATGATACCAAAGGCTGGATGGCCAGAAGCGCAGATTGGCGAACAGGGTGGGCGGATCTGAAGAAGACAGGAAAGAGGAAGAGGGGAATATGTCAGTGAGGTGTGGGTGGGGAGGGGGAAGGAAGGAAAGGGGAGTATGGCGATGGAGTGCTGCACGTAGCAGTTGTATGATATGCTAACTGGTGTTTAGGTCAGTGCTCTGCCGCTCTCTTGACCAGTGGTAGGTAGAAAAAGGAAAGAAGGCACGACCCAGATAGGGACAGCAGGAGGGGAAGGGGGGGGGGGGGGGGGGGCAGATGTAACTGAAAAACTTGAATCGATAGAACAAAAGACCGAAAATTACCTACCAAAACAAGCCTATTTCGGTACAGTGCTTGGAGCTGTACAAATTCTTTGCAAGTTGAACATCTTTGATGGTCAGCTGTGTGCTACAGTTACCTGACAGACGTTAAGTCTAGCCTGGTACGTTAACATGACAATGAGCTGAGTTGAACAGAAATCATACTTTTCTTTTGTTATCGTTCACAGTTGCTAGAGGGATGTATATCTAGCCTAAAATGTGAGCATGACAACGAGCTGTTTTGAAAAGATTTTTTGTTTGTTTGCTTTCGTCACACTGAGAGGATGTGTATTTTCTTCAGCAACCCAAAGTTAGTAGTAGCTGTACAAGAATAGAAGAGACAGTAGCTTTTTAGGAGACGGGGTAAAGAAGGGTGGGGGGGGGTGTTTTCTGATCATTAGCTCTCCATATGCGCGTCACTTTGTGATCTTTCTTTTACGTCATGAAGGGATTACAGTGCTAAAACTGGTGCTCCGAAGATAACAGATCTAAGAAAGCAGTCAAAATCGTCCAATAAAGAGAGATGATTAGATCAGGGAAACAGGATCCCTCCCCATCTGTCCCCCCCCCCCCACCCCCCCCACCCCCCCTCCTCTTCGCCCTTTGTCAGTGCTCACTCGCCCTTGCCAGTCATTTAGGCATGGCGTTCCTTGCTCCACTATCGCCCTCATCACCTGACAGCCGCGTTTCTGACCCACCGCTGAATAGACGAGGTGTGTTATGTTTTCTTTATCTGACAAACATGCCGTACTCTCCCTGTCAATGGATTGCATTCCGGTTTCAATGCCCCACCCACCTTAGGTGGTGATATGGCAGACAGGGATCACCAGTCTTGGATGAATGAGTAAGGGACATAATTAACACCGCACTACCTGCCAAAACGGAAACACGTTAAAATAGAGAAACTCACAATTTTCATACTGGCCTCCAGTAGGATGTTAACTCACTGTCTTAGATTCCGGACACTGTGCTGTACTACTGAGTCGACCAACCACACGAATTGAACCTGGAAGGTTGATTTTTTTTTTTTTCTTATGTGAAAGATCAGTTACAGGGTAGCGATATTTGCTTTACGTTCATTGCATTTCGAATTCTTCTTTTCATCCTAAACCAAATATTCGTTCACGGTTCATTTATTTAACGACAGTTGCAAAATGTTGAACACATATTTTTGCCTATTGTCTACCTGTGTGTATGACTCTCTCTCTCTCTCTCTCTCTCTCTCTCTCTCTCTCTCTCTGTGTGTGTGTGTGTGTGCGCGCGCGCGCGCGCGCGCGCGCGTGTGTGTGTGTGCACTCACTCCTACTAGAAACGATTACAATAACAAAAAGATAAGTAAATATATGAATGAAAATGTACAGTAAAAGTCATGTCGCTTTTTCTATCCCCATCCCACATCACTCAGAAAAGTTTCCATGAATTCAAACGGGAAAAAAAATGTTATCCAGATCATGTTTTGTCTGATTTCTAAGACACTCGGAAACTTCTGATGCTGCGCTGCTAAACATGATGTTGTTTCGGAGCTGGATGTGAACAAGTTGCATAACCATTACTTTTTCCAGTTTTATGAACTTTTGCTTGATTGTAATCTTGAGGCACAATACTGTCCTTCATTTGTGTATTGTTTAGGCACAACACTATCCTTTTATTGTAATCTTTAAAACAACACTCTCCTTGAATTGTAATCTTGGGGATCAACACTGTAACGTATCCGTAAACCCGAGTCACAAAACTGTCTTTAATTGTAATCTTTGGGCACAACCTTGGCCTGGAACTGTAATTTGGGGGAACGCTGTCCTTTAATTGCAAGTTTGAGGACAACACCATCCTTTCCCTGTTAAGGTCCAGCACTGTCCCTGACCTTGAATTGAGATCTTAGGGGGGGGGGGGGGGGGAGTACTATCCTTGAATTGTAATTTTGAGGCAGAACACTGCCTTTTACTGTAATCGTTAGGTACAACACTGTCCTTCAATTGTTATCTTGAGGAGCAACACCGTCCTTTGATATTGAAAAGTTTTGGCACAAACGGTAGTTTTTTTTTTAATGTAAATTAACTTTCCGCCTATTCAGAGTTTTTCTTTTATCTGTGTACTCTTTTTCCCCTTTCTTTGCGATTCACTCTTGTCGAAGAACAGCTGATCTGATAATAGGCCTACCTCGGGTGTGTTGATTCCAAGGAAAGAAAGTAGGCGTACTCTTCTAGGTAGTTTATTAACGTATTCCTCACCTCCATCACAGAATGTTTTTATAGCTAGCTCAAAGTGAATTGCGAAAGCGAAATGGAACATTTCACAGTTCATGGCAGTTATGATAACAGACATAATTTGGATACTTTGAAACAAGGAGACGCAGTTGATAACTTGTTCTTACAGATTTAATCTGTGCACTACAACTTTAATGCATAGAGAGGAAGTTTACAGCCCAAGACAGTTATTGTAACAGACTTTATTTTGAATCTTTAAGATAGGGTGAAGTTGACAGCTTATGATACAATTATAAAGAAAAAATAATTTAGGCACTTACGTTTAGGGTGACGCAGTACGTCGCCTGTGACAGCTGTTACAATAAACGTTATTTGGGTGCTGTAAAGTAGACAGGTGGAGTTGATCGCTTGTTATGACATCTGTTACAATAGACTGTTTGGTTTTTGTTTCCTTCTTTTGTTTTGTCTTGGGGAGGTGCGTAAGGGGTGAGGGTTGGGATGTCCAGTTGGATATAAGAATGATTAACATGCATGTAATATCAGTCTTCATGCGTGTTTTCGAAACGTGGACCCTGACAGCAAATCTACCACACAAAAAAAAAGAAAAACCCAGGCACTTTGAAGGAACTTCTGACGTAAAATACTATGCGTCATGTACACACAAAAATAACGTCAACAGTCATCAAGCGCGCAAAAGAACTGAGACAGCCCATGGGCGCCTTTGAAAAGCTGCTAAGAAAAAAAGGAAATGGTATGATCATATCCTTCGACCATTTAGCCTTTCAAAACTCATGCAGGGCATTTTACAACAAACAAAAACGAAAACGAAAAAAAATGAAAAGGACAGACAGAAGAAGAGGCAGAGAAAGAGGGATGAGAATGCAGTATAGGAATAGACATGCTGACCTTAAGCGATTCCCAGAGAGAGCGGCAGAGGACAGTCGAGGATGAAGGAGGATTATCAGAGCATGAGAGGCCCCGATGACCGTAAGGCCAAAGGACGGATGATGATGCTGATGAGGGAGAGATGCAGCAGACAGCATACAACAGCGATTGTAACATACTTAACTTGGATACTTTTTATGTAGTAAGATGAAGTTGACTGTGTATTATAGCTGTTATAACAGACTTCATTTGGGTACTTTAATAAAGGGAGATAATTTGGGTACTTTACTGAAGGCAAATGAAGTAGACAGTCTGTAACTGCCATCACAACAATTTGATTTGGGTTCTTTAAAGCAGGGAGATAACGTGAACAGCCCATGATAGTTATTACAACAGATCGCATTAGGATTCTTTAACGTAGAGAGATTAAGTTTGAATTAGGATTCTTTAACGTAGAGAGATTAAGTTCACAGCCAATGACAGTTATTACCACAGACTTAAATTGAGTTACTTTTTGTAAAGAAACAGAGCTGATGGCCATGAAACAGCTGTATATTGGACTCGGTGTGTGTACATTAATGTAGGGGGATCCAGTTGATTGCCTGTAACAGCTATTACAACAGACTTGTTTGGGCTACTGTGATGTAAAAAGTTAAAACTGATAGCTCTTGCTAGCTCTGGCGAAAATCTTAATTTAGGAACCTTAAAGAAGGGAGGTGTGGTTGATGACTTATGGCAGCTATTTCATAACACCTTGTGTGTGTGTGTGTGTGTGTGTGTGTGTGTGTGTGTGTGTGTGTGTGTGTGTGTTTTAAAACAGTGTTGGAGCTGATAGTCTGTAAGAGTTTTACAATAGAATTACATGGGGTTCTTTGTAGTAAGGAGACTGACTCGACGGTCCATGACAGCCAGCTCAGCGGACTTAATCTGGGATCTTTGAAGCAGGAACATGAAGGTGACAGTCCGTAATGCTATCACAACACTCTTGTCCTTCCACAGAAGATAGACTTTAACTTTTATCGCAACAGGTTTTAAGTTTGGTATTTTGAAACAGGGAGATGAAGTTGATAGTTGTTAACATTTATCACAGCAGGCTTAAGTTGGGTACTATAAGGATATGAAGTTGATAGCCTTTAACATCTATCACAGCAGGCTTAAGTTGGGTACTTTAAAGTAGGGAGATGAAGTTGATAACCTTTAACATTTATCACAACAGGCTTAAGTTTGGTTTTCTTTTTAGCAGGGAGATGAAGTCGATAACCTTTAACATTTATCACAGCAGGTTTCAGTTAGGTACTTTGAAAATATGAAGTTGATAGTCTCTTGCATTTATTTATCATAACAGGCTTAAGTTGGGTACTTTAAGGATATGAAGTTGATACCCTTTGACATTTATCATAACAGGCTTTAGTTGAGTACTTTAAACAAGGGATATAAAGTTGAAAGCCTTTGACATTTATCACAGCCCAAGTTTTTATTTTTAAGTGGGTACTTTAAAGTAGGAAAATGAAGTTAATTGCCTTTAGCATTTATCACAACAGACTTACGTTGGATACTTTAAAGAAGAAAGATGAAGTTGATAGCCTTTGACATTTATCACAACAGACTTAAGTTAGATAGGGAGATGACGCTGATAGCCTTTAACATTTATCACAACAGACTTAAGTTAGATAGGGAGATGAAGTTGACAGCCTTTAACATTTATTACAGCAGACTTAAATTGGGTACTATGAGATATAGAGATGAAGTTTATAGCCTGTGACATTTATCACAACAGACATAAGTTGGGTACTTATAAGTGGGAAGATGAAGTTGATAGCCTTTCATATGTTTCACAACAAGCTTAAATTGGATACTTAAATGCAGACAGATTAAGCTGATAGCCTCTGACATTTATCTCAACAAACTTTAATAAGGTATTTTAAAGCGAGGAGATGAAAGTTGATGGCCTTTGACGACTACCACAACAAGACGAAACTTAGGTGATTCTTTTACATAAAGAGAGAAGTTCACAGCCGCTGGCAGCAGCAGCCAGCAGTCAGATTTAATTCTGGTAAATCAATATAGGGAGAGGAAATTGGCGTCCCATGACAACTGTCACAACATATTCAATCTGGATGGTTAAGTAGGGGGGGGGGGGGGGGGGGGACATAGTTGATGGGCTTTAACAACCATCACAACAGGCATAATTGGGTAGTTTTTTTTAAAGTGGGAAATACAGACGATAGCTGTATAGGAGTTACCACAACAGAAGTAATTGGGATGGGTTTTATGAGGTAGGGAGATAAGGTGACAGCACGTGAAAACGGTTACAAGAAACCGTGCAGGAGCAATTTTTTCAGCTTGTTGTCTGTCACTCGTTAAAGTCAAGAAGCATTTTCTGTCTTTCATTGTTGTTGTTCGTGTTGTTTCCTCATGAGAACCTGTGTTGATCGGAAATATGTGACATGCAGCAGACATTCATTAACTGCTGCCAAAAAAAAAAAAGCTTCTTTTAAAGTTTGTTGCAGTTTCAATCATCATTGATTTACACTCAGTCTTGCTGTCTTCTTCTCCACAAGTGCGTTCATGCCACTGTCTTTCTCTGCTTTCTGTTTGCAGGGTATAGCCGACGGTTCAACCCAAACCAGTACAGCCCGGAGTGATGGCCTGTGACGTGCTCTTCTTCTCCAGACATGTTCCACTTAACAGACATTCCATTGCCAACAGAGGACTTTGAGTAGCTGTAGTCTGAGGGCCTGTGACATGAGATGGCTGAACGTACACAGTCTCTGACGGAGATTCGTGCATTTAAGAATTCACATGACTGGAAGTAGAAAGTCCATTTTTTTTTGCCATTAGCTAGAAAATTAGCCTTCAGTATTGGTTACTGGGGATGGCACGGGTTGCATGGCAACTCGTCATACCAACGCTCAGAGAACAGAAAGTCAGATGTGTGTGATGAAGGATGTGATGTTGAAGCTGAGCATGCGACTGCTAGTTGTCCGTTTCCATGCACCGTATCATTTTGATGGGAGTAGTGTAGTGTTTGTATAGTCCACTCAGACTTAGGGACGGTTATGCCTATTTCTCTGTATATCGGTGACAGCAATGCTATATATCATCTTCACATTGGTACCGTGTGTCATCTTGACAGAAGTAGTATGTGTCTTCATGACTGTGGCACTATTGACATCATGACTAACACACACACACACACACACACACACACACACACACACACACACACACACACACACACACACACACACACATACGCACGCACGCACGCACGCACGCACGCACGCACGCACACACACACACACACACACACACACACACACACACACACACACACACACACACACACACACACACACACACACATATATATATATATATATATATATGTATACACACACACACACACACACACACACACACACACACACACACACATTTGTTGACAGTGGTACTATATATCACTATGTCAGTGGTACTGTGTAGCATCTTGTTAGTGATACTATCTATCATCTTGATTCAATATGACAGTGGTACTGTATATCATCTTTATAGTAGTACAACACATCATATTGACAGTAGTACTTCATACGTTATATTGACAGTAGCACCAGAAAAAAAAATCTTGACAGTTATATATCTCATCTTGACATTAGTACTATATTCATCGTGACTGTAGTACTACATATCAACTAGATAATCGTATCCTATGTCACCATGACAGTGGTACTGTACGTAATCGTGTCCATGGTGCTACATTTATATCAGTCGTAATATGAATTATTGTGACAGTAGTACAATATACCATCGTGACAGTGGTACTACATATCATCATGGCAATGGTACATTATTACTTGCGATGACCCAATTTCACGTAGAGTTAAAATCGAGCATTTGGGGGGGGGGGGGGGGGGGGGGGGGGGGGGTGGAGGGGGGGTGGCATGTCACGCAACATTCCTGACTTTCACTCTAGGTTCTTGTGTGACGTGATTGTCCGTTTGCTGTGGACACTGTCCATCACCTGTGCATGGTGTTGATGTCAAAGCCTATTTAGACTGGAGAAAATAGATACGAATCACAGCACTGACCCATTGAGAATGATTGGAGCATGAACGTGAGCAGTCAACAGGTCGTGTGAACCCTACCAGTTGATGTGAATGATCGTCAACAGATCGCTTCAACCCCGCATATAGATATGGGTGACAGTCTAGAGAACATACGACGCTGAGAATCGGTTTCATGATTCGACTGTCGGTTGGTCGCTGTACCTGGAGAACTGTTTTGTGCATGTAACCTCATTGTTTTTTGTTTAGTGCCTTCAGTTTTGATGTCATTTTGAAAATGGAACTCAGCATCACATGAGCTACACGTTTTCCTGCATAATGCTATAATTGAATAGGGTTTCTTTTCGAGTCCTTTTCATTTTTTTTTTTTTTTTTTTTTTTTTTTGGGGGGGGGGGGGGGGGGGGGAGGGGGCAGGAGGAGACGCATTTGAATTTGAAGACCAAACTGGACGGTGGGTGTCTGACTTTATGAATCTCACAATCCATTACCTGTTTACACATTCAGGCGTTCCACAGTAAAATGCATATTTCGTGTCTCGATCCACGAATATCAGACAAAGGACTGTGACAGGATGCAAGTCAACAGACATGCAGGTAAACTTTGAACCTTTTCTGGCTGTTATGAAATGCAGTACGTCTGCCTGGTCCGGACATGCATCTGGCCACAATTCCCTGCCCAGAATCATTCTTCAGAGCACAGTGGAAGGCGCACAGTCCAGATGCAGATAAGGAAAAAGTCTTGAATGGACGGCATAAAGGACTGGACTGCTTCTAACTCCCATAAAGAACTGGACTGTTCCTGACTCCTTTAGCCTGTTGCCCATGACTAAGGTCAGAGGTCTACGGAGATCGCTCACTGCCTTAGCGTCTGTCACTGCAGTCCAGTGATGTGATGTCATAACATTATGATAATAACTCGCTTTTAATTAAGACAACAGCTGCTTCTTTTTTTTCAGTTGTCGAGATTACTGGGTGCACCCAAAAGCGTGCACTTTGGTAAAGACTGTGGGAAGCCAGAGAAAGAGAATGGCAGTGGAGAGAGGAGTACCTTCTCTTTGGCCACTTTGATAAAGATATGATACTATGCGACATGTCACAATACAGCAGTATCAACAACAACCAAAATGTAACTATGCAGCACTCTGGACGAGAAATATAACATTGTTTACAATTTTCGTTCAGACCGCTGCAGTGTGACATTTTTCTTGAAGATTGCTGCATCGTTGCGTTTTGCGTTGTATCAAGAATGATCGTTACTCCTTCAGCTTTGTGTGCTCTTAACAACGTCCTCTGTCGTTATATTACTGAAGACATAGTGCCCAGTGTTATCGGAGAACGTTGTACCTGGTGCCTATGCACGAATTTCAAGGAGGATTGCCAAGGGTTAAAAGCAAGTTACATGCGTTACAAGGAGAATCGTTGTGTAGACTGACCATGCAGAAGGATCAGTATTATGAATTGCTTTTGTTGATGAGACGCAGTGCACTATACAAAAAGTTATTTTCTGCCCATATATTTTTCTTCTTTTTTTTATCGATAAGGTAAGGTAAGGTACGATGATATTGCTTATGGCCCAGCCGACCGCAAAGGGCCATATCAGGGTTGTCACCACGTTGAAGTCAATTCACATGTCATTAGGAAAAAAAAAAACTCACTCATACAACCCTTTAAAATACACCTCCTAAAAACACACTGGAAATTTTGTTAAAAATCTTTCTTCTGTAAAATGTTGATCTCTTCTAGAAATTCAAAGATCACATCGGGTGGGAAATCTCTGAAAAAAAGGTTTTCATGGAGTTTGCTGTGAAATGTTTATGTCTTACATCATGCAAGTCCCAACATTCTTGAACAATAGGTTTCACTGTGAGTGGTACATGACATGGAATGCACCACAGAGCTTCTCCATCTTTTAAGAGACAAGAATGGTGTAAGAAGGAGTGGCCTGTATGCAAACGGCGCAAGACTGTTGCTTCTTTACGGCTGCCTCGGGAACATGGTAAAAACTCTTTCAGGTTTGGATAGATTTTGGGTTGTTTTTTTTTTCCGTCTGCAAGTTCCATTCCCTTGCCAGAGGCCTTTGACGTAAGCCCAGGCTTGTGTTCGTCGTATTGGAATTGCTCTAGTGTCAAATACATTTGAAACTGTATTTTGGTTTGCTTCAATGAATGCAACTCTTGTTCATTTTTTAAAAACTGTGACACGAGAATTCCTGTCGTTATTTTAAGAAAAAGAAAAGCTTTCATGAAAACTGACTGGAAAAGCTTTGTTTCTTCAACTTCATGCTTGGCTGCGGAACGGTAAACTGACGCCATGATCATGAGATATTGCAGCAATATGAAACTAGAAATGGTCTGAACATTTTAAAATGATTTGAAATATAATCCAGTTTTAAAAAAAAAAAAAAGGAAAAATTGTTAACATACACCATTGTACATTTTACCACAATCAAGTAAGATTTCTAATCAATATGTTTTCGCGAACAACAGAATATATGGATCATTTGGGTCAGAGCCCCCCTTTTTATTTAGAACTACGTGAGTTAACGCTAGAGCTTGATGTTGTTTGCTACATCATTCTTTGGAGCCATTTCTTACCTTCACAATTCTGTTGATATTTTTAACGTGCAAGGAACATCTGGATTTTTGCCCGATAATAGCGGCATCCAGTCTCGATTGTCTTACTTCACGAATGGAACAAACAAATGACAACTTGAAACCATAACGCTTTGACTCATAGATCATATATATGGAATACCATCACCACCACCACCACCACCAACAATGACAACTACAACAACAGCAAAAAAGGGCTCTGTTTAGTGTGATAAAAAGGAAGTGTCTATAATGAGAGCCATCTTTTCTATGTTGATGAAAAGTAAGGATTTCAGTTTGGGTTTTGAAAATCGTGGATACAGGATGCTGGAGTATGTATTTTGAAATGAATCACCTGCACAATTACCACCGCCACACCAAAAAGGTCAGAAGTGATTATGGTTGACGCTGTTCCATTACACCACGAAAGAACGAACACAACGGAAAATAACAAGAACAATTTATTTTAAATCAGGATCTTACGGACGTTTTGTATTTTGGTTAGGTTTTGTTTGTTTAATTGTTAGTTAGTTAGTTAGTTTGTTTGTTTGTTTGTTTGTTTTTGGGGGGGTCTCCAGTCATTCGGCATCTGTATTCATTGTTTGACTCCGTTTCAGAATGGTCGCAGTGAAAACTGTCTTTGAAACCATCTTAAACATCTGCAGCCTTTTCTTTCCCCCTTCAGTTTGAGGAAAGTATCTTGATGAGCGCTACAACTCTTGAGCAAACTTTGCCTTGGGTAGTGCCTGATTTGGTAGCCTTGCAGTTTTTTTTTTTGTTTGGATTGTTTTGTTTTGTTTGTTTGTGTTTTTGTGCTTTTATTATTTTGTTAGTCATGTCTTCGTGCTGGCATTATGTCCCTACTGTTGATCGCAGCTTACTCCAACACAAGGCTTATCCTGTCATAGTCCAGACGCCGTTATGTCATGTTGCCATCAGGATCACCAGTAAAGCAGACCCTGCAATGCTGGCGATTTACCACAGTGAAGCTCATCAGTGCGTGTTCTGCGCGCAGATATGCGTGGTAGTCCCGACAAAAGCGATTCAAAGCGATTGCAAAGTCCCAGAACCAGAACAGTCAGCAGCTCCTTAAAACTGAAGGCCATCACTAACACCCCCCCCCCCCCCCCCCCCCCCCACCACCACCACCCCCCCATCCTCCCCACACCACCACACACACACACACGCGCTCCTCCCCACGCACGCACACACACACACACACACACGCACGCGCGCGCGCACACACACACACACACGCGCGCGCGCGCACACACACACACACACACACACACACACACACACACACACACACACACACACACACACACACACACACGCGCACGCACGCACGCACACACATACACACTTTTTCGCCCCCACCCTCCGCAAACCCCACCCCCTCCTCCAACACACCCGTACCTTTCACAAACACGTCAATGGATCTGTAAATTGCTGATGGTGAATTGTTGGGAACGACCATACACCAACATGGATGCCGAGGAAAAGAAGAATAGAAACTGTGGTCACCATGAGATATGACAAGGATGTTCGCCAAATTCGAGACGGTTTTTTTGTTGTTGTTTTGTTTTTTTTTTTTTTAATTCACCATGATTGTTTATGGTGATTTTTTTTTTTTTTTTTTTTTTTGGGGGGGGGGGGGGTGTATCTTTTTTTGGGGGGGGGGGGGGGGGGGTTTTTGGGGGGGGGGGGGGGGTATCTTTTAACCACACATAAGATAAATGTAAAAACTTGAATACGAGTGGCAGTATCAGACTCAAGTAATGGTTAGGTTAGGGGAGTGTCACCTTAATTTCCCTTCTTTACATGTATTATGTACATAGTATTTTGTTGACAGTCAAAAGCAATGTATTGTAGTAAACTTACATTGTATGTGTGTATGTATGTGCGTGTATGCACAGTATCTGGTACAAGTTGTATAGAAACGCCCGTAGAACAGTAGTTTACAGAATCATGTGTGGGTTACTTTGCACATCTCTAAGTGTACTTCTGATGAACTCTTGTGATAAACATGCACGGAGTCTTCGTCCTTTGACTTGTGATGCACTTTCTAATGGTGACTAGCGGTTTCACTTACAGAGCATTCCAATGTGTTAAGAAAAAAAAAAAAAAAAACCCCTTGATTACATGTGTTATGTAGAGCCGAGATGTGACGTAGCAGTAATTTGCTGGAAAACGTTTGCCGTGGAGTGGTTTTGTTTCTCAATAAAACAAAGACTAGCTGCTGCTGCGCCGGGCCTTTGTCCTTTGTTTGCTTCGTTGTTTTGATCAGGTGGTTGATTGCTGCATTGAATGGGTGAGTGAGTGAGACAGCAAGTGATGGCTGATCGATTGATTAGTTGATTGATAGGCCGGTCATTGATTAAGTGATCGATCGAACGATCGATTGATTTATCGATCTATCGATCTGGCGATTGATTGATTTGTTGATCGATCGTTTGGTTGATTGTTTGATCGATTGATTGGTAGATTGACTGATTAATGGCTGACTGGTGACTGATCGATCCAACGGTGAATTGATTGATCGACTGATCGTTCGATTGATTGATTGTTAATTGTTTCAGTATATAAGTGATTGAGTGGTGGTTGCTTGTTTCCATGGTTGGTTGATTTTCTTTGGTTGGCTGGTTGGTTAGTTGACTGACAGATTAACTGTTAGATTTGAATAATATTTGCATGTGACATGTGTCTGTAAGAGATGTAAAAATGTAGATAGTGACACATGACTGCGCGCTTTGACTGGAATATACCTTGACAAACAACACTGTTCTATGAATGTGGTAGCTTCACAGTTGACTTATTTATCAATATAACTGTTACAATGATTGAGCATATTGGTGATGAGAACGACGACGACGACAATGTTGATGATGATGATGATGATGATGATGATGATGATGATATATTTCTTTGTCAAAATTAGTAAGAGAGAAACCGATTATTACAATTATTATGATTTTTGCTATTATTATTATTATCATTATTATTCATCATCATCATCATCATCATCATCATCATCATCATCATCATCATCGCCATCATTATCATTATTATTGTAATTGTTGTTGTTTTTATCATAATTATTATTATTGATTATTGATGACTTATTATCATCACCATCATCATCATCATCATCATCATTGTTATTCTTATTGTTATTATCATTATTTTTATTGTTATTACTATCATTATTATTCTTATCATCATCATCATCATCATCATCATCATCATCAACAACACAACATTTTTCTACCCTTAATCAATGGAATGCCTTAGGCGTTAATAACAAACAAGAAAACGCAGCACATCACAAGCCAAATACATCGTAACAACAGGCAATAGACAAAAACACACCACGCAGTCATAAGCACGCTCCATATCCACGCAAACCACACCACCCGCCCTCGCCCTCTCATTACCCCTCTACCCAGTACCCACCTCTCAAACAAAAACAGTTATATAAGATGATTAACTACAGGCATTCAAACTCATGTAATACTCCCGAAAACAGCACCGGCACATACATCAATCAGATGGGGGGGGGGGGGGGGGGGGGGGGGACATTCTGATTGATGTATACAAATATGTGCCGGTGCTGTTTTTCAGAAGTTTTATATATGTTTGCGCGTGCCTGTGTTTATTCGTTTAATAGAATCGTTCAAAAGACGGCTGAAATGCCGAGTATCTGAGATGATGTGGTAGACTGTCCCCAATAAGTGGGGCCTGGTAGGCAAAAGAACGCTGATCAAAAGGTTTAGTACGAACAGACGGAATGCGGAACACTCTAGTATTAGAAGAAGAACGGAGGTCACATGCTGGGGTACACAAATGCAACAGATCAGTCAGATTCATAAGATCCGGAGGATTCAAAAGATTTGTAGGAGAGAGAGAGAGAGAGAGAGAGAGAGAGAGAGAGAGAGAGAGAGAGAGAGAGAGATGGAACTGTTGAGAGGAGATCCTTTGATTGAACGGGGAGCCAGTGAAGAAGAGAGTGCAATAATGGGGAAATATGGCAACATGCAGATGAGCGAAAGATGAGGCGGGCGGAGTATGCTGGACCGCCTAGCTTTGTCCATATACATTACACGCTCAAGCGTTGATAAATCTATGTGTGTGTGCGTGCGTGCGTGCGTGCGTGTGTGTGTGTGTGTGTGTGTGTGTGTGTGTGTGTGTGTGTGTGTGTGTGTGTGTGTGTGTGTGTGTGTGTGTGTGTGTGTGTGTGTGTGTGTGTGCGGGCGTGCGTACGTGGGTCTCCGTTCGTGTGTGTGTGTGTGTGTGTGTGTGTGTGTGTGTGTGTGTGTGTGTGTGTGTGTGTGTGTGTGTGTGTGTGTGTGTGTGTGTGTGTGTGTGTGTGTGTGTGAAGAGAGAGAGAGCATACCGACACGTGTATATTCCAACGTATACATTTGTCTACATGTCATGATAGTGAAAAGTTATTAAAGACTAAACGCAAATGCTCCTGCATGCACAAATACGCATGCCTTCCTGTGTGCATGCCCTAGATGCGAACGACAAGGACATAAAGCGCACAGTGAACATGTTCACGCTCATAATTATGCATGCATGCTGATGCGCATGTGTGCAAAATACAAACAATACCCAAACAAACCCACAAAAATATGCCCATGAGTGTGCGCATGCTCCCGTGCATAAATATGCACACATGATTATATGCATTTGCTATCTACACACACACACACACACGCGCACACACACACACACACACACACACACACACACACACACACACACACACACACACAGTTACTCACTGGCGTGCGCATGCATACAGCATACAGAGAGAGAGAGAGAGAGTTAGAGAGAGAGAGAGAGAGAGAGAGAGAGCAGTTCAGCCATACATCATGACATCATGCATTACATCATACTGCATGGCATGCCACAGTTGACATTACGGTTGATACGTCGGGCTCGTGTTTCAATGTCCTGGGTTTGATACCTGCTTGATAGAGCCTGGTTAGTAGAGATGTTCTTTGGGAGTTCACCTCTGTGCGGTCCCATGGCCTCGTTGTCCTGCGGGTGAGACTTTAAACTGAAGTCCCGTGCGTGAACGGATGAGTAAAAAAAAAAACAAACAAACAAACAAAACAAAGCGCTTGCATTCATGGCAAAAATATTCCCCCTTTCAGAAAAGAGTAGGCCAGTGTGCCGGTGAGGTTGATAACTGAAAATGAAACATACATACGCTGTTTGGCTTATAGTCACCATCCTGAAGATGATGTGCACAGCTACCTTAATGGTGGGATTCAAATCGGATACGGACGCAATAATCTGACCAACTGAGAACCTCAGAGTTCCAGCTGATTAGCCCGGAGAAAAAATTTAAAAAAAAAAAAAAAAAAAAAAAAACACAGAGCAGTTTTGTCACACAACTGGCATCATATTTGTGTGTGATCAGAAACTGTCGAACACCAGCATCGTCTTCATCCTCGTCTGAGATCATCATAAGAAAGAAGGGTTTTACATTCTGATGCTCTGCACTCTCTGTGGTGATCTCAGTGTTTGACTTCCCTTCACCCGTGTCTGTGATAAATCCTAATAACAGGTTTCTGTGGTGGCTGGTTCATGTTGTTGAATGTTTGTGATTGCGCTCCTCTTCTAAGACAGTGTCGTCAATGTGCAGCTTTGTAGGTGGTATCCTGGGTACGTTGGTTTACAACGGGCACTGTTGAACACTTAAATGACTTACAGGCCGTGCAGCGTCTTCGACAGTGGGTGGCTTCAAGACGACGGGTGATATTGAAAACTCCATGGGAACTCCTGGCGCGAATGTAACAATGTACGGAGGAGAATTTAGAGGAGGGAGGGGGGGGGGGGGGGGGGGGGGGGGCTCCAAAACGAAGGGTGAGGGAGAAATACCACGGAAGTAACATGAGAAATAAAGGCATGAAAAATGACACGACAAAAAGAAAAAAAACAAAATGTCGACCGCATCGAACATTCTTGGCAACGAAAGCTTCTGAACAACAATGAATAATGTATGGTTTGTGGACCAACGTTAATCAGCAACAATGAATAATGTATTTCTAGTGGACCAACGTTAATCAGCAACAATGAGTAATGTATTTCTAGTGAACCAACGTAAATCAGCAACAATGAGTAATGTATTTCTAGTGGACCAACGTTAATCAGCAACAATGAATAATGTATTGCTAGGGGCACAACATTAACCAGTAGCAATGAATAATATGTTGCTACTGGATTAACGGTGATTTCATGACAGCGAATCACGTTTTCCTGCTGGTACGAGGCTTTTGTGATCTGACGTTACTGTTGTCGTTTCAAGATGAATGTCGACCGCCACTTCAGGTAATAGGGCCAAAAAAGAAGTTTACCATCCCTAAAGGGTTAAAGATGGGAGAGTGGGTCAGAGGACCTAATTATCACTACAAACGACTCTGATACTTACAATATGAACAATACAGTACGATAGACAGCGAAAGTGCCACGACTTCATGTTGGTCACACGTGTTGGAACTGACGAAATATAACTGCGGATGAATGCAGAATGTAGTTGATACAATCGGTCTGTGTGGATCAAATTAACCAGGGATATGCTGGTGACCTTACCTGGTTACAGAAGACTCTCAGAGGGTTGTGAGTTCGGCCCCCGGGACACTACACATGATTAATAACAATTTTTTTTAAAATCGCGTCGCGTTTTTGCGTGCCATTCTAACGTGTTGTAGTTCTGGTGGTAGGAGAACAGTGTAACAGAGGTCATCTCCCCTGACTCTGGGGATAGTTTCAGAGCTTCCATTATCACTCGGTATTCGGTGTCGGGGGTTCACCCTGACTTAAATAACACTAAAAATAATCTACATCTACACACCCCCCCCCCCCCCCCCCCCCCCCCCCCACACACACACAAAATTAATGCTACTGGTGTCAAGAGGTACACATCACAGAACACGCATTGTGTCACTGTTAACACAAAGAGAAGATTCGAATAGGTGTAACACAGCTCATAGCTACAAAGTAGAACAGTCATGTGGAGGTACATGTAAAGGTTGCATTGTTTAAAAAACCCCCGCTATATTGCAGGGAAAGGTGATTAAGATTGTACTGACAGCAAACCTTGCCATCTCCAAATGTAAATGTGAGATATGTACTGTATTTGACACAACTTAAAATCAAAGAAAATGAGAGAGAGAGAGAGAGAGAGAGACAGAGACAGACAGACAGACAGACAGACAGACAGACAGACAGACAGACAGACAGACAGAGAGAGACAGACAGGCTGGCAAAGAGGATTTATGCATGCCAAGAAAAATGGCTGTCCTGTGCCAAAGCCGTGAATCTCACAGAAAAAAAAAATCAGCGTTAAATCTTGAACAAGAATGAACGATTGCGAAATGTCCCTCCCAGGAAATGGACCTATATATGGCTGAGACGTATCTCGATGAATAGCGCTTCCTGCTTCCGATGAACTGCACTTCTAAGGGTGGAGTGGTGGAGTCATCAAGACACGGAGATAGCAGAGGAGAGAGAAACGGAAACGGAGAAAAAAAAAAAAAAAAGAAAGAAAGAAAAAAAAAAAAAAAAATGCTATTGCCACAGAACTACCGACTGCGAAGTCACGCTTCCTTCTCTGTCTCTGTCTGTGTCTTTCTCTGTCTTCTCTGTCTGTCTGTCTCTCTCTCTCTCTCTCTCTCTCTCTCTCTCTCTCTCTCTCTCTCTCTCTCTCTCTCTCTCAGACTTTTTTTTATCCCAATAATCTATCCCTCCCTGTAAAGTGGGGTTTTTTTTTTGGGGGCTATTTCTGCGCTTCTCCCAGTCTGTATTAGATTTCCCTCCTTGCTGCGGTTCCCTTGTCTCAATCGATACTAGATTCTCCTCTTTTCTAAAGGCTCCCTCGTATTTATCTGTATTAGATCTCCCTTCAAGTAAAGCTTTCATGGCTAAGTCTATATTAGATTTGCCTCATACTGAAGATTCGCTTGTCCTCGTCAATATTTTGATTTCCATTCTAGCAAAGGCTCTCTTGCTTTAGACTGCATTGGATTTCCCTCCCAGTAAAGGTTCCCTTGCCATACTCTATATCAGATTTCTCTCCTAGCAAAGGCTTGCTTGCTTTGGACTGTCTTGGATTTCCTTCCCTAGTAAAGGCTAGTAAAGGCTCCCCCTCCAAGTCATAGTCTATATACTATATGTCCCTCCAAGTAAAGGCTCCCTCGTCATTGTCCCCTATACTATATGCCCCTCCAAGTAAAGGCTCTCCCTCGTCATAGTCTATACTATATGTCTCTCCAAGTAAAGGCTCCCTCGTCATAGTCTATACTATATGTCCCTCCAAGTAAAGGCTCCCTCGTCATAGTCTATACCGTATGTCCCTTCAATTAAAGGCTCTCTCGTCACAGTCTATACTATATGTCCCTCCAAGTAAAGGCTCCCTCGTCATAGTCTATACTATATGTCCCTTCAAGTAAAGGCTCCCTCGTCATAGTCTATACCGTATGTCCCTTCATAGTTAAGGCTCCCTTCAAGTCCCCTCGTCATAGTCTATACTATATGTCCCTCCAAGTAAAGGCTCCATTGTCTTACTTCAGACTCATTAGATTTCCCTCCTAGTAAAGGCTTCTTGTATTTGTCTATGTAAGAACTGCCTCATCGTGAAGGCTTCCTTATCTTGGCGTATTAGATCTCCATCCGAGTGAAGGCTCCCTTGCCTTCGTCAGTCAGATCTCCCTCCTTTTGAAGGCTCCCTTGCCTTCGTCAGTCAGATCTCCCTCCTTTTGAAGGCTCCCTTGCCTTCGTCAGTCAGATCTCCCTCCTCTTGAGGCTCCCTTGTCTTAGTCTATGTTAGATTTTCCTCCTAGTAAAGGCTCCCTTGTTCTAGTGTATCAGATCTCCCTTTCAGTGAATGCTCCCTCGTCTTAGGGTGTATTACACCTCCCTTCTAGTTAAAGGCTGCCTCGTTTTGTCGTATGTTAGGTCTCCTCTCAAATGAAAAGCAACTTAGTCCTGGTGAGCATCAGATCGCCGTTTCGGTGAAGACTCCCTCGCCTGAGCCTCTGTTAGATCTCCACCCTGGCAAACACTCCCCTGACATGGCGAATATAAAATCTCCTTCCCAGTGAAGCCCCCCTCCCCCCCCCTCCCCCTCCCCTCCCCCCTCCCCTCCTCCCCCCTCCCCCCCCCCCCCCCCCCCCCCCCCCCCAGGTTTTAGCCTATGTTTGATTTTCCTCCCAGTGAGGGCTCCAACTAAAGAGCCAGTTTTGTCGGTTACTTATGCCACTGAAAACACTAGAAACTTTTCTATAGAAAAAAAAAAAGAAGAAAACACCGTTCCGGTAGGTCTTTGATGCCTTGCAGCCTGTTACTCATCGTTCATATTGTCGTTCGTTGTCTTGGAGTGACGAGGGCGAGCGAAAAGAGAGAGAGAGAGAGAGAGAGAGAGAGAGAGAGAGAGTGTGTGTGTGTGTGTGTGTGTGTGTGTGTGTGTGTGTGTGTGTGTGTGTGTGTGTTTCGTTCTTTATTTAACACGTCTATCCACCTAACAGTGATCTTAGACAGTATGTAAGTGTTATGTGTGAATGTGTGCATGTGATGTTTTGGGGTGTATACATGCAAACGGTTGGTGTTGATTTGGGGCGTACGTAGGTATGTATAATGCAATTAGGCCTAGGGGGGGGGGGGAGAAAAAGAAAAAGACAAAAAAAAGTAAAAAAAAAACACCACATAACTGGATCCAAAACTTTCAAAGAAACACTAAATAAGCAACTAACACCACGATTAAGAAAATAACATAGACGTTAAAGTAAATGTCCAACTGGGCTCTTGATCAGCCCTTGAGCAACTTCAAAAATGTTCGATTCGTCAGAGATGACGTCTTCAAAGACTGACATCGACGGTTCAGTGTTCAACAACAAGCAGATAATTAGGGTTTCATTCTATCGCACAAAAATAGTAGATGGAACGGAGTGATTTGCTGGCCATAAATACAAGTCACATGTTTACAGAATTTGGTTTTAAAGGCATTAAGCCTCAATCTAAAAAAATCAAACTTTTAAAAATCCTCTCTTGGTAGAGATTCTTCATACCTGTGTAATTTGCTGATATCTTGTTAAATAATATCCCCTTTTTGTTTTTGGTGCCTTTTCCCTTCTTTGAAATAGAGTTCCAGGCTGCGTCTTTTAAAAGACTATAACTCTCATGTAAGGATAAAGGAATGCATATTTTTTGTTAAATCAGTTTCAGTGATAGCAGCCTTTTTAGCTAATTTGTCTACCCTTTCATTCGCAGGTAATCCACAGTGAGATGGAACCCAACAAAAATCGACATAAGAACCACGTAAATGCAAAAAATGAATTAAGTGGTACACTTCTGTGTGTGTGTGTGTGTGTGTGTGTGTGTGTGTGTGTGTGTGTGTGTGTGTGTGTGTGTGTGTATGTGTGTGTGTGTGTGCGTGTGTGTGTGTGTGTGTGTGTGTGTGTGTGTGTGTGTGTGTGTGTGTGTGTGTGAATGAATGTGTGTGTGTGTGTGTGTGTGTGTGTGTGTGTGTGTGTGTGTGTGTGTGTGTGTGTGTGTGTGTGTGTGCGTGCGTGAAGACTGAGACATTGTAAACGTCATGTAGTAGGGTTTCTTTCCGTTTATTCAGGAAAATAAAGACCGTCGTTTAGAACATGAATAATGGCGAAGATAGTCATCCATGAAGCGTTGGCTTATATAACAAACTGTTCAGTGTAGGCCTCACTATTTCATGTCAAAGATCAACAAAACTAACATGAGGCCCAAATGTTTAGGGTCATGTGTGTGAAAAAAAAATTTTTTCTCTCTTTTTTTTTCCCTACTGTCTTGTCTTCAGCGCACCCCCCCCCCCCCCCCCCTCACACACACACACATCCCCCCTTCACCGATCCACCCTCTTTCCTTCTACCTTGTCCACTCTCCCAGAGGCATGATTTTCACGCCTCTCATCCTAGATCCCTCATAGGCTGTACTTCTCCACTTATTGACCACTTAGTTTACAGAAAAGTCCTGCTTTGAACGCCCTTTTAATTTACAAAGAGTACTTTCTCACTGTATTTGCTCAGAGATTCGACCGGTTAGTTTATAGAAGGGTCCTGCTTTATTTGCAAAACGTTGGCCTACCTTTGTTAACAAAGAGTTCGATCTGCTTTGGGCAAATATTACAGTTTCTTTTAGAGAGGCCGCTGCGATTGTTTAGAAAAATCTTCACGCGGTCCTTGAAAGGTCCTTCGTTTTGATTCATGGAACTCAAGGTCACAGAGAAAACCAGCACCGGTGCGGAGCAAAATACGCTGATTGGAACTGTTTTGCGCCTTAGTGCGCAGGATTTGCGTCATTTACTCTTTTTGCTGCTTTTTTCCATTATTGATGTTCTTCTTTATTTCATGTTATCTATTAATTGTTAGCTAGGGCTGGCTCCGCTGCTAAACAATTATTGGCGTCAGTGAGTAACTGTGTCCGGCGTACGTTGAACCGAAACAGGCACCCTTGAACACAACGGAGGTGACTCGACAACAGTGCAGTGTTTTCTCTGGGCAGGTTGCCGCACGGCCACTTGATATTGATTGCAGTCTGTGGACTGCGACGGGAGGAGAAAGTTGCACTGGCTGTGGGGCACGAGGGGTGTGGAACTTACACCAGTGAGGTTGTACTGACGACGAAACAGGAAGAAATTTGTAATTAAAGAACAAGAAGGGCAACTCTTACTCCCTTGATAAAATGAATAGTCGCCCATAACTCCAAACGAGTGCTGCTTAGGACACCCAATCGCGTAGCAGAAATGATAAGAGAGAGCACACAGAACAAAGAAAGAGACATCAAAAAAAGGATGTTCCAGATTGCCCGTATACTCTATCTGTACCTGACACATCTGCATTGCAACAACAGCTGGAGAAATGAACAACGCGCTAATTTACATTTATTGAAGACTGGCACAGCCTTTTCGATCTTGAATTGAGTCAAACAAACACACAAACGAACAGTAAACAAATACAGGTAACCTCGGTTTTGATTTACATAAAAGGAAGAGTTACCCTACTTGTTCTTTAATTACAATTCATTGTTCCCTGACTCATTTAAGATTTCCTCTCAGGAAGAAATTTGTTTGTTTGTTTGCTTGTTCTCCGCAGTGAGCCGTGACGGGTCCCACGTCAGCCAGGACCACAGCATGGCGGCGTCGGCGGGGGCAGGAGGAGGAGAGGAGGAGCTGGAAAACATGGAGCGCGCCATCAACCGCTACATCAAATCCCATGAAGAACTCGGCGACGACACCCTAGTGTCCTCTCCTGACAGCGACAGCAGTCAGTACATGTGTGTGTGTGTGTGTGGGGGGGGGGGGGGGGGGGGGGGGGTGGGGGGGAGTGGGGGGGGCACTGAGAAAGCCCTTTTCTACTGGATCAAACCCTTGATCTCTTTGAAAAACAGAGAAAATCCTTTTCTACTAATTAAACCCTATGATCTTGTCGGAAAAACGCAGACAAAGCCCTTTCTACTGCATCAGACCCTTTGGTCTTGTTGGAAAACGCAGACAAAGCCCTTGTCTACTGCATCAGACCCTTTGGGTCTTGTTGGAAAACGCAGACAAAGCCCTTGTCTACTGCATCAGACCCTTTGGTCTTGTTGGAAAACACAGACAAAGCCCTTGTCTGCTGCGTTAGACCATTTGATCTTGTCAGAAAACACAGAAAAAGCACTTTTCTACGGGGATCAAACCCTGTGATCTGATTGGAAAACAAAGAGGAAGCCCTTTTCTACTGGACGAAACCCTATGATCTTTTTCGCAAACACAAAGAAAGCCTTCAACCATTGGATCAAACCCCATGACTGTTTGAATAACACAGGAAAAGCCCTCAACCACTGGATAAAAACGCCATGACTTTGTTTGAAAACACAGAAAGAAGCCTTCAGCTATTGGATCAAACGCTAGGAACTTTGCGACGCCTTCGTTGTGTTATCTCTGATAACGACAGCAGTTGTTTTGAAAGGAAGAGGTAAAGGCGGAGGGGGGAAGGAGGGGGGGGGGGAGGTCAGGGGAAAGAGTGGAGGAACGTTGGGAGAGGCATCAATCTATGTATCGGATATCTTGGAGAACTTAGTGATGAAACCTATAGCAGTGTGTGTGTGTGTGTGTGTGTGTGTGTGTGTGTGTGTGTGTGTGTGTGTGTGTGTGTGTGTGTGTGTGTGTGTGTGTGTGTGTGTGTGTGTGTGTGTGTGTGTGTGTGTGTGTGTGTGTGTGTGTGTGTGTGTGTGTGTGTGTGTGTGTGTGTGTGTGTGTGATTGTGTGTGTGTGTGTGTGTGTGTGTGTGTGTGTGTGTGTGTGTGTGTGTGTGTGTGTGTGTGTGTGTGTGTGTGTGTGTGTGTGTGTGTGTGTGTGTGTGTGTGTGTGTGTGTATGTGTGTGTGTGTGTGTCGCGCGCACGCGTGCGTAAGTGTGTGTGTGTGTGTGTGTGTGTGTGTGTGTGTGTGTGTGTGTGTGTGTGTGTGTGTGTGTGTGTTCTGTCAGTACAACCATGAGTTAATCTGACAATAAATTGGTTTTAGTCAGTCAGTCAGTGTGTGTGTGTGTGTGTGTGTGTGTGTGTGTGTGTGTGTGTGTGTGTGTGTGTGTGTGTGTGTTCTGCCAGTACAACCATGAGTTGATCTGACAAGAAATTGGTTTTAGTCGGTCAGTGTGTGTGTGTGTGTGTGTGTGTGTGTGTGTGTGTGTGTGTGTGTGTGTGTGTGTGTGTGTGTGTGTGTGTGTTGTGGGGAGTAGGCACAGGTAATTACGGGGAAAGTAGGGAGGGGGGGGGGGGGGGGGGGGGGGGGGTTGAAGAACTAGAAGAAAGCCATAGCCACCGTATCCTATGAAAAGTTTGTTTGATGGCACTCTCGCTTCTGAAAGCGACACACGAGAAAGAAAATGTGGTGAGGGATGGGAAGGGGAGGGGGGAGGGGTGGAGAGGGAGGGGACTGGTGATGACAGGGAGAGGTTGAAGCTGAAGAACGTGGAGAAAGCCATCCACCTGTCAACCACTACATCACTTACTGTAAAGAATTTGTCGACAACACTCTTCGTGTCTCCCCCTGACAGTGACAGCAGTGAGAGGGGCGTGTATGTGGCGGAGAGGGAGCGGGGTGGATGTTAGGAAAAAAGGCCGGGCAAAAATGATGGGGAGGGGGGGGGGGGGGGGGAAGGAGGACAAAATGTATTTCCAGAATTATGGAGAATCATCGACGCTGGAGCAAATCCCATAAAGAATTGAAAGAATTGAATGACGGAATCTTTATATTTCTTCCGGTAGCGACGGTGGGCGGGAGTGGGGGGGTGGGGGGGGGGGGGGGGGGGTGGGGTGGAGGAGGAAGTGAGAAGTGAGAGAGAGAGAGAGAGAGAGAGAGAGAGAGAGAGAGTGTGTGTGTGTGTGTGTGTGTGTGTGTGTGTGTGTGTGGTGTGTGTGTGTGTGTGTGTGTGTGTGTGTGTGTGTGTGTGTGTGTGTGTGTGTGTGTGTGTGTGTGTGTGTGTGTGTGTTTCGAATTTAACGTCTATCCGCTCTAGGTGATATTAGACGAAAAAAAAAAAGAGAACAAAAGAAAGACGCCACCCCATCAACCTAAAAACAAACAAGCAAAACAAACCCTAATGATGAAGCTAGAAAACTACAAATGGTTTGGATTTGGAAGAGAAGAGTAAGTAGTAGGGGACGGAGAAAGATGGCCCTTTCGTATATTTCGTGTAGATTTAGCAATAGCTATATGACTGACTCACTTAGAAGTAACCTCATTAGTATAAGATGATAAATGTCAGAAGCTACAAGTACTTGCTTATTGGACTCTTTTATAAAGAAAGAAGTCATAGATTAATACCGGTGATTCAAAAATATTTCTAATAGTATATGTAGAAAGCATGGGTATAAATTGTTTTTTGATAGCGGCACATGAGAGAATATGATCAGCTGTTATGTTTCTGTCCACAAGCACATGAGGCATTTTTTACTGAATTTTTTTTTAAAAGCATCGACTTTCCACCTATGAATAAGGGACGATAACTCTCTGGCGATGTGGGAGTGTGTTTCAATGTTTGCAATACTAAAATCTGTGTAAATAGGCTTATTGTGAGACTTTTACAAGAATTTTGGAAATCGTTCAAAGCAAAAGATTGCACTATACTATGCTGTCCCTGAACCGGAAGTGGAAAATTCATCTTGAGAGACTGTGAACTACATTTTGCACTTTGTTTCGCAGCTCTGTCTACTTTACCATTATAATAAAACGCACAATGTGACGGTATCAAGCAGAAAAAGTACTTACAGTGCCATATATAGAGAGAGAGCATGAATTAAACTGCTCAATTCAATTATCATTTCTGATCTATTTTGCAATGTGTGTGTGTGTGCGCGCGCGCGCACGCGCGCGCGTGTGTGTGTGTATGAGTGCGTGTGCGTGCGTGCATTTCACAGCATCGCTGGGTTTGCTGGAGTTTTCCTTGCTCTACGACTGTGCCAACAACGCGCTTCACTGCACCATCGCTCGTGCCAGGGTAGGTCTTGTCCTCCTCACACCACCACCCCGCCCTCTTTCTACCACCACCAACACCACTCCCACCCATCTCTTTCTCCCAAAAACCCCCATTCGCCTTTTGATGTATGCACATGTTAATTCCAGACAGAAAAAAAAAAAAACGATCAGAAATTGTATGAGAAAAGCACACTGCCTTCGACAACTCGAGGTGAATTGATTGATTGATATAATTTAACATCTGTTCACAACAATGGTGATATTAGACTAAAAATGAACCAATCCACCCACACACACACACACACACACACAATAAAACGGGCTGTGTGTGTGTGTGTGCACTGCGTGTGTGTGTGTGTGTGTGCACCCATATGTGAAAGGTTACAAATGAACATTAATACAATAAGTATACATGACTTAATTTTTACAATAAATTTGCAAGTATAGTGCAGGATAAAATTGATGCAATTTGTATTCACCCGAGGTGAAATGCTGTACCCGTGAGATAGGCTAGGCAACCGCTCATCCGCCATTAGAAAAGTAATATAGTTTAATATGTACAAACATGAATGCACGCGTACATGCATACATTGTCAACCATTCGCGCTAATAAGAACAGTTTCACAAAGCATAACACACCATGAAACAGTCTCGCAAGTACACAGTTTATTCATGGAAAAATTGTCCCGCAACCTTGGTACCTCACTGGAACAATATTATGATCTTGAAATAGGCCTACGGCTGGTTTCCTCTGAAAGGTCATGTTGCATTTGAGGTGAGACTGTCGGTGACGTATTTTATCATTTTGTTTGACGTTCGCAGTCTTGTACGTGTTTTGTCTTTTTTTTTTTTTTTTTTTTTTTTTTTGTGTGTGTGTGTGTTTTGTCTTTTTTTTTTTTTTTTGTCTTTTTTTTGTCTTTTTTTTTTTTTTTTTAAAGATACTGTGCACTGTAGTCCATCAGAATCTTTTCTGTAGCTATGCCAACTAAAAAGATAAATAAAAAGTGGGAAGGGGAAGTGAGGAGGGAAGATGGGGGGGTGGGGTTGTCTCGTGGAAAAGATGGTAAGTGATGATGGACGAGACGTAGGGAGAGAGCGAGATGGTAGATTAGATAGGAGATGGGGGGTGGGTGGGTGGGGGGGGGGGAGATGAGAACAGGGATGGTGGTAGCAAGGAAGTCTGTGTGACTGACCAGCTTATTCCACGCCAGATCAGTTTAGCTGAGGGACGAAATGTGTTGTGTAAACAAACTAACAGATGGACTGCCGTTCAACAGTGTGCGTAGGATTACATCGTAAGTCCGTATGTCTTTCTCACAATAGGTTAGTTTTATTCTTCTTGTACCGCGCGCGCGGGCGTGTGTGTGTGTGTGTGTGTGTGTGTGTGTGTGTGTGTGTGTGTGTGTGTTGTTGTTGTTGTTGTTGCGCTCCCCCTTTCCTGTTAGACTGAAGCAGCGATCTCATTTCAATTTGTTTTCCAAATAGGCAAAGTAATCTCACATCACCTTTAGCTGCACATGCACTTGGCACGCCTAAAGAACTAAGCTTATGACAGCAAGGGAGCTAACCTTCAAAGACTGTGTTTGTGTCTGTGTGCGCGCACGCATGGTCGTGCCGGTGCAGGGCCTGAAGGCGATGGATTCCAACGGACTGTCAGACCCCTACGTCAAGCTTCACCTGTTGCCAGGGGCGAACAAAGTAAAGTGTTGCACGTGCTTACTGTCATCGTTAATTGCAACTCAAATGGGTTTTTTTTTTTTTTTTTTTTTTAACTTTTTTTTTTTAATTTGCATTCAGTAACATGAAATACAAACATAAAAAAAAAGCAAAAACAAAAGGGCATTGTACATCAAAAGTCGACAAATAACTGTTTTAACAGCCAGAGATAAGAAATGGAAATGGAAAATGGGGTGAGAGAGAGAGAGAGAGAGAGAGAGAGAGAGAGAGAGAGAGAGAGAGTCTTGGATGGATGTTATAAATGACGTTTTCGTTCAATGTTCTATCTAGAGAAAACATAAAAAGGCCTCGAATACATCAACATTGTAGATAACTTTGGCACACAAAAGACTGATCAAAATTCAACTTAGGACTGTGGCAAATCGCAATCGGATAAATCATACAAAAGTAAAATGCATCTAAGAACCCTCGATTAGCAACTCAAATGTTTGTGGCATATTCCAGCGAATCTAAACCAGGAACGGGGCTGAAAAGTTATAGAATTTAGACAATCCTCTCCCCACCTCTCTCTCTCTCTCTCTCTCTCTCTCTCTCTCTCTCTCTCTCTCTCTCTCTCTCAGTTCTGTCCCATCCCCCACCCATCCCCCACCCCCACCCCTTCCTCATTGTCCGCATGTGAATGGGCACAAAGCCTAACACATTAAATCTTTCGTAAATCTCAGTTCCGTCCCTGTCCCTCCCTCCCATCACCCACAACCCTCTGCCCCCACCCCCCACCCCTCACCCCCACCCCACCCTGCCCTTCCACTATCGCCTCCCTGTCGGCATCCTCGCGTAACGCTGGTGACTGAGCAGACCAAAGCAAATCAGTGACCCGCCATCGTGGTGCGGTGGTTAGTGCCACGTAATTGCGGGGACTGGGGTGTCGCGGGTTCGAGTCCCATCATCAGAGCCAGTCATTCGTGTGATCTCACGGCCCCGGCCGGTTCCTACCAAGAGCTGAAGATGCTATGGACTCAGGGGGGAAGACTGGAACCATACAGTCGAGGTTCATCCATTGAATGGATGCGTCTGCGAGGATGTTGCTGACATTTTCTCACCAACACTGCGGATTTCTGAATTTTTTAGGTCTGGTTGACCCTGGGGTATGTTATGAAAGTAAACGCAGAGCACAGTCCTATCATGAAGTCCCGAACCCGAATGGAACTTCCCAGCTACATCCTCATCGTTCTCATCCCCACTGATCATCATTGAGAAACGGTATCATCAAATTCTGGGCCTATGTGTCATAGTGAACCAGTATCAGGTAGGTACTGAAGGTCTGACCAGCGCGTTGGGCTAATGTGTAGGTCTGACATCTGCTAAGTCGTAGCCAGGAGACCCTCTTCTTCAGTTCTCTCATCTGAGTCATTAACGCATTTCTCCATCAGCTTAGAATCGTGCGCGGTGTGGGTCTCAAAACTTAGCGGATGTGGTGTAGCGTATACGGGGTAGTCCGCGCGCAGTTACATCTCCTAGATGAAACTGAAACTGAAAACTGAAACTGGGTCATAGTGACCTCAATATTGATTTTTCACCACGTCCATGCCTGTCGTGACGTCACGTCAAAGCGGTCAGTATCTGCCAGTGTATGGGAACTGTCGTCGGGTAGATGTGGGGGTACCCTTTAGAAGGAGATGTTGACCTACCGTTCCTCCATGACTAAGTAATGAGTGTTATTGGCAGGGGGAGGGTCAGTGCGTAGTGCCGTGTATATATGTGGGTCTGGTCAGCCCTCACTGCTGGTGGGTGGCTTCATGACGATCAACTGTCCCCTGTGGACTGTCGGGCTGCGGACTGCTTTCGGGTGGCCCTGTGTGTGTGTGTGTGTGTGTGTGTGTGTGTGTGTGTGTGTGTGTGTGTGTGTGTGTGTGTGTGTAAATGTGTGTGTGTGTGTGTGTGTGTGTGTGTGTGTGTGTGTGTGTGTGTGTGTGTGTGTGTAAAAATGTGTGTGTGTGTGTGTGTGTGTGTGTAGTGTATTTGTGTGTGTGTGTGTGTGTGTGTGTGTGTGTGTGTGTGTGTGTGTGTGTGTGTGTGTGTGTGGGGAGGAGGGGGGGGGGGGGGCGCTGAAATGAGCGCTGGAGAAATGAGAGGGAGGTGATGAAGGTGAGACAGAAAAACAAATCGCTTAGTTGTTTTGTTTGTTGTTTTTTTTTTGTGCAAGGTTGATATGATAAACAACTTTGTGCATCTTTCCATCAAGTTCCCCTATTTCCCCCCTGGCCTGCCCCTCCACCCCCACTCCCATTCTTCCCCTCCCTGCCAAAGGCCTCTCTCTCTCTCTCTCTCTCTCTCTCTCTCTCTCTCTCTCTCTCTCTCTGGCCCTTGTATAACTGCTAGAGTCACATTATGGGATTCCTTTTCTTCATCCCACCCAACACCACCCCACCTATCACCACCTCCTTTCCCACAAGCTTTATTTTTTTTACTCCCTTGCTATCTTTTTTTGTTCGCCCTTAACCATTATGTCATTGCAGTACCCTTCAATGGTGGTTCAGACCGCTCGTCCCTTGACTGTTAATCCTCATGATAAGTGGATCTATATGTCAAAAAGAGTTGAAGGAGAATGTAGTTTATGTAAATGTTAAAAAAGGTGTAAATGCTCTGCCTGTGTAAATGATATTGTCTGATGTGAAAGAGAGCAAACCAGACAAGGGTATTCGGTTTCCTGAATTGTCCCGCCCTTCCCAGCTCTATGGCACACCAGTAAGCAAATTTCTTAAGAAACAGTCAATGGGTTCAATGATTTCGTGAACACAAGCTGAAGAGACACGCACATTGTCCTGTTTTACTGCTGATTCCCCATGGTCCGAGAGGGGTCAGGGGGGGGGTGATGGCATCTGATTCATTCCCTGTGCTCCAGTCCACCAAACTGAGGACCAAGACCATCCACAAGACCCTGAACCCGGAGTGGAACGAGTCGCTCACCTACTACGGGGTCACCGAAGAAGACATGCTGAAGAAAACACTGAGGTATTCGTTGTTTGTTTCGGTGGCTGTCGTGTCGTCTTGTTGTAGTGTTTTTTGCCTGTCATTCTTTGTTCATCGATTCATCAGCAAGTTAATGTTCTAATCCATGCGTGAGCTGCAATGATTTGTGGCGTTTCACACTGTACTTGCGATCCATTTATTTTCCTCTGCATTGAGAAAGTTTGGACCAGTTTGAGATCACCTAGTGTCCCGGCTTCGTTCATGTCTTCTGTTTACCTTGTATGGAAAGATTAAAACCTGTGTGGAGGTACAAGAATATCTCAGTGAAAACTCAAGATCAGGTTCTTACGTGTGCTGCTGTATTCCGCCTTCCTGTTCGCATGCGAGACATGAACTCTCACAGCGGATCTGGAAAGAAGAATCCAAGCCATGGAAATAAGATGATGATAGCGCAAGATACTACACATCAGATACACTGATCAGTCCACAGACCATCAGGCAGCACATAGGACCGTATGAAGATCTAATGACATCAGTCAGGGAAAGAAAACCACGTTGGTTAGGCCAAGCGACAAGATCCATTGGCCTTGTTTAAACAATCATTCACCTTCATTATCAAATCTTACAATCGCCCACGCGAGCAAATCTCACATGCACACTCAGTAGCAATTCTCACATGCACACTCACTAAAATGTCACATGCATCCTCACTAGCAAATCTCACTTGCATTCTCACTAACAAAATCCACATGCACTCCTATTAGTAAACCTCACACGCACCCTCATTACCACTTTTAACAAATATTCTCACCACCAACTCTCACAAGCACCCCGACCTCTAGATCTCACGTGCACTCTCACTAGCAAATCTCGGTTGCACCTTGCGAGCAAATCTAACAAGCACCCGAAAGTTCACATCGCACAAGCACCTTTCAGACTAATTCTTACAAGCACCTGTCCAAGGTCTGACTAGCCTGTTGAGCTAATGCGCAAGTCAGTCATTTGCTAAGCTGCAACCATGAAACTCTCTATCCACCAGCTTAAAATCAGGCGCAGTGTGGTCTCGAAACTTAGAAGATGTGGTGTAGCGCATATGGACTAGTCCTCACGCAGTGACACCAGCTTAATGAAAACTGAAACTGCTTACCCAGGAGACCAATAATTACAAGTACACGGAAGACCAATTCTAACAAGCACCCTGAATATCAAATCCTATGAATATCCTGAGTAACAAGTCAACAAGCATCCCCAACTTCAAATCTTACGAGCAGCCTGAAGACCAGAGTTTACAAGCATTTTCTTCGACCAATTTTTACAAGAATGCTTACGAACAAACGAAAAAGAGTTCACTGACTGCACACACACACACACACACACACACACACACACACACACACACACACACACACACACACACACACACACA
>JADBJO010000531.1:305000-315000 GCA_016801955.1 Conus betulinus | reverse complement strand
TTAACATAAAATACTTTGTTTGCGGTCAACAGTAACTAATGAACAACAACTTTTAAACAAAATGTTCATAAACATAAATTACTACTTATAAACAAAATTGTTTATAAATATACATTACTGCTTGTTACTACTTATAACAAAATTGTTTATAAATATACATTACTGCTTGTTTAGATTTGTTTTATGGTTGGTTCGGACTCGCAATATGACACGATTGTGATGATGATAGCTTTTGGCATTATATAGAGATATACCACAGTCAATAATTCCGTGGTATTCTCACCTCCAAAGGTTAGAAAAAATGGAACCCAACAATACCCCAGGGCAGCCAGTGAAAGATAAAAAGTAAAACAAAAGAAAGTGTGGTAAAGAAATAAGTTGCAGAAAAACTCAAATCATTTGTAAAATGTATGAAATAATAAAGGTAAATCTTTGAGCCTATGCTCGAGGATCCATTTTAAGGATGCAAGGGAGGTAAAAAAAAAAAAAAAAAAAAAGCGTCAACAGTCAGAGTGGTCAGCTCTACTGTTAAATAACCCAAGTATTGTCAGCAGCTGAGAATTTTGCAGGATAGGCTTTACCTGGATCTCCTCAGAGATGCAATCTCCCACTTAAAGACCAAGCAATAATATGTTGACCAACTGAGTAGTGTGGGAAAACAAGTGCAGGCTAACAATTCCTCCGTTATTATGACTGGGCAAAGATTTGATGGGGAAAAAGTGTGTGTGTGTGTGTGTGTGTGTGTGTGTGTGTGTGTGTGTTTGTTGCCTGCCGCCAGCCTATCAACCTAGCTTTCTACCTACGTATCAGTCTAAATGTCTATTTATCTCCCTCTGTCTGCCTGTCTATCTACCCGTCGACCTATATCTATCTACCTGTCTATCGATCTGTCTGTCTATCTACCTGTCGACCAATCTGTCTGTCGATCTATATGTCTATCTATCGGTCTATTGATCTATCCGTCTATCTATTCACGACAACAGGTATCTGAAACCAGACAAAGACAAGAAATCTAAGTTCAAGACCACAGTAAAGAAGAGAACTCTGAATCCTGAGTATAATGAGGTGAGACAACAACATACTGTGTGCGTGTATGTGTGTGTGTGTGTGTGTGTGTGTGTGTGTGTGTGTGTGTGAGAGAGAGAGAGAGTATGTCTATGTGTATGCAGGGATGTGTATCTTCATGCATATGTCTGATTAAGGATTGTTGTGTGGTGATAAGGGTATGGTGTGTGTGTTGTGCAGGAATTTAGCTATGACATCAAGCACAATGAACTGGCCAAGAAAACCCTGGAACTCACTGTCTGGGATAAAGACATCGGGAGGACCAACGACTTTATTGGTGAGTGCTTGCATGCGTGTGTGTTCATCTACGTAAGTGTGTGTGTGTGTGTGCGTGTGTGTGTGTGTGTGTGTGTGTGTGTGTGTGTGTGTGTGTGTTGCAGGAGTTGTGTGTGTTCACGCGCTTACGTGTGTGTGTTTGTTTATGTCCGCAAGTGGATGGGGTTTTAGGGGAATTACATGGATGCTAATATTTGAAGAGGAAGAGGGGGCAGCGGAGGTTTGCTTGTATGTGTGCGCATGTGCACCAGCCGGAGTTTACGACGCACAGAGAACAAAAGTACTTTAGCCAAATAAAGTTACAATTTGCTGAAAACATGGGAGGGGATATGCAGGTACGATTAGAAGCAGCCTACATTACCCGTCACATTTTCTGATGGCGTGATACAACAGTAATCTTGCTTCAATTTTTCTTGCTTTTTTTCTCTCCGGAATGCAGTAATTAAAATGCGTCAGGATTTTTTTTCGGGGGAGGGGAAGGGGGCGCGGGGGAGGTTAATTTTGAAGAAGGACAAGGTGTGAAGAGGAAGGGTGTGGGGCCTGGACCTAACACACACTATAATGACACGGCAGACTGTCAGATTTGACCAGGTACACTACGCTATGTGATGTCCAAAATGAATTGTCAGGGATATCTAAAAAAAACTTCTCTCTGTTTTTTCTCTTTTTTTTTTTTTTAGTTTGTTTGTTTTTTTTGCTGTTGTTTCTTCTTCTTCAACCCAACCTCGATTATGCTGATAGCTCTGACATTTTGGGCTGCCACAGGTGTACCATAGAATCTGATATTCCAACAGGTGTGAACGCCCTGAATGTTGCAGCGACTATCACACGACTTCTTTCTAGGTGGACTTCATCTAAGAATCAGTCCCAAAACAACAGGCTGATGAATGGGTCTGATGTTCAAATGAGAGAGAATGTCATGTCTTTTGCACATACTATACCATCGTTTCAATCAGGAAGAAATTTAAGAGAGAATCAGTCCTAAAGATGAATGGCTGAAGCAATGGTTTGATATTCAGGTTGGTATTAACGTCATATACGTTACACACACTAATCAACTGCTTCACTCCAGGTAAAGTGTATCTGCAAATCAAGGTAAGGTATCAACACTTATACAGGTCTCATGTTCAAATCAATGTGAACTTCATATCTGTAACATACATTATTACATCACTCCATCCCAGGGGTAGGACAGCTTAGAATCAGTGCCAAAGAGGAGAAGTTGAAGCACTGTCTGATGTTCTAGCTGGTGCGAACTTCATGTCTGTTACACATCATTTAAATCAAGTTAAGTTCAGCACAGAATCGGTCCTAAGGGGGAGAGGCTGAAGAAACAGCTTGATGTTCATATTGGTGTGACCATCCGCCATGGCCCTCGGCCAGAGGCGAGGATTCCGCACTTTGAGATTGTTGGTTCGATTCCCATCAGATTCATGTATTTGTGGGAATGTTTTGCCCCGCGCACCTCTGCAGAAACCTGAGTTTGCTGTGGGCTCAGACTGGGAAGACTGGAACTACACGTTTGAGTTCCATCCACTAAATGGATGCATTTCTTAGAGTGTTGCTCGAATTTGCTGACCAACACTACAGGTGCCTGTATCTCTCTGGCCCCTTTGACGACATGATGTGTTATGAAAGTAAGCCTAGATTACAGCTGGTCATATCGTCTCAGACCAGAATCAAACTCCATAGCATCATCTCCATCATCGTCATCCTCAACGATCAGCGAATAAAAGTCCCGAATTTTGTGACCGTTTATGCCCGGCTGTCACGGTGACCTCAGTTTCGATCCCCTCTCCGCATCTACGTCCACGTCGCTGATTGAAGGGAACTGTCGTTCGACAGAGGTGGTACTAGCGCTCTCAGAGGAGGACGAACACTCACTCACTCTGGTTCAGTGACTGAGCAATTAACTGTCGTCAGGAGGAGGCGTGGAAGTTGGTGCCCTGCGAATGTTGGACCAGAACAGGTCCCACCGAAGTGACTCAGAGGCAGGGTAGTGTCTCCTATGGTGAGTTGTTCCGTGACAGCGTGACTATTACCTGTGGGTTGCCGGAGCTAGGGCTGAGACGGGACAAGCCAAGGTGTATAGTTATGGATGGGGAGCCGGAACAACAGCGTGGAGTAATGACACTGAAGTGATAAAGCGGGGAAAAAAGGAGAGACAGACAGACAGACAGAACGAATGAACGTACGAAATCTTATTTATCCAGGGTAATGAGATAAGGAAGTACGTATGCTTTTTCCACCCACAGCCCACAGAGAGAGAGAGAGAGAGAGAGAGAGAGAGAGAGAGAGAGAGAGAGAGAGAGAGACAGACAGACAGACAGACAGACAGACAGACAGACACAGAGACACAGAGACAGAGGGAGAATGTCCTTTCTTTCAATCACACTGCAACATGATTTCATTGCAGGCGGAGTGCAGCTGGGGATCAACGCTAAAGGGGAGAGGCTGAAGCACTGGTTCGAAACGTTGAAGAACCCTGACTGCGAGTTCCGCCGCTGGCACATCCTGTCCGCAGAGCTGACGCCAGAGGTTTGTACATGTTTCACTGTTGTCAGTCAAATCCATTGACATTGAGTTTTCTCTGAATGTTCAGGTCAGTGGACCTTTTCAACATGAAGTGTTTACTTTATCGAGGCTAAAAAGCATAGTCCACTTTTCGTTTTTGTACCTGTGTACTTTGAATTCTTTTACCTCGGGTGTAACGTTTGTCGGTTATTGATACAAGGTGAACCTTGAGGTGTGCATACAAATGTGTTGCTTGGCAATCCAGCGTTATTTGGTGACTGACTTCCGCCTTAATAACCTCATAGTATAACAGTTTTCATTCTTCTGAAAAGAAGTTGATACTGCGAAGATGGTTTGAAGCTGCCTGAGTGACAGGAAATCAAAACAGTGATAAATGCAATCCTTTCACCCACTGAACGCTTCTAAAGGCCTTATCCCGCAGAGTATTTAGGCCGTAGGTGCAAACAATGACAATGGATTTTAAAAATGGGCGTCAATGTTGTCATCGTTACAAACTTTCACCCATTTTTGTGGTGACCGTGATCAGAGTCACGCGCGAGCCCGGAAGGTCTTGTCACGTCTTGTTTTGATAACTTTGCATGTTCAGATGTTTTGTTTTTGTGATTAGGCTACTGGAGTTACACATCTGTGTGGCCGTTCTATCTGTGTCATGGACCTACTTGCAAAGTGAGGCGACTGCAGTCGGAAATGTAAACAAATTTGAAAAGTGACAGATAACGCACCGCCAACATTTGTAGACAAACGAAATCACAAGATTCGGTTGTCTACGTTTGTTGGCGGTGCGTTCTCCATCACTTTTCAAATTCGTGTTCATGGATACAACAGTCCTTATCCACATGTGCCTACAAACGCCTTTGTTCCAGCAGACGACGAGGACTTTGGGCTGGAAGCCAGATTCCCTCAAGTTGCTGGTTCGACTGCCATACTCCTCAGTGTTATAGACGTGAGCTTCAATTCTGCTTTCACGTATCAAAGTGGGTTTAATCAGAATCGTTTATTTTGATGAACTTGTGTAGAGTGCTATATACAGCCTCAACCCACTCTTCCTAAACATTTCTGGGATGTCTTTTTTTCATTTAGAGAAGTTTGCTGTGCTTATCAGTCCCCCTGTAAACCCAGCAAATCCCGCTTTCCTGGTCCGTGTATTACAACTGTTCCAGACCCTGATTTGCTGCTGCCTGACGTGGCACGTTGTTGCTGAAGCTTCTGGTGGCGTCGTCATTCTTCTGGCTGTACTACCCACTTGTGGATGTGGATCTCTTTGAACAGTTGTTTGTGCTTCCATGCGTACCTTCTTAGACTAAGACTGCTTTGCTTGGCATAGGACATGTTCCTCTGTTCGTTTGCCCAAGCAGAGTGGATGCGCCGCGTCTATTGTTTACTCTCATTTTACTTTCGAAGACAGGAGGTCATATACTGACTGGGACTAAAACTGATCCTAAGTGGAGCCGTACGCTACAGATTATTGGAGCTTAGATTTCTTTGGAGAGGGCTTTCCCACGTAGTCCACTCTCCGTTGGCATCCTTTTCTTTCTGTAACTCCTTTATCATGTCTCTCTGTGCTCTCCCTTTTGCCTTTGATCACCACTCCAGTTCTGTTGATCCCAGTCCCTGTCCATTGATTTGTTCGCGTCCTGTCATTTCTTTGAGCTTCAGGCTTTCCTGTGCCAACGTCGACTGCCTCCCGAACTTTCAGTTTTTCTCCAGACTTCACCTGGGGCTGATTTCGTCTCACAAGCTGTCTCTCAAGCCCTGAAACACGTTCAGACATCTTGCCCTGCCCACTTTGTATCTGCAGAACGTAGCATCATTTATACGCACCAAGCCGTGCGACTGCTGACTTTGGCCTCGACTTCCACCGTGCCAGAGCTAATGTCGTATATCTGCAGACGCCAGAGGTACTTGGATATCAGCATGAACTGCGAGCACCACACCTTGTGTTTTTCATGTCGGCCGCAGCGGTTTATTTCCTAATTTTTTTTTCTGCCGCTTCCTTAATTTCGTTTTCCATCTTTCAGCGAGTCGTCCTGCCTTCTTCCACAACTTCACTGGCTCTTCTTTCTGTGCTGAAATGGCTTGGTTGGTTACAATGATTGTGACTGTTTCTACTGCATTTTGCTTTCTCAGTGAGAGCCTTTGTGATTTTTTGGCTCGAAACTCGTTCAGGATGGAGTGACTAACTCGTCAAACTGCTTCAGAACAATGTTAGGCAATACTGAACTAAACCTAATGCTAATGGGAAGGAGAGGAGGTCACGTGTATCTACAAGACAAAAGAACAGTTACTCCAGTTGCTTTTTTTTTCGACCAGAAAAAGATGGAAACAAAAAATAAACCAGGCTTTGGAGGGTTGGTAGTTGTAAGAAAAGCATAACGGCAGAAGTATTACGTTAAGGTTTGTTGTGGTCCTGTTTCGGTGATTTAATCTGTATTTCTTTTCATCCAGCAGCACAAGAAAAGCTATTACACCTGCTTCCTAAGACCATCGCTGGATTTTCATTGTCACTTTTCTGTTTGCAGCCGGATGAGTACTGAACCTGAAACGCTACCGAGAAAGCGGGAAAAGGGGGACAATACTTCATTTTCCATTGTCATCAGCTCAGCGGGGAGAGCTCTTCTGCTGCAGTGCTGAGTGGTTCATCTCCACAAAATCTGCCAAGTGTACACTATGATCAGCATTACTTGTATATCATATTATTGTTGGTGTCTGTTTCTCTGGAGCTTTTTACTGGGTGACCAAAGTGCTCGCTTAAGACTGTGAACAGTCCAAAAGGCATGTGCATAAAATCTGAAACAAGTGTCTTTGTTCAAAGGTGTCTTGGTTCTGCAGTAATGTTGTTTTTCACTTGCGTATGTGTGAGTAGTTAACATTGTGAATCAAAGAGTCTTTGAATGTTTTCTTTAATAGAAATGGCATTTCCCTCCTTTTTTTTTCTTCCTCACTTTCAAGTTTCCTTTTCTTTTCGTTTGGGATGGATAAGTGGTCAATCATTTGGAAGTTTGAAAATCAGTGGAAAGTAGTTCCAGACAGTATGAAAATATCAAAGTCTGGGCATTTCATGAGAGTATGTGTAAGAAGTTCACATTGCATAGATCATGCCACATGTGAAACAGAGACGTCCGTTGTCTGTCTAACTGTTAGTAATTTGTTCCTGATTTGGTGCAAGTTTTCTCTGCTCTTCTGCTTTTTTTTTTTCAACTTTTTTTTCAATCTCATGAACAATATTGTGGCTTGCGAACTTGCGTCTGTTATTCTTGTCTGGTCCACTGAAAAACTGAATGCACTGAGGAATTTTTATGATCTTAGAAATAACGATGACAACAAATAACAGCAATGATAACGATGATGATGATGATGATGATAACAACAACAATACTACTACTACTTCTACTACTACTACTATAATAATAATAATAACAATAATAATGATAATAATACTAACAATAATGAGGAGGAGGGGGAGAAAGGGGATAATGATGATGATTATGGTATCCCAATATAACTTTGCTTCCAGTAGTAGACTCACCATGCAATCCATCAACAGTACATAAGCACACACATTGTAAAGCCAGTGAGCTCTCATCTGAGTATACAGATTTTCTAGCTCTCCATAACGCCAGAGCTTTCCCTTCAGATTCACTACTTCCATGTTCAAGTCGAGTTTCCTCGAATCCTCTGTCCCCTTCACCATCTCTCTCCCTTCGGCTTCTTCCTTCACCCAAATCCCTGTCTACAACCCCCACCCCTTCACCCCCACCCCCCAAGCTCTTCAACCTCTGACAACGTGCACAGTTTTTGTCGCCTTGCACACTCTGAAATGAAAGTGAAATGTGAACTGCTTTGGTTTTCTTCATCTTCGAACAGTTTTGATGGCTGAAGACTTACAAGATGAATTAATTTATTTTGTATGAGAGGTAGTTCAATTAAGAGCTTGGGCTCCGTGGCTGTTCTGTGTAATTTGTCGGGATGGCCAAGCTGCTGCATGATCGGAGCATCTTACTGCACACAGAATATGTTGCAGACGGTGTGTTGGGGTGATAAGTGTTGGCAGTAGTCTGCCATTGAATTTTTGTCACCAGCTTCATGAGAAGATTTTCAACAGTTTATTCTGCGATGGCATTTTCATCACCATGTCCTTCCATTTCTTATCACATTTCATTGGCTTATTCCTTAATTTCACATTCTGATCAGCTTATTCTGTGACTGCGATTTCAGTAGCTTGTCCTTCTTTGTCAGATTTTTCTTTTTGATCACAAGTTCATTAGCTTATTCTTAGCTAGCATTGTTCCTGTTTGTTGGCACTGTATCATGTTATTCTTTAATTGGATTTTCATTATTTAGTTTTTAATTATATTTTCATTAGCTCATTCTTAGACATTTTTTTTATTCGCTGATCTTTCTGTGGCATTTTACCAGCTTCACCTTTTCACCATCCTATTCTTAGATAGCATTTTCATACGCGTATTTTTTTCACTGCTTTTTCAAATCACCTGTTCTTTTCTAGCGTTTTTTAACCAGTTTATTGTTTGATAGCATTTGATAGCATTTTCATCAGCTTATTCTTTGATAGCGATTTTTGGTCACCAACTTATATTCTTATAGCATTCTTACTAACGTTTTGTGAATATTTTCCTTAGCATCTTTTATCTTGTTTCTGCTGAATTTGATAGCATTTTCGCTTCTTATCAAGTACCTAAGTTATGAGTATGCTCTGGCTGGCTGGCTGGCTGGCTGGCTGGCTGCTCTCTCTCTCTCTCTCTCTCTCTCTCTCTCTCTCTCTCTCTCTCTCTCTCTCCCTCTCTCTCTCTCTCTCTTTGGTGTGTGTGTTAGAGAGAGAGAGAGAGAGAGAGAGAGAGAGCAGAAAGGGTGGGATGGTTGCCGGGGTAATATTAACTACTTTCGTTTGCCAGCTCAGCGCTTATGTTCATATATTGGGCTATTTTTCTTTCTTTCTTTTTTACTTTTTTTCTTTTTTTCTGTCTTGCCTTCTGTGCCACTTCAGTGGCCTGACCTCCATGCTGCTCATTCTGACTCTCCGTCCTCCGCCACACCAAGGTTTACCCCGAGGTTGGCCAATGTTTGTGCGAGACCACACTGGCACATTTCAGCTAGATGGTCGGTCTGTGTGTTCGCCTGCATACACTTGCGCTCATGTCATAATCGTAAAATGTGTACGGCCTCATTTCAGATGTGGTCAGGGTTCATCCTCTGCCCCGTCATCCGTGCCCTGTCAATGGTATTGCTCTCACACGACTCGTTCCAAACTCTCACATTCACATTCTCACGTTTGTCGTATCGCGGTCTTTACTCCTGCAATCTGCAGAGAGAACAATCAGTATCAGGGCGAGACGGATGCAAATCCGCCAGAGAAAGCGCCTCACTGCAAATGAACAGTCACTTTATTGTCTAAAATCACATAATTTTGTGTGAGAAAGACGTAAAATAAAAGTACTTCTACTACTACTATGGTCAATTAACTGGTGTTCGCTGGTGTCTGTTCTGATCCAACACACGCAGGACAACTCCTAACAAGCCCCTCCATCAAAGACACCCCATTGCTTAGTCATTCAGCCAGCGGGAGTGGGCGTCCCACCAAAAACTGTGCCACCATGTTCGTCCGACAACAGTGCCCGTTCACTCACCAACGCTAACGGTCAACGGCAGGCGGTTCATTGCTTAGTATCCCAACTTGCATTGTTAGATGACCACTCTCCTATCAAGCCAGCAATGTTTATTGTGCGCCTGTCTTGTAATGCCAGCCTCTTTCCTCAACCTTCGTCCACCCACCCCCATTTTCTCCATTACCTTTCCTTGAGGACCAGTTCCAATGCCAACATGTTGTTTTCCCCCCAAGTATTTTTCTTTACAGATTGTTTGGGGGAAAAAACGAAAGTAAACATGTTAATTGATCACCAAAGGTGATTCATTATGTGGCTTCATTGTTATGTGACTATTGTTGTGCATGAACACAGTCGTTGTCAACATCATGTTGTCAGTTAAAACTCTCTCTCTCTCTCTCCTCTCTCTCTCTCTCTCTCTCTCTCTCTCCCTGATCTCTCTTACCTTTGTGGCGTAGCTTATTTAACATGTGACACTTCATGTTGTGAAATTTTCAACCTAGCCT
>JADBJO010000531.1:295000-300000 GCA_016801955.1 Conus betulinus | reverse complement strand
CTACAGCCAATGACCATGTCCGGCATCTCAAACCAAGAAGGACCCGCTACCAATGACTGTTCACGTCTCATACAAAGAAGGACCCCGCTACCAGTGACTATCCGGCATCTTATACAAAGAAGGATACCACTACCAATGACTGTCCGCATCTCCTACAGAGAAGGATCTCACTACAATGACAGTCCAACATCTCTTACAAAGGACGCCTGCTACCAATGAGCGAACGCCATCTCATACAAAGAAGTATCCCACAGCAAAAGACTGTCGGCCATCTCATACAAAGAAGGACCCCACAGCCAATGACTGTCCGCATAAAAAGAAGGACCGGACAGCCAATGACTGTACGCATTTCATACAAAGAAGGATCCCACAGCCAATGAGTGTCCGCGTGTCATACAAAGAAGGACCACACAGCCGGTGACTGTCCGCATGTCACACAAAGAAGGACCCCACAGCCAATGACTGCCCGTGTTTCATACAAGAAAAGGATTCCACAGCCAATGACTATCTGCATCTCATACAAAGAAGGATTCCTCAGCCAATGATTGTCTGCATCTCATACAAAGATGGATCCCACAGCAAATGACTGTCCGCATTTCATTCAGAGGATTCCTCAGCCAGTGACTGTCCGCATTTCATACAAAGAAGGATTCCACAGCCAGTGACTGTCCGCAACCCATACAAAGAAGATTCCTGCAACCAATGACTCTGTGCAGTATCCCACAAGAAAATGAACTTCACGAGCAATGAACGCATCCTGTATCTCATACAAAAGGGACCACACAAATAACGACTATGTCCGGCTTCTCATACAAAAAGGATGACACAACTAACGAGTATGCCCGGCATCTCATGCAAAAAAGGACCCCATAACCAAAGAGTGTATCCAGTATTTCATACAAAGAAAGATCCCACAGTTAACGACTATATCCGGCATCTCATCCAAAGAGGATTCCCCACAAATATAAGACTCTGACAGGCAACTCATACAAAGAAGGACCCCATAATGAATGTCCGGCAACTCATACAAAGGACCCCATAATGAATGACTGTCCGGCAACTCATACAAAGAAGGACCCAAATGAATGACTGTCCGGCAACTCATACGAAGGACCCCATAATGAATGACTGTCTGGCAATCATATACAAAAAGAAGGACCCCATAATGAATGACTGTCCGGCAACTCATACAAAGGACCCCATAATGAATGATGTCCGGCAACTCATACAAAGAAGGACCTCATAATGAATGACTGTCCGGCAACTCATACAAAGAAGGACCCCATAATGAATGACTGTCCGGCAACTCATACAAAGAAGAAGGACCCATAATGAATGACTGTCCAGCAACTCATACAAAGAAGGACCCCATGATGAATGACTGTCCGGCAACTCATACAAAGAAGGACCCCATAAGGAATGACTGTCCGGCAACTCATACAAAGAAGGACCCCATAAGGAATGACTGTCCGGCAACTCATACAAAGGACCCCATAAGGAATGACTGTCCGGCAACTCATACAAAGAAAGACCGCGTAATGAATGACTGTCCGGCAACTCATACAAAGAAGGACCCCATAATGAATGACTGTCCGGCAACTCATACAAAGGACCGCATAATGAATGACTGTCCGGCCACTCATACAAAGAAGGACCCCGTTATGAATGACTGTCCGGCAACTCATACAAAGAAGGACCGCATAATGAATGACTGTCCGGCAACTCATACAAAGGACCCCATAATGAATGACTGTCCGGCAACTCATACAAAGAAGGACCCCACAATGAATGACTGTCCGGCAACTCATACAAAGAAGGACCCGACATCCAATGAGTGTGTCCGTCACAAAGTCATCATGCATGCTGACAAACCTGTCCTCGGAGTTATCAATCACCATCAACTTCTCTAGGACAGGGTTGGGGGAGTTGCGGGGGGGGGGGGGGGGGGGGGGGGGGGGGGGGGGGGGGGGAACTGGGGGGAGGAGGGCGGCGGGCATGGATCTCGTCACAACTCTTTTTGTAGCGCCACTCTACAGGGTACAGTGGACACAGAGTGGACGTCCCAGTGCAGACCGTAGAGATTCTGGCTGGGGAAAGATAAACGGAGTTGACTGGTTACTGATCCTCTACCCTGTTGACCATATCCCTGACCTTCACTGCACCCCTTAGCTTACTGCCATGGGATGATGATTAAAAGAAAATGATATAATGAGTATATTGAATCCATTGAAATGAGTAGCAAGTCTCTTCGGACTTGTGTAGTGGTCAAGCTGATATAATTAGTATATTTAATCCATTGTAATGAGCAGTTGGTCTCTTTGGACCGGTGTAGTGGTCAAGTAAGAATTATATGACATCGATCAGACGATGGTGTAGTGGTCAAGTAAGAATCACATGATATCGATCAGACGATGGTGTAGTGGTCAAGTAAGAATCATATGACATCGATCAGACGATGGTGAAGTGGTCAAGTAAGAATCATATGACATTGATCAGACGGGGTTGTAGTGGTCAAGTAAGAATCATATGACATTGATCAGACGGGGTTGTAGTGGTCAAGTAAGTAAGAATCATATGACATTGATCAGACGGGGTTGTAGTGGTCAAGTAAGAATCATATGACATTGATCAGATGGGGTTGTAGTGGTCAAGTAAGAATTATGTGATATTGATCAGACGTTGAGCTCGGGACCGTTCACTACGTCCGGATGGGACCTGAACGTTGAACCGCTCGTGTTTGAACCCTTTCTGTGCGTACACACATTCAGAGGATCTGATCAAGATCATACGTGTGGGACGTGTCAATCCAGTGTGTGTGTGTGTGTGTGTGTGTGTGTGTGTGTGTGTGTGTGTGTGTGTGCGTGCGCGTGCGCGCGCGTGTTGCGTGTGTGTGTGTTGTGTGTGTGTGTGTGTGTGCGCGCGCGCGCGCGCGCGCGCGCGTGTGTGTGTGTGTGTGTGTGTGTGTGTGTTGTTGTTATTGTTGTTGTTGTTTTACTCCAGTCGTCTTCTCCGTCTCCCTCTCTCAAACAGTTTCCTAGAGTTACCATCAAGTGGATTTGAATTTATTACACGGCCATACCAGTATAGTGTCCTTTTTTTTTTTTCAATTGATGTCAGATCTTCACATTGTCCGATGTGCAGTTTGATGGTTTGGCGCACTTGTTGATTGGTCTTAGGATCAGTATATCTGATGTCTAGTATTTTTCGTAACAATCCTGTTGATTCGTCATATGATCAGTATATCAAATGTGTAGTATTTTTCGTAACAATCCTGTTGACTGTGGTCATATGATGAGTATATCTAATGTGTAGTATTCTTCGTAACGATTAATGTCCAAGGTTCGGATTCTTCTTCGCAGGTCTGCTGTGAGTGTTCGTGACTCACGTGCATACAAGGAGATGGAATCTACCAGTGCTGGAGCAGCCTGATTTCCATACGTAGAGCTCTCTCTCTCTCTCTCTCTCTCTGTCTCTGTCTCTTGACATCCCCCACCTTCCATCCTCTGACCCTCCTCCCCACCTTCTTTTACCTCTGTGTTTGTTTGATTGCCTTGGTTCCTTCTGTTTTAATAACCACAATGTCATTATTACGTTTATGAACAGTTTGCTTATCATTGTAGAATTACATTACAGTGTCAGGACGAATGATGATATGTTAAAATAATGTATGCATGACAAGGACAGATTGTAAGACTAGGCAATGGCCTAGAATCTCCATCCTTGTGTATTAAGAGATCTCTCTCTCTCTCTGACTCTCTCTCTCTCTCTCTCTCTCTCTCGTGTTTCGTTTCTTTCTCATTTTATACGTTTGGCTCCATCTACACAAAATTTCGGATTGTGTTGATAAATGGGCATGCCTGATTCGGAGCAAAATGATGCCTCCCCCCCCCCCCCCCCCCCCCCCCCCCCCCCCCCCCCCCTTGTTTGAATTGGGACTGTCATTTTTTTCACACTGATGTCACAAACGCCTCTGCCCATTCTTTTTTCCTGCTTTTCAGTGTTTTGGTCTTGCCTTCTTTCAGAATAGGTATCGCCAACGAATTCTTCCATACATTAGGAATAGTGCCTTTAATCCAACGCTTTTGGAATAAAGAATGTAGTAACGATTTCCAAGAAGGAGGCAAATGAAAAACGAGTTGACAAGAGATGCCGTCTAGACCTACTGTTGAATTCTGAGATGAAACGGACTCTAGAGCCTTTATCAGTTCTGAACACTGAATGGGAGCATTCAGAAAATGATCATCATATAAAGGCATGTCCAATATCTTGTCTGTACTCTTACTGTCAAGTCTAAATTTCTAAAGCTTCTGCTGAATGGTTCGAGGAAAGACTTTTCAGAGGAAGATGTCAACAAAAGCCTCTGCTTTTTCTAACGCACTTGGAAAGCCTTTTCCTAATGTCACTGGATAAGTTCGAGTTTAGTTTGTGTCCATTTTTCATATCTTTTACTCTTTTCCAGACTTGATACAAATTCTCTGATCCCGATGCTTCACTTTTGCAACATTCATTCCAGTAATTCTTTTAAGCTTGAGCGATTGTTTCATTACAGTTTCCTCTTGCTTGTTTCACAATCAAGAGACTGGTCTCGTTCTTATTCCTGATCCCTTGTTTGTAAGTCTTCTCTTAGATCGTGCAGCTGTCTGGCATTCTCCTGTCCACCATACGTTACCGACATTTTTGCCAATGTTCTCATAATTACATTTTTGTATAGACTGCTCAGCAGCCGTTAATACACAGTGTGACCAGATTTTGAACAGAATGTACTTAGGTCTTTTATTTTCTATAGTATTAATATCACATGATGAAAAGAATGTTAATTAAAGCTTCCCAAATTGCAGATTTGTAGTTAAACTGTCTTGCATGTCGGTAATTTTTTTTTATTCAACTGCAAATTATTGGAAGGTGATTACTTCACTTATTGGAAGGTAATTACTTCCCAAATTGTCTTTTCCGGCCGACCAGTCATACAGCTAGATTAGGTGATATAAACGACAGGTCTG
>JADBJO010000531.1:227500-290000 GCA_016801955.1 Conus betulinus | reverse complement strand
TTCATTTGAAAACGGTCGATAACATGGATAGGAACCAACTTCTTCAGTTAAAAAAAAAAACGAAAGAAAGCAGCAGTGAAAGAGCACCGTTAGTTCTGACATTTTCAAGATTATTGCCAGATGTACAAGCTGTACTAAAGAGACATAGTGATACGCTCTATAAATCAGAATACATGCGGAAAGTATTTCATAAACTACCCATGCCTGCATACAGACGGGACAAACACTTATGTGACAGGTTGGTTCACCCGAAAACTGCCAGAGCAAAACTTGTGATTGTGACACCTGTTCTTCACTAGTAACTTCAACAGTGTTGGACACAAAGCAGAAACCTTCACACAACGTTGTGAGTAATGTGACATGTGCAGATAGAAATTTGATATACGCTCTGTTATGTAAGCGGTGTGATAAGACAGTTTATGTTGGTGAAACTGGATGTTAGTTGAAAGAAAAAATAGCCGAACACAGACGCGACATCAAGTTCCAAAGAGAAAAGCCAATAATGCGACATTTCCTTCAGCATTCAGCAGAAGACCTTGCTGTTGCAGTGTTGGCAAAAGCTTACAGTGAAAGCAAAGCTTCCAGACTTATTACCGAAGAGAAAAATGGATAAGGGCATTAGATACAAGGATATACCAAATGGATGAAATGTCAAGTCAAATTTGTAACAACCCTATCCAGATTTACCTGTGAACAAACATTGATGATTTGCAGAAATGTCCATCTTTTTCAGATGACAGTTATGGTATACCATACATAGTCATAGACAGGACTATATTCACAGTATTCTATGGTTTCATTTTTATTATGACTTATGGAGCATATATTCACATTATTCTATGGTTTCATTTTTATTGTGACTTATGGAGCATATATTCACATTATTCTATGGTTTCATTTTCATTGTGACTTATGGAACGTATCATTATGTTTTTGAAGTACATTGGTTACAGTATAACTACAAACACACACGATGTGAGACATAAACACTTTACAGCAAACTCCATGAAAACCCTGTTCAGAGATATCCCACCTCACATGATCTTTGAGTTTTTGAAAGAGATCGACATTTTTCATCTGATCTAAGATTTTATGGAAGAAAGGATTTTAAGGAAGTTTCTGGTACGTTTTTAGTAGGTGCATTTTAAAGACATGAGTGAAAGCCGTTTATTTATTTATTTTTTATGACTTGTGAGTTGATTTTGACGTGGTGACAGCCCTGATATGGCCCCTTGCGGTCGGTTGGGCTATAAGCAAACATTACCTTATTTACCTTACACACACATTCACGCACGTACAACACACACTCACACATGCGCTTTTTCTTCTACCTATTTCTTGTTGATGACATCACACATTATGATGTCATAACTTGTGTAATATATTTATGACGTCAATTCTTTGCTTTGTCCAGTTGCCGAAGATGGACATTACTAGTTGTATTGTTGTTGTTGTTGTTTCCTCTTGAAAAATGCCATGTTGCCGAAAATTACAAGAGTGGAATTGTGATCTTGTGTCCTGTTTTCTATGCTTTGGAGGACTATTGCTTTTGTTTCTATAAAGAAATACGCTGGGAGATGGGGAGAAGATGAAACAAAGTTGAGCAGCAATTGCACCTATGGAGTTTGACCACGGTGGTGTCTTGACCAAAGAGTGGCAACTCTTCCTAAATCACATACATGAAGTTGGCTAACTGTACCTTCTTATAATCAAAATGCTGATGTGATGGAAAAATACAGGCGCTGCCTCAACTGTGGAAAAAATCTGGCTAAAGAGCATGAAATTAGTGTCAAAGTAATGCTGGTGAATTGTCTTTGAAAGTAATTAGTTTCAGAGAAATCCAATTTGTTATGCAGACCCTGCAAGATCAGCTATGCATCTACCCTCCCATGGTGATGGCAGACGAAAGCGACCACACACAAGCATGCATGCACACGCACACTCAGAGATAATAGCTCATTCATGTTGCTGAACAGTACACTATGGGATAAAGACGTCTGGTTGGAATGTGTGTGCGTGCTTGAATGTGTGCGTGTACAGTATTATTTTCTGTTTCATAGTCTGTTTCCTATCAGACAGTCGATCTTCAGGACTGTAAAACTACCATTGTCAGGTACTTGTAGTACAGAAAAGTAAATGTCGATGAAATTAGGACTGGGGGTGAAAGGTTGAAGGGGGCGGGGGGAGAAAACAGAGTTGCTTCAAAGTAGCTAGCCCAAGTCAGATGAGACCACTGAACTGCACAATTTTTCTTTCACTTGCATTTAGTTTTTTGTGTTTGTGTGTCTGTGAGGTTGAAGCAGAACTATATTTCAAAACAACTAACCCAAGTCATATTAGAACACTGAACAGCAAAATTGTTTCATCTTGCACTTGCATCCAGCTTTTTTTTTTTTTTTTTTTTGTTGTTATTGTTTCATTTTGCTTTTCGCTCCAAGTTGCCTTGAAATATTAACAAACTTTTTGTTTCTTCCAGGATGGCTGCTGACTCCTCCTTTGTAAGTGAAAATGCAATCATTTGGACCACCACCTATTTTAAACAAATTACATTATTAATGCATTAAAGTGAACCTGGTTTTTTTTTTTTCTTTTGTGGTGGTACAAATTACATTGTTTATGCAATGAAAAAAACATGGTATTGTTGCGAGTGTACAAATAACTGTTAATGCAATGAAAAAAAAGGTATTGTTGTGAGTGTACAAATTACATTGTTAATACAATGAAATAAAACGTTTTTGTTGTGGTGAATTGTTGACTGTTTCTCTGTAACTCTATTCCTCTCATTCCCTCCCTATCTCCCTCCCGTTTGTCTCTTTCAGTCTGTCAAGATTGCTTCCCTTGGTCAATTGGTTGCCCTTGGTATTTGCTCTTAATCCCTCCACTATGTTGTCCACCACCTATATTCTCCCTTTCTGCACCTCCAATGTCCCTGAACCCAATTTGTACACATGCATGCATACGCAGACACACTGGATGTAAAATGATGCAAATGCAACTAGTTCCACGTACCAGATAAAAACCTCAAAGGAAAATTGTTTCGCCACTGGTACTCAAGGGACAATGTAACTGAGCTCCTGAAGAGATTGTTCCATCTGATTCGAGGTGGGTGTGTGGAGTAAGGTTATCTCCATCCACCCACACTCCCTCCAGAGGATGCAACTGGTCAAGCAGCTTGAAGTAAAAGGATGCAGTCGTTGGCCACAAAACCATTATTTTTGTTCCTTCCAGCTCCGTCTAAGACATTTTCTCTCTGAAGTCCACATCACTGCCAATAAAAAGCTATAACAAAACAGCTATGGTAAAACTACATTTCAATGTACTCAAGCATGGGAAATCAAACATGTGGAAATAGAATGTTGTAGAATGCTGCAATTTGTTGGCCAATGATTCACACTTCTTCCTGTTCCAGCCCCTTTGACTGTTGTTTGGTAGGGAATTCAGCAGTCATGTTACTATAGCTCGGATTGCTTTCCTCAATATCACAACCAAATTGATAGGAAATGACTATGAGTATGCATGTGCATGCATGGCTCACCCCCCCCCCCCCACCCACCGCACACAAAAGTGTGCACATAAAATTGCAGAAAACGATCCCTTTCTTGCCTGCTACTTGTCACACTAAAAGCGGAGCTCTAGGCCACTAAGCTGAAGTTTTAGTTCTATTGGAGACGGGTCAGGTCTTTCTTGTTCTGCAGCAAAGTGTAGTAGTTTTTGTATTTCTCTTGGACACAAGTCACTGTGACTGATCACCCCTACTTCCCCCCAAAACCCCCATCCACTCCCACCAAAAAAACAACAAAGGAACGAAACAAAATCAGTTATTGGCATGTAGTTAATGCCATATTCACTCATGATTTGTGTAGTTCTTTTACAGTAATTTTACTTGCTGTATTAAGCTTTTGTGTGCTTTTACCACAGAAAGACAGCTCGAACTCACATGCGTGAAAGGCCATGAAAAAAAAGAGGAGGGGGGAGGGGGGGGGGGGGGGTGCCCAATTCTGCCTAAGTATGCTGATAAATCAAGTTTAAAAATAATTTGTATGTATGATACTGTCTGTTGTGTACCCCAACCCTCCTTCATATAAATGTAGAAAATGTGTTTATGACAAATGGGCTGCGCATATACCTTCTGGCATTCCCTTTGATGTCTCACTCCTAGACTTGACCTTTTAGCGACATGCCCTGCAATACCAAAGACAAATTGGTTGACCCATGACGATTCATTCCATGGTGACAGCAACACTGCTGTGCTCCCTGGACGAGCCATGCCTCCATTACGGCACAACTTTAAAAAAAAAAAAATTCCCTGTTCACTCAGACAGTCTAGGGGATGCAGATGTCCTAAATATTTAGAGCAGGGTTCTAACCACTGAAAGGGTTGAGTTTACATGCACTACTAATGACCTTTGTGACCCCAGAGTAGTCTGAACAAAGGGACCGGCCGTATAACACCCGGAATTTCTGCGAAAGGCATGCATGGAATTTCCTGCCTTGCGAACAAATGGGGCGGAAGAAAAAACGTGGCATTACATGAGGTGTTAGAATTGGTTCAGCAAAGTGGTTTGGAGGAGGAGTGGGGGGGGGGGGGGGTAAAGGTGTACAAGTTTATTGTAAAGAATCTGAGTTTGATTTGTTTGCTCTGTGCATTCAACAGTTTCATACATCATATTGTTTGAAACCAAAACAGTGGAAGGTGTGTACAGTGTGCAATGATTTGTTTTCATTTATGTATTTTTCACATCTGTGAAAGTGTGGCTCAATATCGAGTACCTGATACTGTATACTAATACCTCGGCATTCTCTGCATCTATTCGAAGTAAGCGCAAAATTTCATGCCCCTTTTCTTCCACATTTGCTGTTGTGATACTAACCAAACAAACGTAACCAAGATTGTGTTAAGTTTTAGTTATGTTGTTTCCATAACTGTAGCTTTGCTATTTTACCCAAAACATATTTAAGTCCATGCTCGCTGCAAAAGTTGCGTTTTACCCTTTCAGTTGATCCATAACAATTGCTTGTAGCATTTAAATTAAGGGACATAAAAATCAAAAAGTGCAAAAAATCGCATGTTTGCAACGGTTGTAAGCATGCGTGGTGCACGCAGCTGCAGGGAAGCGACGTTGCTCTGCTACAACCATCGCGAAAATATTTATTTAAAAAAAAAAAAAAAAAAAATTAACGAGATTCTAAAAGCCACAAGAAAAAATCTTCAAATAAATACAGCAGAATGCACAGCAAGTGTCCACTCTGGACATTGTGCACAATTTTTATTACCAAGTCCCCAGATCTCAACAACAAAAACCGGCTTGCCATAAAATGCCCTCAAAAAAACAAAACAAAAAAAAAAGCTTAAAAAAAATTTACAAAGGCACAAAAAGTGAAGGAAGAAGGGAGGGGAGAGGGGGGGGGGGAAGAGGCAGAGTTAAAGAGAGTGACAGGTAAGAGAAAGTAAGTGGCGCAGAACTTCCGAAAGTTGGAGAGCTTTTCGTGCCGAAAGAAGACCTGGCATTCCCTGGAGAACAAATGAGCGAATGGGGCTTATGCCATGAAGCGAGCAAGGAAGGCAGCAAAGACACAAAAGTACCAGCTATGCAACTGGTTTGTCCAGAAACTCTTATTAAGCGTTTTACATACCATTTGATTAGAGGAACCGTTTTCCAGACATGCACTGAAAACGGATGTACAGTGTACAGTGAATGAATATGCATGTGTGTAGGAGTGTGTGTATGTGTTGGGCAGCCAGTGATGCATATATACTTGATCAGCTTGTTGCCCAAACATAAACTGCCAGCCCATGCTAAGCCTTTGGATGATGATCATTTTTTTTTTTTTCCTTTTTGCTTCCAACATCATTTTACTGCTCCTGTAGAAACAGGGATTCGCATTAGAACAAAATGGTTGTGTAGTTTCATCATAAACAAGCGAACTATGTAGTTTTATAGTTTGTGCTGATACAGTGATTTGTGATTGTTCTTTTATGTGATGTCTCAGGACTATTGTTTTTTTCATGTGATGTATTAGGACTTTTGTTCTTTTATTGATGCTTTAGACTATTGTTCTTTTATGTGATGTCTTAGGACTACTGTTCTTTTATGCAATGTTTTTAGAACTATTCTTTTATGAGATGTCTCGGGGACTATGATTACGATGCCTATGAATGTACGTATCTCAGGTAGAACAAAACTACTATTTTACTATTAATAAAAGTTCATTTCAAGACTGCAATGCATTTTAATGTGCTAGCACCAAATTATTATGAAAGAAATGCGTTATGTCACATCCTTGGTGACAACGACATGCGAAGCAGATTTCCTAACATTCAAAATTCCATGCAAACGAAAGAATACCAACCAAGCAAAAACTGCTTGGCTTACATCGCCAGTCCTGATTCCTTCTTAGTTATCTCAAATTTCTTTACCTGTGAATGACTGCAATGCTTGCTTCACTCAAAACATAGTCCTGAGACATGTCCAAACAATTTTATATGCGACCCCTTTGTCAATTAAACAGTCAATAATTATGGCCGTCAAAAACTTTTTTTCATAAGTTGTCAAGGTTTCTTTGAATTTAATAGATTTCAAGATGTTTTGAAACCACTGACAATTCAAGGAGCTTTTGACACCTATACAATCACCTGGCCCTACAGTTCCACCAACAAAAACCTTTCTCGTCATTCATTCATTTCAGACGAGAGATAACATACAAAATTGCTGATGTTCACTTATATTTTTAATACAGTATTTTTCAATGCATAACTCATCTCTCTATAAACAAGTCAGTTCATAAAAGAACGAAGGTTCTAAAGGTAGAACTAACCGCAACCTTCTGAAAGAAAAAAAGTATTTCTCCAAGTGAATAGTGGCCCCTGAAACAGTAACCCACAAGACCACTTGTGCGGGCACAGATTTCCACACAAAACGTTTCCATTAAAACAAACATGGAGGCACAATGACGACCCCAAACGACACTATTTCAAAATGGCATGAACCATTTTACACCACTGGTTTCACTGTATCTGCAGAAACTTTGTCATAGTTCTCTTGTGAAGCAGGTTAAAAGTGTTTAGTAATAATAATAATAAAAGAACAATCCTGATTCTGCCATTTGGAATCCACCTCAAAATTTAACAGGTGTGTGCACCTGGGATACATTCCATCTTCTGATGAAGTTCAGCAGAAAAATAAAAACAGGTTCCATAAATTTGGAGTTACCCTGCCATCAGACAAACTGACCCAACCAAAAAAGATGAAGGTGAAAGCATAGTGTGCCTAGCTGAAGTCAAAAAGACTCAACAATGAACTGAGAATACAACAGGTTTGGGCAGAAAGGAATCATTTCCAGCAGAACTACAAAGAATGCTTCTGCAGAAAGACTTTTGGGGATATATTCACACATGTATGCATATGCTCACAAACTCGACTGATCTGGTCCTTCTCTCTCAGTCTGGCACATGCGAACACTTACACAACCACAGTCATCACACAGCTAGTCTCGTGTCCTATGCCAGATGCAGACAAGATTGTTGTCGGTTCCTGTAGCCACCACACATTCCTGTCTGAAGACATTACCACCATGTAAACACCACCTGCACAGAAAACATTATCATTGAAATATCTCTATAGTGTTCATCCTGAAACACCACAATGTTCATCATGAAGACAGCAGTTACCACAAAGTTCATCATGACCATGAAAGTGTCACCACAAATGGTCATGAAATTATCGCAATGTAATGTTCATCATGAAAACACCACCACAAAATTCATCATGAACATGAAGACAGCACACTGATCATGATCGTGAAGACATCCCCACAAATTTCATCATGAAGACACTACTACAAAATTCATCATTTTCACAAATACATCACCATCATGAAGACATCACCACAATGTTCATCCTGAAGACACAGATACAATGTTCATCCTAAAAACACCAATACAACAGTTATAATGATCATAAAAACACCACCTCAATGTTCATCATGATGACACCACAATGTTCATGAAGACGCCACCACAATGTTCATAATGAAGACGCCACCGCAATGTGTTCACCATGCACACATCACCACATCTGTCTTGATCACAGACACCACCACAGTGTTCACCACGCAGACACCACCACATCGGTCTTAATCACAGACAGAGAACACCACAACGTTCAACAGGATTATGAATGCCCTCTTTTTAAACAGCACCTCCACCTATAGCACTGCATATTTCATCTCTTTGTGCACAGACATCCATTTACAACTCCAAACTGCAGAGTTGTTTGCAGTGAAAATGCATCTTGAATCCCAATTTCGTGTAACGATAAAACGTTCACTGAGCAAAAAAAAAAAAAAAAAAAAAAAAAAAAAAAAAAAAAAAGGTAAATTAAGGGCAGCGCCTTTTATTCCAGAATGCTTTGTGACCCAAAAGTTACAATACTGAGTTGTGCTTAAGATACAAGCATGTGATTTCAGTGCAGCTTAGTTTGACGGTTAATTCTTCATTCGTCTTTTTCTTTTCTTTTTCCTTTCATTCTGCCTTTCAAATCAACACAAATCTATAAAAGTGTAAAGCTCTGGGTGCATACTGGGTAAGTGACAGAAAAGGAATCTTACATCCCCCTTGGGAGTTGTCGTCATCATCCAAAACTGTCCACCTCTGGATACTCCAACACCTGAAACACAGACAGGCAAATGAAATGAAGAAATTCCCTCCCACATAACAGGCACATGCACACTCCTGCATACATTCGTACCTCATCCCTTGAGAATGCGGTGACCAATTATTGTCTTTTTATATATTAAAATATCTGTGCATGTCACCAGAATATTCTTGTAACTGCACTATAAGTCTTTGTAACGTTCATAAAGAGGATGGCTATTTTAGTAGCTGTGTGGCTATTACTTTTTTTTCTTTCTTTTTTTTTGTGTGTGTCTTAGCAAGAATTTTGTTGGCTTGTTCTGATTAGCCATTTATAACAATCAGGACCAATGTTTCATGAGGCAGGGAAAAAAACAATCACTATCTTTGTAAATTAGTTACAAAGACCATTTCTGTTCAGAATAGTAAAAGCAATCCATATTTCTTTAGGACAGTAAGAAAGACAATATCCGTTACCGCTCCAGAATAGTGAGGAAGACAATATCCACATCTCTTCAGAATAGTGAGGAAGTCTAATCATATCCCCTTAGGTAGAACAGTAAGAAAGATTAATCCATCTCTCTTTTAGAACAGTCAGAATGAGTATAATCTGTGTCTCTTCAGAACAGTGTGGGGGGAAAAAAAAAACTAATCCATATATCTTCAGAATAGTGAGAAAGACTAATCAAATGGATTAGTCTTTCTCACTATAGAACGAAAAAGGTGCACTGCAGAAAACAATGGACTGCCAGACTTTCAACAACCAACACCCAGACAACACCCAGTTCTTAGAGTCAAAGGCAGCAACGCACAATATTTTACTTTCATAACCTTCAGGTCGCTGTTCGCCAACAGCTACATCCGAGACAGATTTATTTTCAGTCTACAGTTCTCACAGACAAATCAATCTCTATCAGCTAAAAAATGTTTCTGCCTGTTTTCAATCAGTACACTCAGAATGTATAGCTGATGCTTTCACATGTCAGCTGATCAACCAACCTGTCAGTCATACAGATTTTCCAGACTGGTTCTCACCCTTTCCTGCCATTAAAATTTGGGGGTGGTTTACATACTCCCAGAACCTTGGGGCACTTCACATATTCACAAAACTATGTCACATTTCATCAACAATAAAAACACAAAAAAACTGACATTTTGTTTTGATGTTGGCAAGCCAAAATCAACACCTGCCTCTCCATAGTCTATATTTTTAGGTCTTTTCCAACTGGACGGTTAAAAATAGTTCTTCCTAACACACAGAACTAAGGAAATTCAACTGAAAAAAAAAACACTATTAACTTATACCATTCTAAGCCAAAGTTAAACTGTAACACTGCAAATTGTATCTCTCCTGTGGCATCATTTAGCCTTTCACTCTAAAAATAGTTCACACAGCCAAAATTCGTGCTGTAAATTCAGTAATAATCTTTCATTCTTTTTCCTGTTTTTCGCTTTACCTACATGTGACTTCAGTATGTAGTGTGTAACCATGTGTACATGATGTGCCATCCAGTACACCCAGACATTCCTCTGATGACTTCATTGGAACTGAAACAGGAGAAGTTATGGCATAGGTCGTGTCTTCACGTCATACAGGTAAATCCCAGTGTGACTGCGTACGCTCAATACACCTGCAATCAAACAACATTGTATACACTCTACAGAACAGGTACAAACTTGTCTTTCTGGTTGTTACAGGTAGATGTGTTCTGAACACAATCTTGTTCAAGGCACCTGACATCATACAACTGAGCTTCAGACTGGTTTGAAATATCTGGGGTCAAATGATCCCCTGTTAGTAAAAATACGAGGATCAATGTTAAAAAGATGGACATAATTTTTCTCACCTCATTAGTAAAATCAATGGGGGATAAAAGCATTTGTTAGAAGTATCTTGATTTATTTGCAACACTGTTAACAAGTAAATGCTAACTGGCAATCAAAACTTGTAACAGCAAATCTAAAGACCAAACATATTGTCAAACAATATAGCTAAAAGGCTAATTTCCATCATGGTTCCACCAAAACACATCCACTTTCAAAATGTAAATATGTTCTCTCTCTTTTCAAGAAACAAAAAAAAAAAAAACAAGAAAAAAAAACAAGAAAAATGTTTAATTTTGTTGATAACTGCATCAAGTCAACACCAAGTTAGGTGATGGGTATCTTGTGGTCAGACAAGAAAAAAAAAAAATCTTAAAAAACTTTTACCCCCACATCACTTACAAAGAAGTTACCCACATGTTCACAAACAGAAGTCAATCTTTTTCTCACAAATGAAAATTCAGCAATGCAGCATCAATGCATTATACTTAAAAACTATAACAAAAGACCTTGAGGATTTTCTTTTAACTTGTAATAAATATTTTTTTCATGTTCAAATTCACAATAATCCATATTTTCCTCTTTACGCAAACAGACCAATACCATGCAACTGCAGCTCACCACTGACTGACCTTCTTCTCTAAGCAAGGAGTCCAATACAGTATGACTGCTGCTCACCACTGACATTCTTTCTTTAATCAAACTGGCCAATACCAAACAACTGTGCTTACCACTGGTGTAGCCCATATTGATGTACTTTCGCTCATTTCAGGGTGCACAAGGTGCAGCAGAGGTTCGGTGACCTTCACGCATCTCCTAAATCTCCAGACGACGGGGCGTTGTCCGAACTCCACACCAAAATGTCCTCCGCTCCCACACATTTGGTCACTGGTCCACAGCATGAACACACAGAACAAAAATTCTATTTTGTTTTAATTTCTAGAAATACAGGAAAAAGAACTTTTTTCGGTCACCTGATCCTAAGTGTCGTATTAACTACAACTTTTGCATTGTCCAGCAGCTCAGCAAATCATTGCAAAACTTTTGTGATTTAGTTTCGATTTTATCATAATCCAGCTGACCACACATGACCCTTTAAAAGTTGGATAAAAAATCTCGTCCTTAAAGCAAAGGAAAAAAAATCACAAAACTTGAACACACATGCACTCTCCCTCTCATGCACACACACACACACACACACTAAATTTGAAAACATGATACCCAACTTGTTCACATTCGTAAAGACAAAAACACCCCTTGCCAAAGGCAGCAGCCATTCTTCATAAATTACCATCTACACTTAAAAACACATTGCAATATGAGCAGCTGGTGCCCAATCGGAACAGTAGCCACATTTCACTACCCAGTAACCACATTACAACAACAAAAAAGCTGGCATGTTAATAGAAAGTAGCGACACACAAAAATGTGTAGAACCTTTCAAGAACAAAGGCATGTGAAAGGGCCACAAAGTCATGAAAAACAGTGGAGGAAAGTAAGACAAAGTGATTTTCCTAAAAAGGCGATCAACCAGTCAAAAAAAAAAAAGAGGAAATTACTTGTGCAGTATTCTGAGAAGGCAGAGAAACAATTGATACTGAAAAAGCCTTTGGTTTGGCATCACAATTACTTAAGCTTCGATTTTTTTTTTTTTCAGCATGTTCTGTGTGTGTGTGTGTGTGTGTGTGTGTGTGTGTGTGTGTGGTCTTTTTTGGTGTGCATGTCCGTTGTGTCTTACATTGTTTCATGTGTTGTTTTTTTTTTTCCATTATGTACATCAAGCTGATAACTAACAATATTTTGCACCTTTTTTAAAGAGTTTAAAAAATAGATCTAGATCATGAAGATGTACATTTTCTTATAAAAAAAAAAAAAAAGTTGCATCAACATTCAGCAGTTAAAGTACAATTTCTCTTCGAGACTAAGAAACTTTTTCCTCTTCATTCACAGGATGACACTCCTGCGGACATTCCCTGTATAGATAGATAAGCATGAATCCTACCTACCCAACAAAGGGAGCAGAGTTTTGAGTGTACAACCATTTTATTTTACCCCACCATTAAGGCAGCCATACTCCATCTTAGGGGATGGTGCCTGTGTGTTTAATTTTTTGCCAACTTGAAGTGATTTATCTGCAGATATTGCCGAGGCCAACTCTCTTAGTCTCTAGCTGCCATGGGTTCTTTTAGGTGCGCACGATGCATGTCACACATGGAACCTTGGTTTATCATTGATTTTTCATCTGAAAGAATAGCACATAGACCACACCCAAATGGTCAAGTGTTGGGTAGAAATATTCCCTGCCCATACACGGTTCTAACCGGTGACTTTTCACTTCTTTGGCAGGCGCACTATATTAAAGGCCACAAAAAACCACTAAGACTGTGAAAAAAAAAAAAAAAAAAAGGGAAACTGTAAATGTGGCTTCTAAGTGTGATACACATTAACAGGATCACAATGACCATAGATATTTCTTCTACTAGTTTTTCATTAGTAGTCATCTTGTCACTTGCAATTAGTGCCTTTTTTTTTAAATAAAAAAAAAATGGTGCATGGCTCTTATATTTAAATATCCAGTGCGTGCGTGCGTGTGTGCGTGTGTGTGCGCACATGTCAAGTGTGTTTTGTGTGTGTGTTCTACAGTTTTCAATTCCCAGAGCTTGAATGAAAAACCTCTCAGTCCATGGATCATTCTGGACAAAACAGGGGAATGTTGAGGCTGCTCACTGTGACTGTATGGCCGGTTTAGCAGAAACCCGCACTCATGCTGGGGCACTGTTGTTCAAAACAGAAGCAGGGTGCCTATCAGGGAGAAATCAACTGTTACTGGAGTACTACCAGCAGGTTGAAAGATCCCTAGCAGCATGGACAAGGTTCACCTCAAAGCAGGGTTTGCAACAGATTGTACTTCTGCTGCAACTCGGAAAAAAGGCTGGACACACCCGTACCCACTGCTGTGACACAAGAACAGACATATCCACTGAGAACACTGCTATGACACAAGAACAGACACATCCATTGAACACACTGCTGTGACACTAGAGAACAGCCGACAGAACGGAGATGCACAGCCAGTGCAAGCTGTAGCTCCCCATCAGAACCCACATAAGAACAATTGCGCAACTTTTGGGGGGCCGGAATAGCTCAGTTGGTAGAGTGCCAAACTCGTAATCCAAGGGTTGGGGGATCGAATCTCCACTTCCACTGGGCCGTTTCGGTACATGGGGATTTTTCCCTCAGAGTTAACATAGTTCTGACTCCATTTCCCATACAGTCCTTCAAATGAGACTATAAACCGAGGTTGTGTGTGTAATGCACACATAACATCTTGTACACACATAAAATCCCATCACCAACTTTCGGAAGATCACCAACTTTCAGAAGAGAAGGCCAGTTAGGCCGTTGGTACGGATGACACGTTATACATAGCATGCACCTTCCCCAAAGATGGAGTATGGCTGCCTTAATGGCAGGATTAAAAAAAAACGGTCATGCACACAAAACTCCACTCCCTTTGTTGGGTAGATGGGATTAATACTTGCCTGTCCAAATAGGGAGTGCCTGCAGGAGTATCAGCCTGCATACGCAGAAAAAGGAAGAGTAACCTTTTAGCAAGCCTGCATGAAACTGGCGACCAAGCAGTGCGTTTTGAGCTCTGAGCCTAACTTTTGCAAAGAGTTAATCGATCTAGTACCACCTGTAGCGTTACCAAAATCACCGAAATGTTTAAGAGACTCACATTGTGACAACATGAGCATGTCTGACTGACTAGAACACTGTCAGAAAATAAGGGAAAAAACTTGGCGTTACTGCAGAAGAGGCTCATAGAACTGGGAGGGAAACAAAAGAGCAACACTAGTCATGCTGGCATTCTTGTAGGGCGGGCAGAGCAACTGCCTCACAGCCACTGTCAGTTTGTAGAGTTAACGAGGACAGGCCAGCTCAGTGAAAAAAAAAAAATTGTATGCTACCCTAGTCAGGTCAAAGAGAAGGGGCCAGCAATTCACTGGAGAATCAATAATGAAGCCACAGTTAGAGTTTTGTATTTCCAGTTTGCTGAAAAAACTCATGCGGGCTTTCCTGGGGAGAAAAGTGGCTGTTGTATTATTCTAGATGTGCCATATTTAGGAGCCTCACCAAACAGTATGGTGAACCAACACCGCTGTGGAAATGGATGTTTCAATATAAATGTAGCTATAAATATAGAAATACAACTGTATACAAGGCGTGCCAGAATTCAGATTTTTGTCTTCAAGAAGAAAATGGAATTTTTCAGTTACGGAAAAATCGTTCCTTCATTTACAAAGTTCAGTGTCAGATGTTTGTCACAAACACAGATTACTGTGATCTTGTTGTTTGGACACCACATGATTTTGTAGTTACATGCATAGTGCGAGACCATAACTTCATGGCTGAATGCTTGCAAAAAGCAGATTTCTTCAAAACAGTTGTTCTCCCAGAGCTTGTAACCAAACAGTTTACACTGCAACTAATGCAAGGAAATGTTAACATAAGGTCCCAGCCACAGAAAAGATCTCTCCGAGAAATTCAGAATACTCCCATTGCACACACCCTGCCAAAATATTGTAGAAAAGAAAAAACAAACACCTGAAGGTGCTGGGGAGGACCCAGAGAAGCACTGTCTTCACCTGCCTTTAGAGCAGTCCTGCACCACCCTTGGAGGCCTGCGCTGTGACGATGGGTACAGGCACGCGCAGGACACTCCATTAAAATATCAAGGGACATAACTGCTCCTGAACAGAGGTAAATCAGACTACAGGATGCAACTCATAACAGCCTTAAAGTAGCATCCCCATAGGTGTACCAGCCCGTATTTCATGACTGCAGAGCCCACCGGCGAAAAACACTACCCTCCAGCTGTCGAGCACACCCCACAGACCCAACCACCCCTGCCCACAGACACATGAAGACAGTGCCACTCCAGACACAGCCAAGCTTTTGCCATACGGTCTTATGTGTCCTCAAGAGAGAATCCAAAGTTGTAGTCTTTCCCACTGTCAACAGGACTTTCCCTGTGGTCCCCAATGCTTCTACTCATAACTAATGACAGAAAGGGAAAGAAAAAGAAAAATGTATCGTGCGACTGTAAACGGCCGGAAGAAGTGGAAGACATGGTTGCTTGTGATATTTCTTCCTACAAAACTGAATGGTTTCACATCAGCTGGTTGGTCTCAACCAAATACCTACTGAGGACGACACATGATACTGCAAACAAAGTTCATCACAATATCATGTGCATTAATAGTAATATTGGTATATGCATTCAAGTGTAATGGTTGATGCATTTTCCCCTGTAGTTTTCAGAATGATTTGCATGAAAATTTATTGTTTCTCTTGATGCGTGTAATAGCAAAATCATGTATTGTAATCTATAGCTCTTTTTATTTTTTTTTCAGGAAATTTTCTCTTGTAAATCAGTCTTTGTTAATAATGGTGATGCTTTTTTCAACTGCGGTGATGCTTTTTTCAACTGCACTGTTCATGCATACAACTCAGACACATATGAGTTAAACAGCCTGGAAAAATAAAAAGGTTCTATTTTGTTGCTGTTGCTTTTTAAGTTGTTTTTTTTTCACCTTTCGCAGTGTGTAACAGCAAAGTCATGTGTTATGTTGCATACAGTGCAGCTGTGTTACGTTTACAGTATATTTTTCTTGTTTAAACCGGTCATCGTTATTGTGGGAATTTTTTTCAGTTGTACTGCTCATGCATGTGTACATAAATCAGCATGTGCACACTGCTGGAAAACAAGTGCTCTTGAATCACATCACACAAACATAGTATAATAGGGCACACAATAACTAAATTTCTGAATCATTTTATTTTGAAACTCAGAGGAATACTTTTTTTTTGTTTGTTTGCTTTTTTACACAAAGTCTCAACTTGTTAAATAATACTGGAGGAAGAGACAGTTTTCATGGAAAACCCACTGACACAATTTATGTGCCAAATGTGATCACTAATGCATACTGATGACAGGGAGGAAAATGTCATCTTGAAATATTTCAATTATAACTGTCTTCTGTTTCATCTTTGTGCCCTCATACAAGTCATAGGGAACAGATACAAGTTGAATATATATATATATATATACACACACACACACACACACACACATGGAAAAAAAAGTCATCTTGAAATGTTTCTATTTTAACAGTCTTCTGCTTTATCTTTGTTTCCTCATAGGGAACAGATACAAACTGAAGATATACATGCAGAAAAAATTCATCTGAAATATTTCTATTTTACCGATCTTCTGCTTTAACTTTGTGCCCTCAATGGAAACAGATAGAAACTGAAGATATAAATAGAGAAAAAAATCATCCTGAAATATTTCAATTTACCAGTCTGCTGCTTCACCTTTGTACCTTCAGAGGGAACCGATACAAACTGAAGATATAAATGAGAAAAAAAAAAATCATCTTGAAATATTTCTATTTCCCAGGCCTTCTGCTTCATCTTCCTGCCCTCAAAGATAGAAACTGAGGTATAAATGGAAATATTTACATAATGTTTGTTTAAAAAACACAAAAGCACCAACAAATTTAACTCTGTAACTTGTGTTTCCATCAACATCAACAATGACCAAACTAGAAATAATGCTTGTCTTTAAGCAAACTGAAAACTTATTACAACAATGTGCTCTATGATTGTAAGTTATGGTATTTTACTGATTTAACAAAACAAAACAAAAGATGTGACCCCTTCTGTCACACAGCTATACCTGAGCAGCTGTCAAGTAGGTCTACATGGTGCTTCACCTTACACTACACTTGGACTCATTGGTTGGAGCACAGCAAACCTTTACAATCTTGTCCAAGGTTACATCTTCTTCTGTGCATGGCAAGAGTAATCCGATTGGTACAGTTTTAGATAAAATGTATATACTTTGCTGAAAGATTTCCTATCACCCTTTCAACATGGTTCCTAAGATGGGCTATTTTCTTTGTTTCCTCAATATCTCTTGCATGGATTTGGCATTGTCCTTTGGTAAATGCTGGTGTCTTCACCTCAGCACACATCAAACCCACACTCTCTGCAATGCCAAATCCATGGCTAGCTAACACAATGTCTCCTGGAAGCAGATGTTTCAGAAATCCACAGTTTTCAGTAATATGTTTATCACTTGCCCACCCACCCCACCCTTTTGACAAAAATGAGATCAAACCCTTCGGTGTTATCCCAATAAGATATTTCTGTGTGTTTTTGTGTTTGTTACTTGAAAAAGTCACAGCTCTGGCATGTAAATTTGATGGTCTCTCAACGAAGATTTCAAAACAATCAATTATCATTGCAACGTTTTTTCCCAAGAGCTCTACACAAACTGATGTGGCATCGTTGCCTGTAATATTTCCTGTCAGGCCAGCGGACAATAGGTGAAAGTTGGGTGTACGTTATGCTGACTGTGTCCATGAAAGCACAGGAAATGGTTGTTCTATAAACACAAAACACGTATGCAATATGTTGCACAGGGAGATTTATCGCAGTCTCAAGAAAGTTACAATCAAAAGTTGAATGGGTGATAAAAATCTCCCACTTCCCTGTGGAAGATTGGGGGACAAGAAATTGAACAGAGCAAGAAGAGTTCCAAAACTGGGTAATCCTGTATAGAATTTTACCTTTTTATCATCTCTTTCAAAAGAATTTAAGTTCATCTCTTGTTTCTGAATTTGTTCTTTCAGGTTTCTATTTTCTTCTAGTAGTCTGTTCATTTCATTCTTCATATTGTCAATGTCTGTAGATAAGAAGTCAGTCTGAATATTTTTAATTTGTGTTCCTCGTTCTTCTTGAACACTGGCCTGTAAAGCCTCTGTTTCTCCTCCTGTGTCTGACTGGATATCCCTGATAGCATCCTGAACCTGATCTTTTGTCTGATTTTGAATTTCCACCTTTTTCGCTGTCCTTGTTCCTCGTCTTTCATGTCCATTTGAACTGGTCTCCTTGATTTCTGTATGACCAAGGTGCAGGGATGGGGCCCAGTCTGGATCTGCTTCCATCATCTCATAGGCTGGCTTTCCTGTGAATCCACATTCATTGAACAAAGTTAGATGTCCATTTGAATCCAAAACAGAAATTGTGGACATACAGGAATAAAGAATGATCTTCTGCATTAACAAGATGACACTCCTGTGGGCACTCTCTGTATGGACAAGTAAAAATCGATCACATCTACCAAACAAAAGGACTTGAGTTTTGTGTGTAACCTTTTCTTATTACTAACCCTGCCATTAAGGAATAGCATTCTTAATCTATCTTACTGTATGTTTTTGTTTACTAAAGTGGGTTTTTCTCTGGAAATATACCAGAGACAACTCTCTTATTGCTGTCGGTTCTTTTACCTGCTCAGAATGCATGTCGCTCAGAGGACCTCAGTTTATCGTCTCATCTAAAAGACTAGATTCAGACCACACCCAAATGGTCTAGTAGATGAGAGAAAAATTTCCTGCCCTGAACAGGCATCAAACCTGGGATTTTTTGCTTACTTGGCAGGTGCACTACCTCCAAGGAGGATGACTCAAAGAAGACAATTTTTTCACATAAGTTACATTTGGTTTTTGTTTTGTCATGCGTATGAAAAGTCTTCTTTTGACACCCCTGTCTAATGCTAGTTCTGGGCTTGGTAGTTTGACAATGACAGTCTTGACTATAGTCATGAACTGTACTATTGTCAGTTGCCATACTGTTTTTCAGAAGGGGAAGGGGGGGGGTGGATTAATTAAAATCCATTCTGAAATTGTCTCATAAAACACTGGCCAAACTGAGAGTCTCAGAAATACAGGATAAAAACAGTTAAATGTTCACATAAGATGCAATGCATGCATATATTAAAAACAAACAAAAAAAACGGGTTTCATAATTTAAATTTGAAGTGTCTTAGGCTTTGAGGTCAAAACTGAAAGTTATGCTATGGCCAAATATCACTTATTATCGTTATAGCAAACTTGTTTTTCAGTCAAACTGTCATGTGATGTTCGAGACTTTTTAGGAAAATACTTGGACAAATTGTTTTATTCAAATTATGATTCTACAAGTGTTCTTTCAATGCTAGCTTCTTGTGTACATAATGCGTGGGTGCTATTGATTCCTTTGACTTTTCATGTATTAGAATCCAAAATGGAGAGACAAAAGCAAGGGAAAAATACTCTGAATCAAAGCAATTCTGTACATTTTCTGAGTTGTTTGCATTGTTGTGCGTCGGTTTGTGTTCCAAGTAGTGTGTATCTCTATACATGTGTGTGTGTGTGTGTGTGTGTGTGTGTGCGTGTGTGCGTGTGTGTGTGCGTATGTGTGTACGTGGTATCTAAACAGCACAGGATTACAGATCAGCTGACTAATCATTACTATATCAGATCTGGATATTTTGGAGTCAGTTCTATCCCACTCTTTCCAAAGATTTACTTTCAGGGTATACTCATACTGAACTTTTTTAATATGCGAAATGACCAGTTTCAAAGGTTTTCCTGTCTCATTACATTCCTATATCACTTTCAAAGACAGTATATATGAGGATTCGTATGTCACTCATTCAGATACATCTCCCTTTGTTATACTAATGACAATGTTGGCTAAAGGAAGAACCAAACTGACAAGCTGAATCAGCAAATGAGAGCTCCCATAGTAAGGAAGTTGGACCTGAACACACACACACACACACACACACACACACACACAGGTAACCACACACTCACACACACAAATTCACACTAGGTACTCCAAACCTTCTTTCTATGACTAAGAGTAAGAGGCAGTGTGCTGTTGGCCCACATTCAACTGTTATTTTCTACAAATATTTATTTATTTTCTACAAATATTTATTAATTAGTCAAGAAATAAAAATACGTCTGACAAAGCCCGTTATTGATCTTTAGTTTCCATACATTTTTGATGGTGAGTGTGTGTAAGCGCGTGCTGCAAGTTTGCGCTGTTACCGTGTACCCGCGAGCGTCGGCCGCCATGCGCGTGTCGGGCTCTGATCACTGCCTTTGGTTGTCTGCTATGCGCTCGGCGGAACTGTTAGTGTTAGTAGTTCTGAAAAACAGTATGCTAAACAGGAAGAGGAGTCATCCCAACAAAGTTTGTATGCAAGGTGTAAGCACTGATTGAAAAAATTCAGAGTAAAAAATCATTTAAAAATTTTTCATGTAAAATTTCTGGAATAAAACCGATAGCGACACTCATCCTTTTTTTTCCCCTGCGTACGCAGGCACTGCAGACATTCCTGTGAACACTCCCTGTGTAGACAGGCAAGCATCAATCCCAGCTACCCAACACAGGGAGTGGAGTTTTGTGTGTATGACTTTTTTTTTTATATCCGCCATTAAGACAGCCATACTCCAACTTGGGGAAGGTGCATGCTATATGTTACATGTCATCCATACCAACAGCCAAACTGGCCTTCTCTTCCGAAAGTTGGTGATGGGATTTTACATGTGTGCAAGATGTTATGTGTGGGTTCACACACTGAACCTCAATTTATAGTCTTATTTGAAGGACTGTATGGGAAATATAGTCAGAACCAATGTTTACTCCGAGGGAAAAATTCCCTGTACCGAAACAGCCTGGCAGAGACAAACCCGCAACCCCAGGATCATGAGTCCAGCGCTCTACCAACTGGGCTATTCCAGCCCCCATTCATACTTATACATTCACACAAATCTTCAGAATTTGAAGAACTAAGTAAAAATTTTAAGTTTTGTTCAAATCCCGCAGAGCGCAAAGCTACAAAACAAACCGTGGTGCAGCTTCAATGTAAACTCAAAAATCGAAATGGCGGAACTACAAGATGGTATGTGACCCATAGATGCTGAACAGAATCTTTCGAGTATCGGCTTGTTATCTCCAAACCACACAGTTCCAGCTATTCTGAATGGCAAGTTGCAACTTTTTGCAACAGTTTTACATCAAGAATGAACTATATTACTGTCCAATTTTTTTTAAAGATCACATGTTTGAAAATCAGACCGGGGTAATGGTGGGGTCGTGCTGATGAGAGGAGTTTGTGTTTAGTATTTTACACCAAATTTAAAACTCCTGCTAAGATTTTATGTATATGTTACAGATGTAGTTTGTAGGTCATGAAGGTTTATTTTCTGTTCATTTTTTTTTAATCAGATCTTACCTGTTCGACTTAAGTATCAGATTTACATAGGTCACGTGACCTAGCCCAACGACGCTTTTGAGGCCCTATGTCGAATGAACAGCTGAAACTAGCACAGTAGCAGTAGGAAAACGTATAGAATTTTAATTTTGTGCATATATTTCCTTTATTAAATGAATCAAGCAGCAATTTTTAAACATTTGTCTTATGCACTCCATTGTCATTGACAGTGATTTGTGTGTGATGTGTGTGTGTGTATGTGGGGGGGGGGTGGGTGGGGGGGGGGGGGGGGGGGGGGGGGGGCGTGCGAGTATGTGTGTGACTGACTGAAAATTTGAAATGGATTAGTTATCATCATGATTTACCAATTGAAAGAGACAACCCTAACTCTATTCATTTTTTACTTTTTTTTTTCAGGTCCTCAAAACTGTGCAGTTAGCTTCTGCTACAACGAGCCTTATTCTGGTCAACATATTACAGACCAATCAAAAAGCAAGACACTCAAGTCTGCCAGAAAGACTTGACACTCTGCATCATCACTGATAAGCTATTATAAAGTTTCTTTCCAGTGTAGGTAATTAAGCCCACTGTAACAATAGCCAATTCTACACAAACTTTCTCTCCATGACTAAGAGGCAGTGAGCTGTGTGATGGATCTCTGACGTCCCCCCTTGTTATCAAAATATGATTATCATATGCTGGGATGCAGGGGGGGGGGGGGGGGGGGGGTGGGTGTAGACAGAAGCATTCATGTTTTCACAACCAAAATGCGCTCTCGCACATGCACTCTGTCACTCATGTCGGGCCTGCAGCACAAAGTTGACAGGAGACCAATAACATTTCATAGAAAATAATCAAATTTTATTTAACTTGACTCGGAGCACCCACCAATCATTACACAACACACTTATCTGAATCATACAACAATGTAAACATCATACAGACACTCATAATCCCATCCCCTGTTCTTCAGTTACTCTTGCTTAACCCGGAAAGACAACATTCCACTATTCTGGTTGCACACTTGTAAACTTACAAACAAACTTCATAACTGGGGTGGGGAGTTGCCAGTATTCCTTGGTTGACCAGTCAGTTCTCTCCTTATTTTGTGCGATTATGATCACTGAAGCTGCCGGACTGATGTGTCCTTCCAACTGGCCAAATCCCACTTGGGGGACAGTGGCATGTTGCTTGAGTTGCATCCTCAGACCGAGTCTCCCGGACTCCACTGAACTTCTCCCTCTCCATGGAAAGGGCTCCTGTCGGCCTCTCTCCCACAGGTCTTCTCTTGCTGCAAACACCCCACCGTTGTCTGACAGCTCCCTGCCTAGGCCCTAACTGGTTGACACATCTTGCTGTCTAACGTCCCCGCACAGGAGACAATTCTTCTCGTCGTCGGTTCCAAGGCTACAGCAACCTCCACTGTCTTACTTTCCCACCCAGGAGACAACTCTCTACCGTCGTCGCTTCAATTTGACAGCAAACCTCCGCTTCTCTCGCTGTATTTTCTTAAGCCCTTAGCAAGACGGAATGAGTTCACTTTCCCTTAGTGAGTCACATATTTCCTGGTTTTCCAAGCATCTTATATCCACTCTCAAACAAGACAGAACCCAAGTTAAACTGGTTCAACCAATGGAATCACTGGCACACACACACCACGATTTGCACCAATGACACCCCGAGTTATTTTCATTCCTCCAATTGAGTCACTAGTCACCTACACATATATGTATACACACCACAGCTACTAGCACCAACAAAGAGTTGGGTAGCAAGTGGTTAGTGCATAACCTCCAATTCAAACTAATGTTTGATTCCCTGAAGTTACCCAGTACGAGGAGGGCGATGACAATGACGGCAGAGAAAAAAAGCTGGTCTGAAATATATAAAGGTCTGAACCAAAATGACCATGCCAGATCTCCTCACGACAGCTACCAACAGAAGAGGCTGGAAAGAAATGGCGGGCTGCCTCATCACGTCCCCCAATGACCCCAGCGGTCAGGGAATGACTGACTGACTGACTGACTGACCCATTGTACTAACAGCCTAGACTTCTCCACGAACCAAGATTGAGGTTCAAGTATTCATGACTATAGGACAAGAATGGCCCAATGGTCACTGTGCCCTGCCTGCAGGCTGACGGTCACCGAACTGTGACAGTCGCCTCCATGATCGCCTCCCCTTAGACCCACTGGAGAAACCAGTCAATGGCCATGTGTTGAGGCGGACACTCTCCCCCCACCCAGGACCAGCAGGTCCACATGTAAATTTGTTACTATTCCCCTGGACATGTGAATCACTTCCCAGTAACTCTTCCTCCTTCAGTATACAGCTCAGGTATTTCCCTCTGCCTGAGTTTGCATGCTTGAAGAACCTAAGGAAACAGCAAAATCCCCTTAATTTGCCTAAATCTCAAGAACATTCGTCCGACTCATGACAGGCTGTTAACCCACATTCAACTGTGATTTTCCTCAAATGTTTGAAAATTAATCAAAAAATGAAAATACACCAGACAAAATCTGTTTATTCATCTTTCATTTCCATATAATGATATATCGTCTTCTGTACTTTTGAAGGTGATTGTGTGTGTCAGCGTGTGTTGAAAGTTGGCGCTGTAAAACCGATTAGCTACGAGCCTTGGTCAGCATATGTGCATCTCACTCCTAGTCCTATCACCTCCTTTGGTTTTCTACACTGTGCTCATTGTGATATTTTATCAAATCTAAAAACAGTATGCTTATTAGAAAGAGGTGTCACTCCCATGTTGTTTCAGTGTCGGTATTGACTGAAATGGTCAGAGTAAAATACAAGTCTGAAACTTTTCATGTTAAACATCTAAAATAAAGGGACGCGTGTATTTATTTTGTAATGACATTGTTATTTTCAGTATTTATTGGCAATCATATAAATTTCACTAATATATGGAAAGCATAGGCACCGGAGAGAAATTAAGGTGGAGTGGAGGAAGGGGATGGGGTGGGGGGGGGGGGCAGGGAGGGGATGGGGGGAGGCAAAGTTTCTTTCTTTTTAATCTTCTGAGCATTACCTTTGAGACAAGATCATACCACATCATACCAAGTAGAGATATTTGTTTCCATAATGTTCATACATGTATATAATGGCACACAAGCAATTAGGTAAAAGTGTGGGGGGTGGGGTGTTGGGTGGAGGTGTGATGAGGGTGTACAACTGTGTTGACATGCTTAAATCTCTTCTTAAAGACAGATCTTGTTATCCTGATCATTTTGATAAGTCACATGCTTTAGTTGTATGTCAATTAAAAGCAGAGGTATGTCATTTCATAACTTGTTTTGGTTGCCAATATGGAAAAAAAAAAAAAGTTGAAATGAACATTCTATGCAGCCTCTGGTCTGAAAAAAAGTTCAGTGTACATTACAAGAAGTTGACATCACTCGCCCATGGTTTCAGACATGTCACGTGTCATATGACTGAGTTACAAGCCTCCAAACATGGCTCTAACGGGGAATTCCGACTGTCGTATGAAGAAAAAACTCATAACTTGGCTTCTAATGAAGCTACAGATGTAAATTTTACATCATTTTCTTGGCCTTGACATGTTGAAAACAGCAGTCGAAAACACTTAAACAATCACTTAGGAGTACCTACTCACACTCACATATATTGCACACACTCATGCACGCACGCGCGTGCACACATTCATTCTGGGCATTTTTAAACTCTGTGCCCCTTCTATCCACTTAAAATCTTAATGCATGATGCACACACTGATACAGAATTGAAGGGTATATCTCATTACCTCCATGAAAATGTTTGGAACAGACCCGAGCGCCTTCTCCACTGTGCTCAAACGTGATGTTCGAACGCCTGATCGCGGCAATCCAGGCTCTTCTTCTCTGTGTTGTCAGTCCTTCCATCAATTTTCCGTAATGGCGTTTCACCCTCGGAATTCTGAAAAACTGCAAACCATGTTCTCTTTTGCACCCTTGTATGTGTGAGAAGAGCTGTGACAGCCGATAACACAACAGTGTTTGCCTGGAGCCATTGCAGATCTGTTCAGTCTTCGCCTGCGTTCACCAAGTGCTCGCTCTTTCACTTTCAGTTCCCCAGCATGGCGCGCGATCCCATAAATCATTGCATGTGACGTCAATGGCTCGAAACCTGGAGAAGAGGGGGTGGGAGGGTGGAGGGAGGTTCGGCCTAAAGGGAAACTATTCAAAAGTCACATAGCGGAAGTCGATGTCTGCAACAATACGTACGCGCCAAAACCGGATTGAACTGCCTTGAACTGTCTGCGCCATTGTCAATACTTTCGGCAGAGAGGTAAAAATCTGTAGGAATCGGATTTGTTTATATATTCATCAAGCCATTTTATGTGCTGAAACGATATAGATGTCGAAACTTTAATCGGTCGATGTGATATTGAGTGGGTGCCTTTTCGTTTCCATTCACGATTGTAACTGGCGTGAGTGTATCATTAGTCGAGTGGTCTTCGGAGTGAAAAGCCAACGAATCGTCAATAATTTTGCATTTCATGAATATGGCTCCTCATTTTTAAAGTGTAATAGTATTTTCTAATTTCTGAGAATTTGACAAAAATATATATACAATTGAAGCTGAGTCTACGCTCAGCAGACAGATCGTTGATCACCGAGTATCCCCACGCTCACGAGCATGATACCGATGATCATAATGATTTAAAATGGTGTCATTACTTTGCCATTATGGCAATACTGAAAGTACTGAGTCAAACTACAATAGACTTTGATTGTTACAAATGTCAGTTGTGTTTTAATTGTGAGAAAGCGATGAAAATCACCTACCTAGGCTTACTTACCTGAAAATTAGCGGCCACTGTTGGATAGTAACTTAACATTATTCAGCGTGAAGCCAGTAGTGAGTAACTGAACCGATAGGAGGTTCAAAAAGATCCACTTAACCAGTTCATGGTGGTGGTTTCTCGTTCGTTGTAGTTCTTGGCAGTCATAGACCAGTGAAAACCTGCAGTACCAAATAAAGAAATTACTCAGCATTGGGCAACTAACAGTATAAAAGGATTCTTAGACAAGTTTTTGCTTACAAGATAAATGAACGTATATTCCAGAGACTTTGCCAGTTGTGAGAGAGACCAGAGTTTTACATCAGGTGGCCAGAGGACATTGTTTCTGTGGGACGCTGTCAACAGTTGGACCAAAAGTAAGACTAAAGATCCCCCTTTTGTGGAAATGAAATTGAGCAATCCGTGTGTGTGTATTTGAGAACATGTATAGTACATAAATGTGCACTTCCTTGTGCACAAAGCAGGACCTGAGGTAGAATTCTCAGTCTTAAAATGAAATATCACTCATGCTGGTGATTGGTTTTTGTACCCTTCAGAATTTCTAACTAATCAAAGAATGACATTTTAGCAGCTGTCATTTTGTGCACTCCACCAAAAGTAGACATTACATAACAGCTGTCATAAATTAGAACTCTGTGAGAGTTTGAATTGTGTTGTAGCCAACATGGAAAGCTTCTCTATCTTATTGTTTTCTTAAACCCCATCAGTTCCATGTTTTGTTTCGATAGTTTCCCCATATTTTGCAGGGGTTTTTTTTTTGCTGTGGAGGGTAATAATTTACAAAAAAAATCTAGCATGGAAACTATTGCAACTATTCATAACTCATGCTTTTCTGAAAGGAAAATGAACTATCATTTATGACAGTTGTAAGTTTATGAAACATTATATTCAAAAGACCATAGAGCTTTCTCTCAGTTTGCATTCTATGTCTGATTATGCCAAGATGCACAAAAATTTATGGTGGATCGTAAAGCATCGATTCATTTCTCTGTCTCTCTCCCCCTCCTTCCCTTTGTCTCTCTGTCTCTCTCTCTCTCTCTCTCTCTCTCTCTCTCTCTCTCTCTCTCTCTCTCTCTCTCTCTTTGAGCAACTTGAACTACTTATGCTTAACTTCGTCTGTTTTCAGTGAATCAAGTTCAGATGGCTGCTCCTCAAGCACCAACTTTCAAGGTTTGGTTTTTTTTTGTTGCATATTTCAGGGGTGGGACGCTTATCAGTATGTACGTGCTTTTTTTTTTTTTTTTTTTTTTTTTTTTTTTTTTTTTTAATATATATCACTTAAAAAGTAGGTTGAAAAAGCTTAGGGAAGAAGGAAAAGGAGCAAAAAAGAAGAAAAGGGGATGAAATTTTTTTGTATTAAATGATATATTGAAATAAACAGGACCCGCGGTGATTTCCATTCAACGCGCGGGCAAAAGATTGCCCTTACATGTGCACTTATTGCCGACGCCCTTTTAAATGGTACTGTGAGTGCATTGACAAAGACAAAAGTGACTTTGGGAAATGAACACTTCTGTCATCCAGACTCTGAGCATAACTGATACTGTGTAATATGAGCAAGTGGCCCAGACATCTGTATTGAAACTGTTACTATAGTAACACTGTGCTTTTAATAGGCACAGTAGTTAGTATGGTATGCTAGGCTTTCATGTGCCACACCTGATCAACCCTGATTGGAGAGAAGGTACAGTCAGGAAAACATTTGCCCGTTTAATCTGGTGTGGTCACATGCAGACTTTTCGTCGTGTCTTTGCATGTTGGAGAAATCATGTTTTTAACGCTTATGCAGAGACAGCTTGATCACTTGAAATTGAAAAAAAAAAAAAAAAAAAAAAAAAGTGTGGAGGAGATGCCTTGTTATATGCACTCAGCAGTTTTCAGTAAAAATCATTAAAGGAGTTGAATGGATAAATAAAGAGGCCAGTTTAACTACTTTTAACCCGTTGAGTGCCTTTAAGCCGTCAGCTGACGCCGTAGTAAAAGTGTACTTCCAGTGCCTATGGGCCGTCCACTGACGTCATGCATTTTTCTTGAATTTTCATTCGTTACTATTCCTATCAAAGGACTGAAATAGAGTGTGCGTAGTAAGCCTTATATGTCTACAGTATTAAAATGATATATGCAAATGACCACACGTGAGGGGAAAGACCATTTTTTCCTCATCACTGACTGGATGACCAGCCAGCGCTTTGTCTCGCTTGCAAAGATGGCGGTGCAACCTTCGACGAGCGTAGCGACCAAAATCAACATACTTACACAGCTGAGCGGGCTCTGCTAATCATTTTTGATAAAGATAATAATCTTTCATTCAGCGACTCACTCGAGCATGAAGGTGAGATGATGATAGTGATGGAATTGCCGGCCATATTCATCAGTTATTGAGTCGTGCTGTGCGATCTCAAGAGTGTGTTCAGCTGACTGGTTACCAACGTCGAACGAGCTAGCCTAGTGTGTACTCTGCACTGCGTGCGAGTGGCCAGCGGCGTGTTAGTCAGCGCGAGAGGGGAGCGCGGCCTGCTCGCGGCGTGACACACGGGCAGCAGGAAAGGTAGGGAAGAGGAGGAGTGAAAGAGAGGGTTGAAGTCCAGCAAGGGGGCGTGGTGGGGGGGGGGGGGGAGCGTGGTCGTGAACTGACCTGTCTGCATGAGGTGTGAGCGTCTGGATAGACTTCTAGACTGTTTTACTTTCATTTACAGGTGTAGTGTGACAATACAAACTTTATTTTCAACTTTTTTGCTTTGTGTTCTTTTTTGGATGTGAAGCTGTAGTGGTAAATACATATGTTTTTGATTGTGCAAAAAAATCTATCCAAATCTAAATGCCTAAATTTTTTTATGATCAAAATTAAAACAAAAGAAGCCCAGATTCAAAATCTCCATTCATTTCCTTCAAAAATCGTATATATTTCATTTTTATATCTTTTGTAGTTTCTGAGGAAATGCTAGCCAAACTCTTTTTTTTTAAATAAAGAAATTTAAAGGAAGAAAAAAGCTTCACCAGTCCAAAGCTTGAACAGAACCAAGGCAGTGAAACCTTTATAGACTTGTTCCGTCGAAAAAAAAAAAATGGCCAAGTTAAGAAAGGAGAGGAAGAAAAGGTGGGAGACAGATCTCAAGAGATGATGGCTATTTTGCCACCTTGTGACTTTATCATCTGGTTTCGTTGTCGGCCATTCTCTGTGTGTGTGTGTGTGTGTGTGGGGGGGGGGGGGGGGGGGGGGGGGGGGGGGGGGGGGGTTAGATAAGTCAAACACATGAAAACCAGCACGATGTCTGTCGGCCATTATGTAGTGTTGATGATATCACACACGGGTGCTACACTTAAATCTAAATTGCTGCATTTGAAATGACAAAATACAAAGTGCATGGTGTTTGCGCTTGAAGCCTTGGCAGATCTAAAAGTTTGATGATGTGAAAATATATCAGTTTGCATTGACCACAGGAACTTAAAAAAAGAAACTGATACTTGTCAGTTTGAGTAGACAACTTGAAACACCACAGGATAAAAGTAAAACTGAGAGAGCTTTTATCCTGGTCTTGTTTTCTCTGTTTCATGATGTCAGGATGAAAAGAAACTGATCAGGAGAATCAGTGTGCTCTTAGATCTCTTCTAAAAGTTCTGTTAAAATGTTTAGCTTGACATTGGCAATATAAGGCCTGTGCGACTTATCAGTGATATGATTGAAAAGCCCTGTAATTGGTCAGGTAAAACCTTGTGATACAGAACAGGGTGTTCATCACTGGTGATTATGCTGTGAGCTATGTCATTAGAAAGAGTAGTTTTTGCTGACATTCACCTAGTCTGGTTCAATAAGAAAAAGAGACTTTGTATTGCCTTCTGAAATATGCTGAAGCTCTTCATTCTGGATAGCAGTCTGTCACTGTCGTCGAATCTGCTAATGACATTGAGAATTTTTAAGTGATTTCATTTTGTAATCTTTGAATCATGGATGTATGATACTGATCACTGGAAAACAGAAATGTCTTGTGTCTTGAACTGAGTATTCTTGCGAAAATCTTGATGATGGGTTTTAGATTTACATGTCTTTTTACTGATGTAAATTCTGTTTTCAGTTTCGTGCTATGTGTGTGTTTGTCAGTTGGTCCTTGTGGGAGATGGAGGTGTAGGGAAGACCACCTTTGTCAAACGTCACCTGTCAGGAGAATTTGAAAAGAAATATGTCGGTGAGTATATCAGAAAAAGATTTTCATTTAATTTACTCTCTGAATTTACTGTTGCGTGATGTACCACACGTTATTTCTTCCAGAATTTCCCAGGACATGACATGATGTACACATTACTTGAAAAATTTTGTACAGATTTTTTTTTCCTTTTATTCAAATGCAATCTCTCTTCTAGTTTAGCAGCAGGCCCAGCAAAATGAGACTGCCCCGTGTGTTGACAGTTGAAAAAATCTGTTTCGGCCTTTTGCTTTTGCAAAAGATATTGTACAGGCAATTACTGGAACTGTTTGACATTACTTCTCACATACATTGTGTGACATTAATTGGATTGCCTGTAGGGGCTGTATGGGTGGACAGAGGTTGGACCATGTCAGATAGGCCTCAGCTTTCAATTTACAAATGTGCACGTTGGTGAGAAAACTGCATATTGTGCTGTAATAGTTTTATCACCGTAAAATGTGACATTTAGGTGGCAGTGATATGACCTTATGATTTTGTAAAGAACAAAATATGGTTCAAGTTACAGAACAAAGCCTCATGACCAAACCCAGAAAATTTCATAACTCTAGATGTTTATTTATTTATTGTGTGATGCCTGAACTTTTCATGCCCATTTTAAGGCTGAACTCACCAAAATACTTGGAGAACTAGGGGAAATTTTGCCTCAGAGAATCCAAATGCAAGAGGGCTAATCTGTACGTCACATCACAATAAGTATGTCCTGCTGTCTTGGTTCAGACATCAGATCAGATGTTTTTCTCCTTAAAAGACGAACAGAACCAGACATTGATGGGTTTGAATCTCTGTAAACTGATAAATGTTAAAATGTAGGCCCAGTTTGTTACCATGTCATTCGCTAGATCTTCGTCATGTGTGTCACTGGTTTTCATTTCTCAGGGACCAGTTCTGACTCTGGTTGTTGAGTGACAGTGCAGGGTAGGTAGTGTTGGGACTGGTTGACAAAATTACTACTGCCACAATTGTCGGTGTGATCATGATCCCTCTGAAACCTTCGTCTACATTGCTTGACTCCCAATCTTTGGTCTGTTACAGATGATCTTCTGTCAGTATGGACACAAGGATTTGATCCACAATTGTGACTGCTGTGGTGGCTTTGGCTTGCCTTAAACTCGATCACCCAGAATTGAACTCTGCGCTTTTAATTTTACGTCTTCTTGAAATCTGGTCTTACCTTTTTCTTTTTTTTTTTTTTTTAACTAACTTTGAAAAGATGCAAGTCATACAGAATAAACAAACTACAGAGCAGAAAATTAACTGGTGGCTTATGTGACAGAGGGTGAAATACTTTGGAGGAGAGGGAAGGATCAGTACTTGTGTGACAGAGGGTGAAATACTTTGGAGGAGAGGGAGGGATCAGTGTCTTGAAGCCAGTCGGCGAAATCCGCACAAAAAAAATAGCTGGAAATAATATTTGTTGGGCAAATTGAGTAACAGTGGATTGGTGTTTGAAACTTGTGTGCCAGAAAATAGATGTAGCTGTCGTGTGTGCTGAATGCTGAAGCAGAGCTACAGCGGGGAAAACAAATTATTGACTTGCCATAGAAAATCCAGTACGCACATTAATGTATGTGCTGCAGTCACCACCAATTTGTAGCTTAAAATGGTCGACCACCTTGACTTTCAAGATTTGAGTTCAAGACAAAGAGCCGCCAGATCAGCGAAATTGGAAGATAGGGAAATGTGCATGATTACGACACCCCCTTTAGCGTTGGGCCACGATCGTGGCTCAGACGAGAACCGTTATACCACCACTGCTAAACATCCGGGTTGATCAGTTCACGTGACTTGCTAGTATCCATTGTGCACCGGCAAGCCTTGTCAGTCAGTTATCTCGAAGTTTTCGTCGTCGGTTTGACTGAAATAATGAGTAAATCAGCGACCGAGTCGAGCAGGAGATGCGTGGAAGTGGCACGAGTGAACAATCAGTTGCCGAAGGCTGTAGTAACGAAAGCGAAGCAGGTGAGAGTGGATGAACTTTGATTATTTTGTTTGTCGAGTGATGAAACACATGCTGCGTGCAGTCATTGGTTATTTTACATTTGTTGGTCCGCCACATGAAGGAAGGGGGGACGGAAGGGGGGCAGGGTACATGGTTACTTACAGGAGTGATAGGCTTTGGCCTGATCAAACTAGAGAAGATCGTTTCTGGGTGATTGTAGGTGTTTTGAAAGCACTTTAGAGATCAGTAAAAGTGGTGATTTGAAGAGAACAATTTATAACTTTTGTTTGTTTATTTTTTTAGTTTGGAAACAGTGTGGGCGTGTCACGAGTGGGCGTGCCTTCAATGAAAGCTATAGCCCTGCCCCCTCCTTATATGCTAGTGATTCAGATTTTATTCTTATTTATGATTTTATGCATGCATGACTTCAATTTTCATAGAATGAATAAGTAATGCTGGTCATTTTTTTTTTTTTTTCTTTCTGAAAATCAGACTAATTAGTGGAAACTGAGTCAAGCTCTCTGTAACATCTCTTGCACCATTATGAAACAATGAAATGAACAGAAGACTTAGGATATATGTTTTCTTGTGTGATCCAGAATCTGGAAGCACTACTGCAGAGGAGAGAGATGCTGAGAGTGAAGGAGTTGAAGAAAGAGGAACTGTACTGCTGGCCATCCTACTCATGTGCGCTCTGGCTGGGAATGTTCTGGATGTGACGTGGGGGACTCTGCTCCAAGTGCTTTTCAACCTTCCACAGAAGACCAAGGCCCTAACTTTGTTCTGTGTCTTCCAAGGACATATTTTCTTGTTTTCTCCCAAGTTTCAAGTGTTTTGAGATTCAAGCAGGAAAACTGTGGTGTTTCAAACAATGTGGCTGACGTTTTGGATTACCTTTTCACCAATGTTCTGGATTACACTGTGAAGAATATCTTCAGCTGCCATCAGGGTACTGTCTTGTAATTATTTTTTTCAGAGATTCCTCATTATCTCTAGTTTACAAAAAACATAGTTTTACCTATCTAGCTTCAAGACAAGCCTGCACAAACCCCATTTCCTTATATAGTGAAATTCGATTGTCCGGATGCTGAATTATAGGTACATCATTTGAGGCACAATTCATTATACATAGCTCAAGTCAAGAGAATTATCATCTTTCCCATGTTTCCAGCACATATTTGTCTTCATTTTATCTCAAAGTCTGAAGTGTTTTAGGTAGTACAGAAGAAAAACTGTGTCTCTCCTAACATTTGACTTACTTTTCAAATAACTTTTTCAGAAATTTTGCATGCTTATATTTTGAGGTCAGTCTCCAAGTAGGTACAACCTACAGTATTTTCAGTTATTTCACTAGATTCTACAACATCTCTAGTTTCTAAAAATGTATAGGTTTGCATATCTAGTGCAAATAATATGTATGCAGAAGCCAAATTCTCATCCCGTCCTAGATTTTAACTACATTTCTTTAAAGCATAAATTGTTATACAGAGCACCGTAAGGGTTAATGGACGCAATGTCATCTCAGGATTAGAGTGAAGGCCACAATTCAGTTTTAGGATCAGAGGCTCTTCTGTACTTGAATCTCCAGGAAAATAATGTTCAAGTGAAAGCATGTGCCAACTGATCCATATATGCATGTAGTGTCATGCAAACTTTAGATCTTATGCTTTGTTGAAATTACAGAGAATAGCATTTCTGGTTACAGGCCTAGCCATTTATAGTCACTCAAGTTAAAACACATAAATTCTGAAATGATCCTTTTACACATGGTAGAAGATGCAACTGAGGATAGAACAAACGCCAAGATGTTAAAAGCAAGTGGAGATGGTAATGGTGTCAAAAAAAAACCCAACTTAACCTGGACCTTCAAGATATCTACGCTATTGATAATGGCACAAGAAGCATAGTGAAGCATTCTGCTTGAAGTAAGTAGTGATGATAAGTACTCGTAGAAATTGATGACTGAGAGTTCCATCTCTCTTCCTCTAGTAGCATCTGAATTTTCTTTTCATTTCATCGGTACCCTTTCTTCTTCTAACTTAATTTAGTTTTGTTTTGCTTCTATCCTGTACACTGCAAACTCTCATTTCTGCTGTTGAAATTGAGAAAATCATCAGCTTCAGCAGACAAGGACTGTCAAGGGCATTGATATCATTCCCTCATGCACGCACAAACACTCGTCATTTGTTAATGAGTGGTGCAAATTTGAAACCCAGATCTTCAGGTTGACTTCAGCATTCACATTTCAAGGATTGTTCTTGAAAAGACCAGTGCATATGGCTTGTGGGAGTTGTAAAGTCGATGGAAAAGACAAAAGAAGTGAATGAAAATTAAGATGGAAAACCAGGTGATGGGAGTTCAACGTTCTCTTTATGTTACACGTTTCCTTCCTCCTGTACAGCTACATTGGGAGTGGAGGTGCATCCCCTTGGTTTCCACACCAACAGAGAGGGGAGATCAAATTCAACGTGTGGGACACAGCTGGTCAAGAGAAGTTTGGGGCCTTCGAGATGGATACTACATTCAGGGTAAGGAGGGCCAATTATCGCTGTCTACTTTGCGTTCGTGGATGTGCTTGTTAGCTGCTGTTAATAGCAAATTTTACAGCCAAAAATAATCCTGTGGAAGTTTGGTTATTATGTATGTTTAACCTTTAGTAACGCATGGGTAAATAATGTATGAAAATAATCAGTGTTCATTAACCCTTAACTATACGTAGGTGAATAATGTACTAGAATGTTCAGTGTTCGTGAACCCATATATAATGGTATTCACATTGGCTAGTAAGATCACTGATTTCCTCATTTCTGCTGTTTGAAATTTTAAGGCACCCCCACTCCGTTTTTTTTTTTTTTTTTAATTCAGACTATTCATTTATGAAATATAAGTGGGAACTTGAAAATATATAGATCTGCCAGTAGCAAGTATGTTATTTGATGAAACAAGTGCACTACTTGTTTTTTCCCACCTTCAGTTGCACATTCACTCTCACCACTACAGTCAGAATTGAACAGCTTATGTTTATAAATGCCTTTGCATTATTATTCAGTGTGTAAACAGTTTTAAAGTCCAAATTGCAGTTTTTACCAGCTATAAAGCGTTCTTTCAATAAATGAAAATTGGTGTCCTGGAAACACTTCTTCCCATAAACTGAATTTTTTCAGTCCTAACTCCCCATATGGGCACATCTACATCTGAGTTCACAAAGTAACAAAATTGTGAAATAAAGCAACTCTCAGTGGTATTATTAGGGCTGACTGCCAGAACCCAGTATCTCCCTTATATATATGTAGATGAGATACTGGGTTCTGGCAGTCAACCCTGATATGATGTTATTTGCAAGATACCTACCTAAACCAAAATACCTTGAGTTAAAACAAAAGTCTGGTGTCTATGGGTCAGTGATCATGATCTGATGACTGATGTTCTTCAGGGGAGAAACTGGAAACTACTTAAAGCAGACTCCCCCCAAATAAGTTAGCTTTGAGTTTGACTCTTCATTAAAGCCCATGTGAAAAAAAAAACAAACTAAAAACATAAGTATTAGCGAGGAAAAATAAGTTCCATGTATTGTATTTTGAAAGCATAATCATGACTTTCCAGGACAATGTGCTGTCATCATGTTTGATGTGACATCTCGTGTGACCTACAAAAAATGTCCCCAACTGGCATCGTGACTTGGTGCGTGTCTGCGAGAACATACATACCTATTGTCCTCTGTGGCAACAAGGTTGACATCAAGGACAGGAAGGTCAAGGCCAAAGCCATCGTCTTTCACAGGAAAAAGAATTTGCAGGTAAGTTTTTTTTTTCTTTTTTTTTTCGGTTTCCTTTATCAGAAATATGAAATTGTCAATGTATCTTTAGCTTTCATTGTTGTAATTGTTTTAAATCGTTAGTATGTGAAACACCAACACATTGTTAGTTCACAAGAGGTGAACATGGTTGGGACAGTCTTCACTTTATCAGGAAGGTATAAAAGATCTCTGGTTCATTCAGGTATGAAAACAATGTGAAAAAAGAGAGAGAGAGGACTAGTGGTGGTCTTAGTGACTGCCACAGGCCCCCATTGGAGTCTTCGGGGTAAGGGCCTGGCAGGGGTCAAGGGGCAGAGCCCCCTCAGGAGCTGAGGATCCCCCCCACCCCACCTTTTTTGGCACTGGCAGTAAATCAGTTGGCATAATACATGTAGTATTCCCAGCGCCCAGGGGGCAATGGTTTGTCACCTTAATGTTCGCACACTTGCTCATCCGTATCTGCAGTTGTGAATTTGTTCTACCTTAGGCCATTGTCTAAAGGTGTTTTTTTGATATAATGATTACTGCATTTGTAGGAATCGCATTAAAAACTCCACTCGGGAGTGTCAGCTGTAATAAGCAAAATGCTGTCCTTTTCCGAACTGAAGTTCAGGTAGTCTAATGTCTCTTTCGCTTTATCCCCCCCCCCCCCCCCCCCCCCCCCCCCCCCCCCCCCCCCCCTCCCCTTTTTGTGCACACATACACCCAAGTACGGTTCTTGACTGCCAAGTAGACTTGGTCGTTTATCTTCAGATTGAAGATGTTCGTTTGCTTTCTGTTTTGTCTGCAGTATTACGACATCAGTGCCAAGAGCAACTACAACTTTGAGAAGCCATTCTTGTGGCTGGCACGGAAGCTTGTTGGGGATCCTAACCTGGAGTTCCGGGAGATGCCAGCCCTCGTGCCTCCGGAGGTGGCCATGGATCCCAACATGGCGAGGAAGTACGAAGAGGAGCTGAAGGTAAGCAACCTGTTTTGTTAGCGGCTAGCGGCAAGCTTCCATGTTTTTGCTAAACTCGCTCAGTGTTTCCTGAAATTCATGGGGAGTGATGGAGGGGCAGAAAATTGTGATCAAAGTGAGTGTTGCTGTCCGTCACATGCAGCAGAAAAGCCTTTCTTTTCACTCTGTGCTGAGCTTTCAGTCTCACGCTCCCTCTCTGCATTTCTTTCCCTACAGCTGTAACTATTTCCTTCCTCCACCCCCATCCCCCTCACCCACCCACCCCCATCCCCCAAAAATGGTGGTCAACAATTTGCAGTAGTTATGAAATTACTGGTGCAAACAGACAAGAGAGAAATGAATATTTAGTGGTTCACTTGTAAAGTTCTGAGCACTACCTGTCGGAATAGATGGACAGAAACAAAAGCATTCTGAGTCACTGTACTGTTCAGTAACAGTTGATAACTGTGCGCGAGATAAGAGTTAATATGAACGTTTCTCAGGAAGAGAGAGAAGGGGTGGGTGGGTGGGTAAGTGGCCCTAAACATATCACTGGGCTGTTGTAAATCTTGGGCCACTTTTGTTTTCTTCCCCTCACCCCCCCCATGTCCCCATGCCCCAATTATAGGTCAGTATATATATATATATATTTATCCGATTAACAGATATACACTTCAACATTTGCTATGCTTGTGTGCAGGAGGCGCAGCAGGTAGCTCTGCCGGATGATGATGATGACATCTGAACTGTACCATTCTTAGCTGGGCATGGCAGTGACAGTGTTGGGGAGAACTCATTTGGTGCTGACCGTGGTTGTGTCATATGAGTTGTTTCTGGAACTGGTGACTTGGCAGATGCATGGGTGCAGGTTGGCTGCAGAAAAACAAAAAAAAAAATCCATTTTTAGACCCAAAAAAGAAGGAAATTCGGGGGGGGGGGGGGGGGGGGGGGGGGGATTCTTCACATTCTTGTTGTGAGCAAAAGTATGCACATGCTGGTCTGAACAGCTAAGTAGACTGGATCACTCAACTTTTCAGTTACTGTTGTCTCCAAGACTTTTTACTTCTGGTTGCAGGGATAGCCATTTTCTGTGCCATGCAAGTTATGATTAAAGGCATGAAATGGCCTTTTACGCAAGCAAGATTGTGTGAGTGGGGATGTAATAAAAGACCGTGTCCAGAATAGATGAGATGACGAACGATGAAAAGGAATTCTCACTTTGAGCCATGTGTCAAGAAACGGCCGAACTTGTCATTCACTGGCAAATAAGATTTAATTAAATTATATGCAGAGATAGCCTTGATTTCTTTGAACAGGCTAATAATTAACATTAATTGTAGTAATTAGTGCTCCTAAAAGTCAGTGCTCAGTCTCTCTTTCTATCTGGCTCGTTTTCTGTCCATATAAGCTCCTGAATTTTCACTTCATTTACATGAATATTCTACTCTTTAGTCTTAATAGTGAGTAGTCTACTACTCATAGTAATGTATGAAGAATGAATAATCTTCATATTCCTGGCCTTTCAGTTTCTTGTGCAGTACAAGAAAATGGTGAACAAATCTAAAGAATGAGTGATCTTCCTATTCTTGGCCTTTCTTTTCCTTGAGCAGTCGAAGAAAAAATACTGAACAAGTCTAGAGTGAATAATCTTCATGTTCCTGGCCTTTCTATTCCTTGAGCAGTAGAAGAAAACTTGTAATTCGCTCATTAAAACTGAGAACAACTCTTTGAGATTCAAGTGGAGCTGCTCATTGACCCTCACCAGGGGCATATCTGTAAACCCTAGAGATTACACTCCTCCTTTTTTTTTTTTTTTTTCCCCCCCCTTTTTTGTGTGCATTTTGTTTTGGGGGTTTTTTTGGTTTTGGTTTTTGTTTTTTTTATGCTGTCAACTTTCACTCATGCAGTTGGCATTTTCACCATGCAGATAGCTTCTTTGTGAGTGTGGTGGACAAATCAGAGCTGACTTTGACACTCTCGTCACCTGTTGCTGGTCTGGGGTTTGACCAGAAGTGATATCTTTACTATATAGCAAAATCACCTGTCCACTTAGATGTGTGTGTATGTGACAACTAAGATGTGTGTGTATGTGACAAAGCACCTGGCTTATCACTGACTTCTTGTTTAACTTATGTCATTTAAAAATGAGGGTGAAGGATCTTTCAGCAAGAAGGCAAATGTGGAAAGCTTTTAATAGTTAGAATATTCATGGCACAGCAAAGAAGATTGGGGGGGAGGGGAGGGGGGGGATAATCTACAAACTGTAAATCTTGCCACAAGTAAGTTATGCCTTAAATTGGTTTGACGGTGATATTCAAATGCTTGTCCTCCCATGGAGGTAATGATACTGGTCAGATTGACCTTTCCTCAGTGTATTGTGTAATATTAATCAGAATGTCGTTTTGAAATAAATATTCTGCTGACCTCGACTATTTGTGTTGGTCGGTCAATGAAGCACGACCGAAATGAAGTCGTTTGGTCGACGACTGTGGGAATTGGGTTGGATATGTTGTCTTGAAAGGTTAGGAAATAGAAAGATGTGCATGCAAGGAGATGTCAGGCCTGGTCTTTTGGGATTGTGCAGATCACCATGCTCAACTGCTTTAATAATAATAGGAGACTGTGGCCTTCAGTGATGGTGTTCCCATCTGAGTAAAAGAATTTCAGTGTTTGGTCATCCCTTATCCCCCATTTTCAACATAAATGTCCATCCTCCCTTCTCTGCCAGTTGATGTCAACCTTACACTTTGTTCTCGTATGGAGTATTGGGATAGCTTTGAGAATCAAGACCCGCATCACCAGAGGGCTGCCGCTTGCTTAGCGTTTTGTGATCCACTATATCGAAAATAATTTGTGTATCAAAAGCACCAACAAGTTTACCATACAACTTAGCCATGTCTAGTACACATTCTGCGAAAGTTCAACAAACTAGATAAGAAAGAAAAAGATTAAAAACAGTTTTTAGAGACTTCAGAACTTGAGCGGCAATTGTACGGGGGGGGGGGGGGGGGGGGGGGGGGGGGTCTGGAAAAGAGCAATAATTCTTGATAATATCCACCATTCAGAAGTTTGCCAGGTATGTCTGCTTTTTTGACAACATACCTTGAATTTGTGTAAAATCATGCTCATGAAAAATCGGGTTGGAAAGTATTTTGTGTTAGAAACAAACTATTTTTACCATGATGTAAATGAAGACTGCTGTGTGATGGTTGGTGAAAACAAATGCTCTGTACCCCCAATCCTATCCCACTGTTAACAAAACCTGAAATTTACCAGCCGCCGTGGCGAAGTGGTCAGCGTTGCGGACTCTGGGCTGGGAGGTCATGGGTTCGAATCCCATCAGAGTCATGTGGGTTTCTGCCCCGACCAGCTCCTACCAAGAGTTGAGTTTGCTACGGGCTCAGTTTGGAAGACTGGGACCACACAGTCAAGTTTCATCCACTTAATGGATGCGTTTCTGAGAGTGTTGCTCAGATGTCCTGACCAACACTGCAGGTAGGTGTTTGTATCTCTCGGGCCTGGTTGACGCCGAGATATATTATGAAAGGAAGCGTAGAGTACAGCCCTGTCATGTAGTCTCAGACCGAAATGGAAATCCGTAGCATTATCTTAATCATCCTCAATCTCATCCATCAGCATTTAAAAAAAAAAAAAAAAGTCTCAAATTCTGTGGCCCTTAACCCTCTTCAGTATGCACTTATCCGAGCTTAGTAACACCGAAAACCATCGGCAAGATAGGTAACTCCGTAATTTGAACATGGTTACTCAATTAAAAAAATTATTTAAAAGAGAGGAAAGGAAAGAATGAAATGAAAATAATTTTTAAAATTCCTACGAATATATATGTTGCTATATCGTAAGTTTGAAGAATGTCACATGAGCCATTTACTCGGTGGAAAAAAAAAATCTTCTTCTTCAGAACTTTCTTCCGAATCGTTGCTCATCATACCTTGAACCTCATCCCAGTCGAAATCTAGGTCACTCTAAGCTTCATCACCCAGCACTTTCATTTAGTCTTATGCCGTAAATTCTACAAATCGCAGTATCTCCATCACTAAATCTCATTATAGAACGGCAGAAATCAAGGTAAGTCATGGTGAAAAAAACGCATTTTCGACTTCAAAACTTAAAATTTGTAACTCGAGAACCACGGCACGCATCGACTCGCGGTTTTTTTGCAGACGGTAGAAAATGGCTACAGGAAGAAGGAAATCAATCACATCTCGCGAGACTTTCTTTTTCTACGAGAAACATGGCGGCACCCATTGTTGCCACGTGTTTTACCGGGCGCTGGCAGGCGCTCAGCGTTTTGGCTGTGTGATTTCCGGTTGGGCGCTAGCGGGCGCCCGATTGACAAGAGGGTTAATGCCCTTCTCTCATGGTGACTTCAATTTTGATGTCCTCTCCACATCTGTGGCCTGGTTTGGTTCCGTCGGGGTCACCGGTATCGGCGAGTCCATGGTGGCTGTCGTTGGATGGACGTGGTGGCACCCTCGGAGGGAGAACTCACTCACGCCGGCTCCGCGACTAAGCAATTATTGTCATCGGTAGGGGGTTTAGTAGGTTGTGTCCTGCATGTTAGGACAGATGCTACTGAACACCACCAAAGTGACTCAGCAGCAGTGCAATGTCTCCTCCAGTGGGTTGCCTCTTGACTTGACGGTGACTGCTCCCTGTGGATTGCCAGTGCCGAGGCTGCTGCGGGGCCGGCCAGGCTGTGGCTGTGGACAGGGTGTCAGAATGGGCAGCGTGGGTGCACTGCCTCTGACAGTCTGAGGTGGTGCAGAGATTGGGACAGCAAAAAAAAAAAAAAAAAAAAATCTGAAATTTCGCACACACTCTTTATAGAAACAGTCTGGATAACGGGTCTGTTGTGGACAGTACCACAGAAAGAGTGGGACATAATACAATACACTTGAACTGGTGCAAAAACTTTCATTGTGTGCATTTCACTGCAGACAACCAAGAAATGGGAAGTCGGCTTTAGATAACAGATGGATTACTGATGAGTGATCAGAATGATCAGTTAATATTTGACAACAAAACTAGATACTTGGTTTTATGAAAGTGATCATAGCCATTTAATGTTCAGCTGGAATTTGTTTAGTAAGAGGATTAAAAGCACACAAAAAAGGAGTCAATAATGTTGCATAGCTGCCGATCCTCCTGAAGTTTTCTGTAATTGAGAAATTTCTCCCAAATTTTTTTTTTTTTTTTTCTCTTCAAGGCTTGGGGAAAGGGGTCTATTTTTGAACAGGGATAATAGTGTTTTGCAGAAAAATGTCCAAATGATTTTGAATGTTAGCATTTGTATGTACGGAATATGCATCTTTTTAAATCCCACCTTTTCCAACTGAAAGTTGATATAGTTAGAAATGCTCTATATCCAAAGCCAAACTGCCCCCTGTTCAGGATTCCCTCTCCCTTCATCCCCTGGTTCCTGAATTTTGGCTCTAGAGGGTTGGCAGTTATGTGGTTGCCATGAACTGTAGAACTTCTCGGATGAATAGAAATGGCTGACCCAAGCAGATACAAAATTTGTAGAACAACAATTTTATCTTGGTGGCACACTGACTTGTGTGGTTTTTATTGAACTGTTCTTGAAAGCAGTCAAGAAATAATTCTAAAAGCAGTATTTCCTGTAGAATTTTTTATTTTTTTTAAAAATGGGGTTCAAACATTTAAAAAATGCTCTCATGCTCCCTTTTTTTTTTCTCCCTACAAAATTATTCAATAAGTTTTATACTGTACATGTTATGATTCTCTTCTGTTCTAGATGTGGTGTTACCAGTGTTTGGTAAAACCATTCGAGTTAACTGGGCCTCCCGTGGTATATGTGGGAGTGACTATACCATATCTATCCTTTGACATCATACAATACTGCTATTTACATCCAGTTGAGTGGGTTGAATACTAAGTGTGGTTTAGGGGAGTTCAGTTTTACTGACATCTTGTTCAATAAAAAACATTTTTAGAAGACTTGTTTAAAGAAGAAAAAAAAAGTAGAACAATCCCACAGCAGTTTCATAATTTTGGGAGTTATTTTCAGTTCAGCATTAGTCTGCGACTGAGTCAGACCATAATTCATGGCCACATGTTCCATTGAATTTACATACTGTTGATAGTTTCCAATACTAGTTTTCCAATTTAAAGAGGGTTATTTTTTTTTTTTTTTCTGTCCATCATATTTATGCACTTGTTTCCCTGGCCAAAAGTGGCATATAGTGCAGAAAAGTGGACATGAGAGTTCCTAAAGTGATCAGAAGTAGATTACAGTGCAAGCATTTCACAAATCGGTATCTATGAACTTGTAAGAATCGGACTGGATCCAGATTACAATACAGAGCCAGCAAGCAAAACATGATTCATGGGAGTTGGAGGGGGAATATTCATTCTATCACTCTGGTCTCCAGCTTTTCACCCGCCTCAGTCACAGCTCACGATCTGAACAAAAGCTTGATGAAAAGTAGGAACATGACCAAAAAACAAAACCTATAAACTTAGGGGCAGATCCTGTATCTGTAGGAGCATGGTGTTGTATTGCATTCTCAAGTGTCCTAGTTTGTGACAAGAGTCTACAAACAGACCCATAAATTTAGGGGCAGATTCAGTATCTGTAGGAACGTAGTGTTGGGTTGCATTCTTCCCAAGTGTCCAAGTTTGTGATAAGTCTACAAACAGACTCATAAATTTAGGGGCAGATCCAGTATCTGTGAACCTTGGTGTCAGGTTGTATTCTCCTCGAGTGTCCTGGTTTGTGATAGTCTCCCGACTGTCCACGGCTCAGGAGTCTACACAATCCTTTCAGTGCCCACACAATTCAGATAAGACAACCAAGAAATACCTCCGTTGCTTCGGTCTTGACAGACGGAAATGGAATAACCAAGACAGACATTCTGACAGCTCATTAAACTAGGCTACGTAAAGAGGAATGAATACAAGTTTATTCATTTCAAGGTATTCGCTTACCTTCTCATCCTCCATCTCTCTCCCTGTATGTAATGGACTTGCAAATGATGCAGAACACACAGCTGCAGCTTCAGACCAGTACAGACTTGCAATCCAGTGTACGATGGACAATACAGCGCAAATCTTGGTCACTAGTTTGACCTAGAGATAAGAGGCACCACTGAACTTGACAAGTGAGTGGGCAGCATGGCACTATCTTCTCAGGTTCTGGTGAGTTGCCTCCTGATAGCCTGAAATAGGTTGTGACCAGATGAACCTGCATGATGTGGGAGCCAAACAAGCACCATGGATGTGACGTCACAATGGCATTGAAGAGGCGACGGCCAAAAAAAAAAAAAAAAAAAGTTTATCCATGATCATTGTAAAAATCCTGGATTTTTAAAAGGGTCTAAGGATAAGGGAGAAACTTTTCTATTCCCTGTAGATTCCTGTACAGGAGAGGTCTTAGTATTTTCACCTGTATTAGTAATATTCCCATACGTCTGACCCAATATCAGTAAAGTTTCTTCCTCTTCTACATTTTTCCATGTCTATGTAACTCCTGAAGTGTTTGAAAATTCTTTCACCCACCTTTCGCTGTAAAGCTTCCTTTCGTACTTTTATTTCACAAACATTTAACTCCAGTTTCAGCCACCGCAGCTGCAAGTCAGTGTTATGATCATAATTCTCCGGATGATTCTTATGCTGGCTTCAGCAACACAACCTGTTGTGGGACATGACAGTTACAGTTAATAAAATGCATACACTCTTAGCAACTCAACACGATAATGATGGGGAAAATTACAGAGGATGTAGATGGCAGCTAATGATGATCAATTCAAAAAACATACATAAAAAAAAATTTGTTTTAAACATTCTTACTTTGGACATGCTGCTTTTTTGTTGCTATTACCATTTTCATTATAGCCAAGCCGACCCATTTAAAGCCTCGTGGGGCTGTTACCTGTGGAGAGTTCTGTCCAAAATAGATATCCAGCAACAGACTTCACCAGTATTGCCTGTTTAGAAGCCTCTTGGGCTGTTACCCTGTGAAGAAGAAGAGTTCTGTCCAAAATAGATAACCAGCAACAGACTTCACCAGTGTTGCCATCACCATTCTATTGTATCTAGATATGGGCAGCGCGAGCGGGGCTACAAACATGACCTCCCAAAGTGCACGTTTAAATATTGACCTTCCATAATTTGCATGATAGCATTTAGCCTCCACCGTGCTTCCCTGGTACTCCAGTACCCAGGCCCACGGGAAAGTCTGTCTTATCAACCATGAGAACTGTTCAATCAAATATGTAAATGTCATTTGCTCTGTGTCAGCAGATTTTGGCATCTGTACATGAAAATGGGTACAAAACAAATCGATGGTGTCATTTGAACTACACCCTTCCTATGATGCATGTCCTGAAGGGCCCCTACGTTCTGGAGCAGTAACAAAATGTGCGGCCCATTGAGTGTGGATCCGGTGAAGCAACAAAGCCAGTTGAAGTTCAAACTCTCTTTGTCCTGGGTTGCCCATAACCAAAACACAACAACAAAATCACTGCATCTCTGTAAGTATTTGAGCTTTTCTAATGAGATTTGGGGCATTTGTCACAAACCCTGGTAACTGCCAGCTGGTTTTGGTGCATGTGCCCTCAAAAGGGAAAGATTTAAATGAGCGAGTCGTTTGAACCATGCACTTCCGGTCATGCAGGTCATGAACGATGAAGGACCCATAATGATCGGAAGCACACTGAGAATGGATCCAGAGTGATTTCTATCATCAGTTCAGGTATCAACTATTTATGACCGATGAATGAGGGTCAAGTACAACCCACAACATTTAAAGTGGGATACACTGTCAAAACACACAATAAAAAACTAGTGGGATACACTGTCAAAACACAATAAAACCTGTAAAATGTATGGGAAATGGCACCCGCTTTGTTGGAAATGAGTAGTCAAAAGTGACATCCGATTTAAAGAAAAAAAAAAGTTAAGGACTCCTTAATGAGTGCGGGGTTTCGGCACCATGCGTCATTTGGCAAGCAAGAAACACAGTAAAGCCTATGTAAAAGTGGACACTGGGGGACCCACATTGTCAGGAGTGTGTAAGAAGTTCGGTGAAGGTGAAATACGACTTCATTCAGTGCACGTTTAAAACCTGGCCTCCCAAAATGTGCATTTAAACACAATCTCTCCAATAAATTCATTTTTGAATAATCTATGGTATTTTTCATCCCTGTCTCTGAGAAAGGCATTCAGCCGACAAACCATCATTTGGGTTGAACCACAATGCAGCTTGCAGGTTGTGCATGTTCTCCCATGAAATGGTGGTTGACCTATAGGAAATGACATTTCTAAATTTATGTTTATTCATTTATAAACAGCAAGTCTCTTTGTCATTTGCTTTCAAACCTTTTCCAGTCAGCAGCTCTGAAATCCAGACTTTTGTATGCCACTTTATTTCAGTTATTCTTTTTAAATGTTTTTGACTTTATTTCTGGAGTAATCCCTCTTATGCGTAAAATAAAGCACAATGATTGTAGCTTAACTTTTCTATTGCTAATGACAAGTACCCATGCCTGTGGGGAACAGCAGTATACATCTCCATGTGACAGAATGGGGTAGAGAGATCAATTTACCATGTGACACTGTCACACTTCTCACAATACACATGGGTTGGGATAAGTTTACACATGTGAAGTGATGGCACTGTCCTTAAGACGACACAAAGTCGTTCAAATATGTAGACAGTAGAGGGTAAGAATCTCTCCTCAATTTCGCACTATTTGCCTTTGTCCGAGTCCTGTTTCACACAGCAAGGAACTGACCTTTTTCAGTGTGAGAGAAGTGTTAATTTGGCTGGGCCAAATGTATGCTATTTCTTGTCCACTGACCAGCATTGTCGCGAACTGCCAGCATCTACCTTATGCCTGCATACAAACCACGCTGTGTGTGCTTCAACCTAGCAACTACTGAACAGGCAGCCGTCCTGTGAACAGGAGGTGAAGGTATCGATCCTGTGCCCTCAACATCTTTGCGCTGGCGAAGAAGATCCACATCAACACTCAGCCTGGCAGTAACTATACTGGTTCTGAAGTTCTGAAAAAAGTTCATTTATTTGCTCTATGGATTTTAACATGTACTTGCACATACATTAGACAAACCCTTGGTCGCACCTTATTCCCTTGCCTTCTCATGGGTAAATGAAATGAGCCGGTAAACGTACTAAAAAAAAAAAAAATGTGCAGCAGATTTTGACCATTTGAAATGAATACCCTGTACATTAAAAGCATTACAATGAACGGACTAAAGGTGGAAGCATTCAAATCCCACGGCTCCCCACTCACGAAAGACAAGTCACTGTTTCCAACAGAAATCAAGGTCTGATTAGCTCGCGCCACATCGGCGATGGCAAAACTCGCGAAGTTGGGGAGAAGCAATAAGATCAGCCGCCCTTCAAAACTCGAGTCATACAAAGCCCTCATCCCCTCAAATCTTCCTTTATGGATGTGAGCGCTGGACCTTGACAGCAGAATGGGAGAGAAGGATCCAAGCCTCTGAAATGAAGGCATACAGAAGACTGCCCCACATGTGAACAGAGCACAGAACCAACAACTCTATCCGAGAGCAGGTGGTCATACCTGCAGGATACATCCTTTAGCTTGTCACTCCAGTATATCATTCATACAACTTACATATAAGGTTCATTAGAACTAGTTTCATAAAAAATAGACTGAAATCTATACATTTCACATGACTATTTTTGCTTCCACAAGAAATAAAGTTGTGCCCAGAATTTCATAATATTCATTTTCTTAGTAAGCTTATCATTGAAATTTGTCTCAACTCTTCAAAAACTGCACATGGGGTTTCAAGGTTTAAATCCAAGTTATCAGTTTATAACTTCATAGTTTAAATCTATGAGCCATTCACATACCTGTTGCACCAATAACCTCCACCCCACCCATATGCCACTCCCACCCCTTTCCCCCTGAGATACAGGGTTGCAGGTTGAACTTCCTGCTGGAATAAACAAGACTACGTAAGTTTTTTTGCTGATATGAAAAAGTTTAGTTTTCCATACAGGAGAGTTCTTCTATCACCAGATGCACAAAATCTGGTCAACACAAACTATTTCTTGAGTTCATAAGTTTTCAGAATTGGTAAATACAAATTATAGTCAACAAAAATTAACGATGCCTCCTGCTCTTGAAGTGAGTGCCACTGCATACTGGTCAGTAAGATTACTGTCAATTTAAATGGTAGTCTTGTGAACTACAGGGTAAAAAAGAGGTAAGGTGTCTCCAAATGCCCAGATTTATTACCTTGTCAAAGGTGTAGAAACTCTTCAGCCTCAGGGGGCTCTGCCCCTTGACCCCACCAGGGGACCTTGAGCGGACCCCTGGATCCCCGACCTTCCTGCTTTTCATTTTTCCTGGTTTCACTCATGTAACTATGACAACAATCTGCGCTGACTACATGGCTTGCTGTTGATTTTTTGTTTAACTTATTTGGACCCTGAAGAATGTTGCCATTTAAACTCTAGCTCCTAGACCTATTCTAAATCACAGCATGGGTTCTTTATCTAACCAAACATTCATTCAGATGTTAATACATCATATCATCATCATGCATACTTTGTCACACCTGATCCAAATGTAGCCACAAGCGCTTACAAATTCAAATACCAGAGAAGGTGGGGAACGACACTTACATCGACAAAAAAATTACAGGACAATTCATGAAAGAGAATGAAAGCACAGTAATAGCATGTCGCATCAATTTTAGCTGATAAAAGAGATACTGCGAAACAGATGCAGAACAAATGCAATGCAGAAGTAGGCGGAGCACACACACACACACACACACACACACAGGTCATACCCCCATCTTTGTCCCCTCTCCCTGCCCCATTGCCTTTACCCCATGTGCACATGCACACACACACACACACACACACACACTCATGTACAGACGCATGCATGTGCACACACACAAGCATGTATACACACACACACTAAAGTACACATGCATGCACATGCACACACACAAGCATGTACACACGCATGTGACTATGCACAAGTATGGACAGTGGCACTATAATACACATGAATAAAAAACAGCTAAAGACAGACCAGAAGAAAAAAACTGGAAAGAATGTTCAGATGTGAATGACCTTATTTCATATCACATTTTACAGACTTAAAGAAGTGGAATGTCTTAAGACTGAGGATGTTTGTTCCAGAAAGATGGACCTTGAACAGAGAAGAACTCTTGGCCAAAACTTTTTGTTCCTACAGTTCTTGAAAATTTGCTTGTTAGCAGAACAGCACAATTGTTTTAACAAAGTGTAAAGAATGTGATGATCTTAGAGACCTTGGAGAGCTGAAAAATCAAGCGAACCAATACACCAACAGGAAAATCTTGAACTCTTTTATGGTCAGGCAACCAGTAACGAAGAGCATGCATGTGTTCTGATTTGGACCACTTAAAAAAAAAAAAGAAAAAAAAGCCAGCCCCATGGTTTTGATTCATTTGCAGTCTGTCGAGAAGTCATTCTGGAGGGCTGGAGAGAGAAGTGAACTGCAGTAATCAAGCTTGAAGAGAACAGGACAGATAAGAGTGTTGATCAAGTCTTCCTAAGAAGATGGCAAACTGAAATAGAACTGACAAATGAAATCATACAAATTATCCAAAATCCAAGGATAAAAAGTCTTTGCAAACCCCAGATTCATTCATATATGATAATTCAATTAGGAAAAGATGACGTTCAGCTCACAGCATTACTACTACTAAACAAGCAACTAACGCAGCTGAAAAATATCTTTTCACTGTAATGTTCAAAGTGGTCACAGTTTCTTTGTAAAAACAGCTTTATTATACCCACTCTCCATTTGGAATGTTTCCCCTTGCTCAGCAAGCTCAGCAAGGGGTAGATGAGGAACAATAAACTACACAGAGCTGCCAACCTTCCTGATTTCTTTTTTTTTTTTCAGGTCTTTCCCTGTTCCTTCACAAACTGAGTAACAAAAGAAAAAACCCTGAATTTATGTCTTTTGTTAAAAAAAAGAAAGAGCTTCAGCGAAAGATGAAAAAATATTGCCAATGGCAGCCAGAATAATGTTCTGAAATGCTAGCAGCTACATGTAATGAAAAGTAAATATGTTTAGCGAGCCCTCCGATCAGTTTAACCAGTCAGGAGTTATCCATTTTCAGGTAAACGTCAAATTCCCTTTGCACTCCCTGACTACTGACGTATGACTGCACAACACTGTCAGCTATGCACTTTAACATCACTGTGCCATGTTTCATCAGTATCCGCAGCCTCCTCCACTGTATTGCACTAAAGTTTCATTTGTTTGATAACAGGGGCAGAAGGGCTTGCTAAATTATTTTCACACACTGAATCATTTAACAAAAATGCCAGTTCACATACATTCTAGTGCATTGTCATCATATTGGTGTCTGAAAAAAAAATATCAAATCGAGTAAATGCAAGCCATGCTCTGAATCAATCAATGTGTGGCGAAAATTAAAGCCACTGGTGCTGATCAACGAGAGTTGAGGTAGACTGATCTGCTGCATCTAGTCCTCTTTCCTCAGGGACACGGTAAGGGACTCTACTCTCGTACTTTTCTACCATACCATCAGGGCTGCTAAATTCTTAAACACACCATGTGTAGCATTTTGACATTTCATGAGTAGCATTCCAAATTTAAGCGTAGCCGCTCACGCATCAAACACATTATCAGACTAGGAGGCACCTTCTGTCCCACTGATTCTCACATATGACGTAATGGCCGACTAAGACGATGAAAGTCTTTCTAGTTATTGCATGGATTTGACATCATCTACAGAAAATCAAAATGACCCACAGCATAACCAGTCCATAAAGTAGAAAGATCATCTTTATCATGAGTCCTCTTCTACTTTGTGTTCCTCGCCATATCAAAATTGTCATTTTTTTTTTTAAAGAAATTGTCTAAATTCCAAAGTTCTGCATTATTATCTCAGTTCCGTTTAATCTGCCTCGAAGTCCGCAAAGAGGTCTCTTTTTTTTCTTTTATTTGTATTTTGGGCTTAGAATTTTGTGAAGCAGCATGGCACTGCCCATGAAACTGTAGCATGCTACATCAAAAGTATAGCATTTGACACTTCTCTACCCTCTCCTGCAAACTAAGTTTTCCCTGATATATTCTGCACCTGACTGTCACATCTTCCATAGTTACACAAAGCACATATACCCTCAATACTCGCTAAGGACCATGTTTAGCAGTTTCACACACAGTGTGTAAACAGACAGAAGGTCACTGCGCACTTGTCCGTCATAGCAGGGAACTGTTGACCTGAAGCATGCTGCACAACATGGGGGGGTGCCTGTCAACACCCGTCTTTGTGACAGTTCTCACGATCACTTTGATTTTCACTGTGTAACTAGCAAACTTCATAGCAGGTATAAACAGGGAGTGGGGTGTCCCTGTCACAAACTTCATGGGGTATAAACAGGGAGTGGGGTGTCCCTGTCACAAACTTCATGGGCAGTACAGGGAGTGGGGTGTCCCTGTCACAAACTTCATGAGGTATATACAGGGAGTGGGGTGTGACTGTCACAAACTTCATGGGGTATAAACAGGGTGTCACTGTCACAAACTTTCATGGGGTATAAACAGGGAGTGGGGTGTCACTGTCACAAACTTCATGGGGTATAAACAGGGAGTGGGGTGACACTCACAAACTTCATGGGGTATAAACAGGGAGTGGGTGTCCCTGTCACAAACTTCATGGGGTATAAACAGGGAGTGGGGTGTCCCTGTCACAAACTTTATGGGGTATATAAACAGGGAGTGGGGTGTCCCTGTCACAAACTTCATGGGGTATAAACAGGGAGTGGGCTGTCACTGTCACTGTCACTGTACTGTTAAGGGTGAGATTTACGTCCTATCGGGAACACTGTCACAAACTTTATGGGGTATAAACAGGGAGTGGGGTGTCACTGTCACAAACCTCATGGGGTATAAAACAGGGAGTGGGGTGACACTCACAAACTTCATGGGGTATAAACAGGGAGTGGGGTGTCCTGTCACAAACTTCATGGGGGTATAAACAGGGAGTGGGGTGTCACTGTCACAAACTTCATGGGGTATAAACAGGATGTGGGGTGTCACTGTCACAAACTTCATGGGGTATAAAACAGGGAGTGGGGTGTCACTGTCACAAACTTCATGGGGTATATAAACAGGATGTGGGGTGTCACTGTCACAAACTTCATGGGGTATACAGGGATGTGGGGTGTGACTGTCACAAACTCATGGGGTATACAGGGAGTGGGGTGTCCCTGTCACAAACTTCATGGGGTATAAACAGGGAGTGGGGTGTCCCTGTCACAAACTTCATGGGGTATATAAACAGGGTGTGGGGGGTGTCCCTGTCACAAACTGGGGTGGGGTAAAAACAGGATGTGGGGTGTCACTGTCACAAACTCATGGGGTATAAAACAGGGATGTGGGGTGTCCCTGTCACAAACTTCATGGGGTATAAACAGGGATGGGGTGTCCCTGTCACAAACTTCATGGGGTATAAACAGGGTGGGGTGTGGGGTGTCCTTCATGGGGTAAAACAGGGTGTGGGGTCACAAAACTTCATGGGGTATAAACAGGGTGTGGGGTGTCCCTGTCACAAACTTCATGGGGTATAAACAGGGTGTGTGGGGTGTCCCTGTCACAAACTTCATGGGGTATGAACAGGGAGTGGGGTGTCCCCTGTGATGAGGCATTTTGCAATGCAAAAGAGTCATTGCTTCAAAATGTACACAGACCCTGATGCGCTGTGTTTCATGTCCTTACTCTGCCCTTCTGTGGGAGAGCTACGTGCCCTAAATGTCATCTGGTCAGTAGCGATACTTTTCACCATCTTCCCCAACCTTTTCCTGTGTACAGCATATTAAGTGACTTCCCCTCTCCCCTCACCCATCCATTTCCCTCCCTCTTCCATGCTACTTTACCCCACCCTCCACTCCCCTTCCCCAGCCCGCCTCCCTTCCTGCATCATAAAATGTCAAGGAAACTTCCCACAACATTCATTGCATCAAGGTTTAGTATCGCACTCATTCAAAGTAATGCGGCAAAGGGGGGTTACTCATGCAAGGAATATGGGGGCTGGGCACCCACCTGAATCCAAACATGCAGTCCCTGACCTCCCAACGCAGCCTTCTGCCTTTCAATAAACCAAGCATCCCCCTCAAGCTGTCTGAAAAGGGAAGCAAACTTTAATAGACTAACTCACCTGCAGTGCCCACCCTGGATAGATGCTCCATTACCTGAGGCCAGTTTGAACAATTAATTTTTTTTGCAGCACGCCATGAGAATGATTGTGGTGCCGGACTTAGCACTTGGCGAAGTGGGGCGAAAATACTCACGGCAAGCGATATGTCACTCAGGACACGTTGCGAGAATGATAGCAACAGTCTTCTAAAAATAAATATGATCTAATTTCCCAGAGAATTTTCAACCAGTGGTGTCAGCACACAGATACAGTCCTTCCTACGTTATATCATACCAGTTAGCAAGTTGATTTCATTGGTTAATTTAAAAAGAAAGCAACCAACCCATTGACGTCTTCAAGCACTGAATCAGTGTGCTCCTTGTTCGAAGTATGTTATTTTCAACTCAATCAAACAACAACAAAATAATTATTTTGACTTTCAAAACATTTATCATCAAGAAGATGAAAGAGAGCTCTGTTTCACTGTACAAAAATAAAGTCACTGTCAGATTTAGGCTTTTAAGGAAAACTAATTAAAAAATGATCAAAATCAGGTGTCCTGAGAGGGAATTTCAGAGCTGTGACTGCAGTGTTTAACTGGGCACATAGAGCAGAACAAGGGTCTGTGTTGATAGTTAGTGGTCATGATTTTGTCTAGCAGTAAAAGAAATGGCTTCTTCAGCAGGTTTTTCACAACAAAATATACACAAGCAAACAAACCAACAACAATAAGGGGAAAAAAGGGAATGGGGTGGTAAGGGCTGGAATGACGGGGAAAAGGAAAAAATCAATACTTAAAAATTCATTTTGGTAAACAAAAAACAAAAAAAAAAATCACCTCTTCTTGTCCGCAATAAGTCTGGAAAAAAAAAAAAAAAACAGTGTGTTCTTTAGTTGATAAACATTACAAATCATTCTGATGTACCCCACGGAAAACGTCAAACGAGGGACACTGTATATTTATGCAATTACATATTTTTTTCTGACATATCACATATAGCAAAGAAACCACAAACAGCAGCATCAATAAACACACATACCCTAAGGTTTACCTCATAGCAAGCTGCTTAATTTCATTAACTCCAACCTGATCATCCAAATTACAGCTCATTGGTTTGTGAGACTGATACTACCAAGTTACTGAGCTTTGCAAATCAATGTAACAAAATTGTTGAAACTACTGGCAGTGACTGATTATTTGTTCACAAAATAAATACTTGGGAAAGGCCGTGCTGCTAGGATTGCGTTCTACATCCTTGTGTAAATGCTGTACTGATGAGATTCCTTTTTCAGTTAGTAGTATAGAGCTGACCCGCAAGACTCTTCTCTTTTTTTTCTTTGCGAGACCAAAAACAACCATTGAGAAATATCACACAGTACTCCATGTGAGTGCGTTCATCCGCAAAAAAAAAAAAAAAAAAAAAAAAAAAAAAAAAAAAAAAAAAAAAACATCCAGTGTTACAAGGCATTCCGTGACGATTGGTTCCCCATCTTCTGGGCAAAGAACTGGGCAGTTCTAGGGTTAAGTCCCTTTATCAGCAGTTCAGCTCAGGGCAGCTACCTTACATGCATACTGCAATCCATACCAGCACACTGACACACTGTTGTGATCTGAAACAGAACAACAAAGCAGTTCTTGCTGGAGACTTTCCTTTTTTCTTTCCTCCTTAATTCAGAATATATATCATTAACACATAACCATAAAAACTGTGTTATAGATATACATATAAACATGCATAGGATGAAATAAATTGACATGGATTTACAGGACGGACACAAATTAACATGGATTTAAAGAAGAAGCAAAAGCACCAAAGACAAAGACAATGACTCTTACAGACTGGTGAAGGTGATGAAGAAAATGTTCTTGTGCAAGGCCATATTCACAATTCTCACCAATCTTTCTAGCCAGCTCAAATCAATTTTTTTCACAAGACACTGCAAGAACCTCATTGTATGTGACTCGCCACATAAGACATGCAGTGATAAAAGTAGCTACAAGCCGATTGGTCAAACAGGACATGTTAAGAGAATGACAGCAACAATCATTCTTGAAATAAACAACACACAATTTTTCCACAGAATTCTCAATCAGGAAATTCACAGTATTCAGTCCCTTCTTGTTCATATCATAAAATTAGTTCCAATCAATTTTACTGGTAAATTTGCAAAGAAAGTAACCAACCCATGCCTCTTTAAAAACACTTGACACTGTCAGTCTGGTTCAGAAAAAAGACGACGCGCCATGTTAAGTCTATATACTTGTATTGGAGTGGTACAGTCTGACCCACAGCTACAAGGTTCAGATAAGACAGAGCTTAAACACAATGATGAGAGAGTAGAAGATACTGATTCTGTTGTCGGTCTTCAAAAAACAACATAATCAAAGTGCTTGAGAGCAGACTTGGATGAAAGTGATAATAGAGAACCCATGCTGAATACGGGCAATGGTGAATGATTTTAGTACTTAATAACTGTTCTTGTACAACTCTATCAAACCAACACACTGTAATTATGTTTAACTTTTGAAATACACATCAACAAAGCATGAAAGATTACTTGATACCACGATGCTGAGAATACAATCCTTGTCTGCTTTAGACTTTTTGTAAATTTTCATTTAGATTTTCTGGAGAAAAAAAAATCATCAGAAAAAACAACCTAAATCAATTTCTTTAGGCAATTTCTGTACTGTGCCTTTAGTATCAAAAGAGATACCTAATCTAAAGACAAACTGGCCTAGAAATAGTCAATGCATGCAAAAAAAAATAAAACATATTTTTTCCTTACAGCCTTTCTTTCAATTTAGTCAACTTGACTGCGCTAAATTTTGAAATGCAAGTGTTCCACTTTCAAATCCATCACATTGTTGCCACTTTGGAGTGGATTTTAGAGACATTTCCCATGAATCTGATATAACAAACTGGCTTTGCAGGCATGCCAACAAAGACGCCACCGTGCAAAGCATTCAGATGCTCAAACCTGCAGACCTGTCTACCCTTAAACTGAAACTGATGTACTTTTCAACTACAAAAAAAGGCTTATTTTCTACAAAGAGTGCATACCCAATTCTAAACTTTCTATAAAAGCTGGGGGAGGGAGGGGAGAAGGCATTAATTTCGTTTTCACTTGCCATCACACTAGAGAGGCTTCTTCCCAGCAGTAACCACCTGGTCTTGCATTACCTGAGGTAAGGTAAGTTCTTTTCTAATACAATTACTTTCAAACCCGATTCATCAGCATACTTTAGCACAAGCTCATGCTCTCTCTTGCCATCTGTTTTGTTCCTTTTTTTTTTTTTAACCCATTTCATGTCATGTTGTCAAAGCAGCCTGGAACCCTCAAGGACAGAGGCGAAGGGGAAGACCTAGGAATTCCTGGAGGAGAGACTTGGATGCAGAGGAGGAAGAGAGCGGGATACACCTGGAGAGAATTGGAAAGGGCAGCCCAGGACAAGGCGTGCTGGCGGATTGTTGTTGATGGCCTTTGCTCCAATGGGAGCTGATGGCTTGAACCGAACTGAACCGTCAAAGCAACACAAGGGGACACAATTTTTAATGCTCAAGTTCTTTTGCACCACTGACACAATTACCTTGTCGACCAGCTGCTGACACTGTTGAAGGGCTAAGGTCGTCAGGACGACAATCTCGTTAAGCCACCTGACAACAGCCTCCATCTGCAATTGTAAAACAAAAACAAAACAAAAAAAATTAAATGAGGATAATGATGAATAAAAAATTTTAAACGGCTTGAATGAAAACAAAAATTGAATACGGGAGCAAACTACGCAGAATCAACCCCCTGCCTGTGAAGCCTGTTCTTTTCAGCAATGATCCACACACATGAGAAATAAGTTTCCTCTACTGTCTTATTAGCCCTGCTTTTCAAACTAGAGACCCTGAAATCTAATCATTCGCAGACTCTCCTGAGCACCCAGACTTGTGAGTTACAGACACAATGACATAAATTAAAAACAAAAAAAGATAATGAGGAGACAGACAAACACAGTGACATGTCAAAGCTAAAGTGGTAGGCCAATGTGACGAAATTCCTGTTCTGATGCGTTTGACATACACCGGCATTTCTCCCTCGCCATGGCATTTTCATGCAGGAGTCATTAAAACAACTCCAGGTAATTATGCAGAATCAGGGATTTCTGACAGAAGAAAAGAGAAGGAAGAACGAAGCACCAAAACCAGAAAACACCATCCTAGCATTTAAAGATATTAGACCCCTGCCCCATTCACTCCCTCCCTATCCTGGATTGGCGGATGATTCTATACTCAGAGTGGAAGAGGACATGCCCTTTGAAAGTTAGTAACTGGGGGCAGGTATTCACTTTACAGAATACCATAAGGGGCAGAGCCCTGAGACGCTAACTGTTGAAACACCAGGTCCAGTTTGCTGTCAGATGTACAAGCAAGTTTTCGAGCAACCTTGCGTGGAAAGGATTTTAGTTTTACTATCAAGGACATTTTATACACCTGTTCAAATAAACATCCTAAGCATTTAAAATACACATATACAAAAATTAAAGAAAACACAGCTCTGCACAAAGTATATGCCATTACAAAATGCTCGCACTATACCCAACCATACACCACATTATCTTTCTTCACTTACCCCCAACTCGCAAACAACAATGATCACCAACAGATATCCACAACCGAGTACAAAATTATCCTCCTAAAATGCCAGCACATATTTTGTATATTACTGAATCAGTCACATACCAACAGACACCCTGAACACATGATGTATATCACTGAATCACTCATTTACCAACTTACACCCTAGAGACATATTTTGTATATTACTGAATCAGTCACATACCAACAGACACCCTGGACATATGTTGTATATCACTGAATCACTCACATACCAACAGACACCCTGGAAATATGTTGTATATCAATGAATCACTCACATACCAACTGACATATGTTGTATATTACTGAATCTGTCACATACCAACATACACCCTGGACATATATTGTATATTACTGAATCACTCACACAAACCAACTGACATATGTTGTATATTACTGAATCACTCACATACCAACATACACCCTGGACTGAAAACATGACCCTGCTGCTCTTCAAATCAATCTATATATAAAAAAAAATAAAAAAAGAAACAGCGAAAAAGTCATTTAACCCTGTCTTCCTATGGGCTGATGGCTGACCTGTATTCGTTGTGACACATCCACTTTCTGCTGGCCGTTCAAGTGCAGTTGGTATATTGCCAGGATGACCTTTGACCCATGAATGTAAAAAACGACATGGCCACGTTTCTGAGGTAATGGGGGATTGAACAAGTCCTGCACACCAAAACAGCGACGCCACGGGTAAACAACAATGTCAGTCTTACACTTTTCGAACACTCCCCATCCCCACCCCCAACCTCCCTCCTGCCTTTCTTCCAATTCTCCCCCCCCCCCTCACCTCCCCCCACCCTTCCTTCCTCTTCATTCCAAAACACATACACATTTACATGTGTATAAGATATTGCTGATGACCTACAAATTTTTTCTCTTCATTGTTGTGTTTCTCCTTGAGGGATAACTCTCGGCAAATCAGTCTTCATTGAAATCCTCATCAAGAAGAAAACAAAACAAAAAAAACTAAAGAAAAAGAAATATACTAGTTCTGTCTATAGTTTTCGCTCGGCACTGATGTACAAGACATTTGGAGTAAATCTGCAGTTCTAACTGAGACATGAGAATGTTCAACACATACACGAGTGGAGCGCACGTACGCACACACATAAAAATTGGTATCATCCTCCTAAGAACAGACTAATTGGATCCCCTGTATGAAACGACAGACAGCAACAACAACAACAACAACAATACAACAATAATAACAATACCAAACCCTCTTCCATGGGCTAGGACGGCCTGGAGACAGAACTACTGATGTGTAAATGATGAGGGAAATAAGAGAACCCCCCTGCCTTGGGTGCCCTGTCTATGACACTGTGAACATCAATTCCAGGCTAGGAGCCAGTTTTTCTTTTCATCAGCTCGCACCCCTGTGGCTACAACACCAGAAGCAGTGTTGGTGTTCCTATGTCATCTTTCCACACATCATACACAAGTCATTCTCTCACACACACACACACACACACACACACACACACACACACACAAAATGCACGTACATGGACATATGTAAATGCACACACACACACACACACACACACACACACACACACACACACACACACACACACACACACACACACACACACACACACACACACACACACACACACTCATACATATATATAACACCAAATTTCAGCAAAGTCCTAGTTTAACAGCCCCCTTTTGAGAAAATCTCTGTAACTGGCTTTTTATGCTTTTTTATTTTTTTTTTGGTACGCTCTGTCCACAGAGCGCCATTCAAGACAGTTGAAACAAAGGGGTCTGCCAAACTAGGACTTTTCCCCAACTTCTTTCCTTTCCCAAACTAAAATCAACAGAGGCTGGGGAAAAGGGAAAGACGGTATGTAGCGTAGTGGGGAGACGGACTGAAAACCTATTTCAACATCAGACCGTTTACCACCTTGGAAACAAGACACGTACCCTGCTCTTGCTGTTGGCTAGGTCCTGCAACGACTTGCGCTTTGGAATGGAGAGACACTCCCGGCAAGACTGCACACGTTTTTCGTTAACCTTTCCATGAGCTGAAACAAAGGGGTCGCACAATCACCTCAATGCCACTGCAGAGATGCTGCCTGTGTGCTCTTTTCTTCTGAGTAGAAACTGTCACAAATGACAAGCACAAGCTATTCATACACATGACTGGGTCATACAGGAGTAGGCAGCTGTGTGTGTGTGTGTGTGTGTTTGTGTGTGTGTGTGTGTGTGTGTGTGTGTGTGTGTGTGTGTGTGTGTGTGTGTGTGTGTGTGTGTGTGTGTGTGTGTGTGTGTGTGTGTTTGTGTGGGAGAGTGTTTTGTGTGTGTGTGTGTGTGTGTGTGGGAGAGTGTTTGTGTGTGTGTGTGTGTGGGAGAGTGTGTGTGTGTGTGTGTGTGTGTGTGTGTGTGTGTGTGTGTGTGTGTGTGCAGGCTCCCATGAATATCAAAATGAACAAAACAAAATCAAGCTTTGCCGATGTTTTTCTTTTGGGGGGGGAGGGGGGTAAATGGTCTTACTGACCCCCAGTACAATATTAACATCATTATTAGTATCATTAAATTACTCTTTTTTTCCCCACAAGCATCAAGGGATAAGAGGAGATAAGAAAATAATTCCACTAGTACCATAGCAACTTTTTGAAAAAAAAAAAAAAAACGCCTGCATACAAAGCTAAAGTAAGCACGCTGCTTTCACTATCCATGCTCACTTATTCTCAAAACACACACTAAGAAAGAGAAAGAAATTAAGGAGAGAGAGACGATTAGGAATATGTCTTCATGATAATCCTTTGAGAGACTTTGATGACTGTTTTGAATTAAAACCAATATCCGGATCATTAATCAATTTGAGTATTAACCGCAATATATTGCACAATGCATCAATTAAGTCAGAATGATAGGAAAAAAAAAAAAAATGAACAAATTCTGCTCAAAATTTTGCCTCGAGAAAATCCCATGGGTCATCTCCCTTACCTCAATCCCTCAATGCATGGCATAGCCGTTTAAAAGAATCTTTCATCAATCGACAATGGATGTTAACAATACATTAAATGGTACATTCAGTAGTACCAAACATCTAGCTAAACGTCAGGTGTAAAGTGTTGAGCGCTTCTGTTCATCTATTTTCCAATCCATATGAAGTCAGGTACGGGTTGCCAATTGAATAAAGATTATTTACAATCATATTTACATATCATGATGATGTAGGATTTAAAAGATATTTTGTAAAGGAATACTAACACACTATTATCATAATACAAAATAATTTGGCACTGAATAAAATTTTTTCATGAATAACTTAATCATTTATAAACAAGTTATGATTTCCAAATCTTTGATTTAATTCAATTACATCATTCACGGCTGGTAAATCATACGCCTGATCAAAACAATGCATTTTGTATTATTAGGGAGTATGGTGCACAATTCATACATCATGATTCACCTTGGTAAATATCACACCATAAATATGCCATAATTCATTGCGCATTCTGTACACAACATGAATTATTCAGGTATCTGTAACGCTTGATCTGAACCTCAGATATACTGGTCCCATGAACAAATGCACCAAGTCATCAAGTATCACACTGGACCACATGTAGATCTGCTGACATCAGTAAAGAAACCTAGGCTGGCATGGTGATGCAACAAGCTCCAATGGCTTTGCTGAAACAGTTCTCCAGAGAACTGCTGAAAGGGGGAAATGGAGAGAGAAAGACAGAAAGAAAACAACAGACCGACAAGACTGCACAATGGATAAGGAAACAAACAAACAAAAAACAACAAAGAAATTGTATAAATATGATGATGTTAAAACAAAACTTGTATAACTAAAGATGTTAACGGAAATTTTGTCCATTGGAAAACCAGATGGGCATTTAGGAGAGCAGCACAGACCACAGCACAGGTCAATCACTCCTCCTCTTTCTATACGCATGCACGCATGCACACATGCACACACACGCACACACACACATATACACACACACACAGACACACACACACACACACATGCACGCACTGCCTACCTCTCCTCTGACCTCTAGAAAGCTTGTTTCGATCACTCAAACCAGGTTGAAATCCAGATCCGCACTAAACCTTACGATGTCGGAAATCTAAATACATCTAATATGGCCCTTTCTGTCATCAAGACACCTGTATAACTCCTTCAGAAATGTACAAAAATGTCAACAACAAAAATGCTCACAAATCAGTACAGACACACACAGGTCTGCTTTGTCCATCCCCTCTGTCCATATACATCGTCTTTTTCCTAGCCATGACGCTCCCAGTGGCACTCACCATCAGGACTTCTTGTGCTGACTTGAACTGATAGTCCTGTTTACGTAACCTGACAATCTGCAAGGC
>JADBJO010000531.1:215000-217500 GCA_016801955.1 Conus betulinus | reverse complement strand
AGAACCATTTCGATAACGTTCAGTGGCGCCCGTTCTGATCCAACATCATTTTGCCGGACGCCACCTACTATGCCCCCTGCTGACTTAATGACAATGCGGCGTGGGAGTTATCACCACCATCCCATCCCCACTCCCTTTGACAGGGTGTCATCACATCTGTCCAGTGACAGTTTTCCACAAGCCTGGTGACATCAGAGATCTTTCATCCAGAGATGAGCAAATCTTGCCCTTTGAAATGAGGACAATCTGGAAGAGTTATCTTTCATGGGTGCATGCTCCCAATCGATCAATCAATCAATTGATACTTTGATCTCCATCTGTTTATCTAACCTATCTATGCATGCATGTATGTAGCCTGTCAATTTATTTACCATGTATATATATAGGTGAGCATGCAGATATTATCTATGTATGTATGTATGTATGTATGTATGTATTGATCTATCAACCTTTCTGTAAATCTATCTGTCTATCATGTGTGTATGTGTGTGTGTCTGTGCTGCACGTGCTTGTGAGCGTGTGTGTGTGTGTGTGTGTGTGTGTGTGTGTGTGTGTGTGTGTGTGTGTGTGTGTGTGTGTGTGTGTGTGTGTGTGTGTGTGTCTGTCACTGCAAACATGCGTGCATGAGTGTGTGTGTGTGTGAGGGTGCATGTGCACATTTGTGTATGCATGTGTGTGGGTGTGTGCATGCGTGTGTGCCAGTGTGCAGGTATATTATACAAAACATGCATAGTTATGATGCACCTATCCTATATACCCTAAAAGTAAAAGCTAACAATGTCGTTCACAGCCAGTGTACCACTGTGGATGAGCGCACACCAGTTACACTTCTTTACAGCAGCAGAGAAAATGAGGACTATTTCCAACACAGGACCAACTCCCACAACCTCTACCAGCACAGAAAATGGCATGCATCTGTAACAACATGACTACTACTAACCTGTCACGCTGACACTGAGGACTTTTGACAAACACACAACATGGGCAGCTGATGGACAGAGGAAATCGAAACCGAGGTCAGGGGCCGGAATAGCTCAGTTGGTAGAGCACTGGAATCGTAATCCGAGGGTTGCGGGTTCGAATCTCCAATGTGCCGCTTCGGTATACAGGGATTTTTCCCTCGGAATTAACTTTGGTTCTGACTCTATTTCCCATACAGTCCTTCGAATGAGACTATAAACCAAGGTTCCCTGTCAACGCATGCATAACATCTTGCACACACGTAAAATCCCATCACCAACTTTCGGAAGAGAAGGCCAGTTTGGCCACTGGTATGGATGACTCGCTACACATAGCATGCACCTTCCCCAGAGAAGGAGTGTGGCTGCCTTAATGGCAGGATAAAAAAGGGTCATGCACACAAAACTCCACTCCCTTTGTTGGGGAGATGGGATTAATACTTGCCTGTCTAGACAGGGAGTGTCAGCAGGAGTATCAGCCTGCATATGCAGCAGAAGAAGAAGAAGAAGAAGAAACTGAGGTCACCATCTGAGCAGGGCATGAAGGGTCTAAGAATTTTACTTTTTTTTCTTTCTCTCTCTCTCTCTCTCCAAATGATGATCTATGAGGATATTGAAAATGTAGCGACGGAGGTCCATTTTGGTCAGGACAGGGATTTACCTTGTGGTTGTTTTCATAATTTTGTGTGAGTTCTCTCTCCTTTCGTTGTTGTTACTGTTGTTTTTATATTCTTAGTTTTAACTTTTAAGTTTCCTCTGTTTTGTGGTTGTTGTTATTGTTTACTTTTGATATTAACATTACTGACATTCAAAAATGTCAAAATCAGTACAGAGATTAGGTATAGTTTCAACTTACATGGGAGCAGTATCTTTGTTTTTTATGTAACTTCTTTTAAATTTCATACAAATAATGTACACACACACATACACCAACATGTTACATTTCCAAATTAACTGAATCATTTACCATATTCAAAAATAGAGACCTAATCATTTCTTCAACGCAAGAAAATATTTGCCAGTGTCACATCTTCTAGTTCCCAGCATCAAACAAGCCCCAAAGACAACTACTGCAATGTCGCTCAGACAATCTGAGACATGTGCTCAGAGACACATCAATAAAATGAATGAAACGGAACTGTAGAAATCCAGACTTCTAATCTGAATCCACAGCATGCTCTATAACTCAGGATTTGGAGCCGATCAGGGCCTTCAAAAGTTCCAGTAACAATGTGCCTCTCATTAGACTTGAACCCAAGACCTCCCAGCCTGCAATCTGTGATGTTAACCACTTCATTACAAATTGTGACGTCAACGTAAATTATGACATCAATGTAAAGTTACATATCAAGATGACACAAAAAAAAACAAAAGAAAATTAGGTGAGATAAAAAACAAAAAAAAAAAATGGTGAGGTCCCTGAGTCCGGCCTGGAATTGATTACCACCAAGTGTGGAGGTATAGCCCATGCCCTAGCCGCTGTCTCTGTCAAGACGACGTGGAGAGGCTGACCGCCAGGTCAGTAGTGGGAACTGTGTGGT
>JADBJO010000531.1:207500-210000 GCA_016801955.1 Conus betulinus | reverse complement strand
GACAAGAAAAAAAAAAAAAATCAAGAAACGTTGAAGCAAAAACTGGGGCTGCTTTACTACAACCATCATAACTCTGGACTGGAGCATGAAACAGGCGCACAGCTATAGAAATATATGTTTTTACATTAACATATCAAAAAAATTCATTGTGTTTGAGTTATTACCTGTTCCTCCATGGTTCCTTGATAAAACACGGGATGGAAACCTTCTTTAAATTAGTCTGGCTCAGTAAGAAGAGAATGACAGTAACCCAGCCTTAAAAGGACAAAAGCAGACATCAGTTTATTCAACCCTGCACCTAAACAATGCTCACACACCACTGAACTGTGCCATGAACCTGCGCCCATGCAATGCTTGTGCGACAATCCTGATGTACTTAAACTAGAATTATTCTAAAACTATGCAAATTTACACTCATTAAGTTTGACACAGCTAAAAAATAAAAGCTTTGTTTATAACATGTTAAAGTTTCAAAGTCTCTGAACAAAAAACTGAGTCTAAAGTTTACATTCCGACATGGAGTTAGGTAAAAAGTATAATGATGTTTGAGTTTGTCTAGGTATTGCAAGTCCAAAGATACATAATGCTGGAATGACGGTGGCTCATTCCGTGTACCACCATGTTTATCATCAAGAATAGATGGACATACGAGGTAGACGTCAAATTCAATAGATGCTGAAACAAACTCTGAAGAAACAAAATTTCTGCTGCTTGCAGTAAAAATCATTTGGGTCTCATCATTCTTCAACAAGAGCATATTGTATGTCATCCAAACTTTGATATCAGAAATGCATGACTGTGAACTCTGAATGATAAACGTTAGCTGCGACAATTCACCAAACTTAGAGTTGATTGTCGTTGAAGAATGTGCTGGGAGACAATGTCAGAGAAAGGTGGAGCGTAAAGGACAAGAGACAATCAGTAGAAATCCTTGTGGGACTCCCCCTTGTGGGACTCTGAACTGCAAGACTGCAGGAGCAGAGGTAAGGCCATTCATGAAATCACCTTGAGAGAGTCAGAAAGACAGGACTGAAACCAGGAGAGTGCAGTATTAGAAATAACCTTCAAAGGCTGCTGCTGACGTATCTTTGCACACAAACAAAGCATGTTTGGGAAGATGCGACGAAGGGAAGGTGAGCGTGGTGGAGGATATGGGGAAGGATGAGGCAAAGTTCAAGTTAACATTAAGAAACAGACAACGAGACAAAGAGAGAGAGAGGGGAAACAAGTGTGAAAGAAAAAAAAAAAGAGGGAAAGAAAAGAAACCCACCCTTCCTTGTCGATCCCCACCCCCACATTCCCATCCACACACACACACACACACACACACACACACACACATCCTCTGTACATACCCTGTACTAGTAAGCAGCAGACGCTCTGTGCCTCGATGGAATTTCTGGTCTGCAGTGGTCTGGCCTTTGTGTTTTCCTGACATCAGACAGACAAGAAAATGTACGCACAGTGTCTGCATCTACGTTTTTTTTTTTTTACCTGTCAGCACTCCTTCTAAGCAAGGAGATACAACACTCCTCAAAAAAATAAAGGTGAACACAGAAATAGACTACAAGGACATTGGGGAGAGCATAGATCTCTGTAAAGATTGGATTAATCTGGATCTGCCCTTGAGTCGGTTTATGAGCGAAAAACAATTCATTTTACCACCAAGGGAAGTACTGTTCAGTCAGGGGACTTGTTCCCCGTATACAATTTTATTTTTCAACATGCAAAACAACAGCAACAAAAGTCATCAACACCAGCCGCTGTGGCAAAAGTCATCAACACCAGCCGCTGTGGCAAAGTGGTTAGCGTCGCAGAGTCATGTGGGATTTTTTCTGCCCTGACCGGCTCCTACCCAAAGTTGAGTTTGCTACAGGCTCAGTTGGGAAAGACTGGGACCACACAGTCGAGTTTCATCCACCTAATGGATGCATCTCTGAGAGTGTTGTTCAAATTTCCTGACCAGCACTGCAGGTGTCTGTATCTCTCGGGCCTGGTTGACGCCAGGATATTTTTATGAAAGGAAGCATAGAGTACAGCCCTGTCATGTAGTCTCGACCGAAATGGAAATCTGTAGCATCATCTTCATCATCCTCATTCTCATCGATCAGCATAAAGATATGTCTCAAATTCTGTGGCCCTTCATGCCCTGCTCTCATGGTGAGCTCTCAGTTTCGATATCCTCTCCATGTCCGTGGCCTTGTTTTGGTTCCGTTGGGGTCACATCGGTATCGGCGGGTCCATGGGGGCTGTCGTTGGATGGACATGGTGGCGCCTAAAGGAAGGAGAGCTTACTCAAGCCGGCTCTGTGGCTAAGCAATTATTGTCATCAGTAGGAAGCTTAGTAGGTGGTGTCCTGCATGTGTTGGATCAGAACAGGCGCCACAGAACACCACCGAAGTGACTTGACAGCAGTGCAGTGTCTCCTACGGTGGGTTGCCTCTTAATGACTTGACATTGACTGCTCCCTGTGGAGTGCCGGAGCTGGGGCCGGGGCGGG
>JADBJO010000531.1:195000-202500 GCA_016801955.1 Conus betulinus | reverse complement strand
GTATGATGTACTGTACTAGTCAATGATGTGGTGTAGTATGATGTACTATACTAGTCAATGATGTGGCATGGTATGATGTACTGTACTAGTCAATGATGTGGCGTGGTATGATGTACTGTACTAGTCAATGATGTGGCGTAGTATGATGTACTATACTAGTCAATGATGTGGCATGGCATGATGTACTATACTAGTCAATGATGTGGCATGGTGTGATGTACTGTACTAGTCAATGATGTGGCGTGGTGTGATGTACTGTACTAGTCAATGATGTGGTGTGGTGTGATGTACTGTACTAGTCAATGATGTGGTGTGGTATGATGTACTGTACTAGTCAATGATGTGGCATGTTGTATGATGCACTGTACTAGTCAATGTGGTGTAGCATGATGTACTATACTAGTCAATGATGTGGTGTGTGGTGTGATGTACTGTACTAGTCAATGATGTGGGGTGGTATGATGTACTGTACTAGTCAATGATGTGGTGTGGTATGATGTACTGTACTAGTCAATGATGTGGTGTGGTATGATGTACTGTACTAGTCAATGTGGTGTAGCATGATGTACTATACTAGTCAATGATGTGGTGTGGTAAGATGTACTATACTAGTCAATGATGTGGTATGATGTACTGTGCTAGTCAATGCTGTGGTGTGGTCTGATGAATGTAGTAGTGGTGAGTGATATGAAGTGGGATGATGTACTGTAGAACTGGTGAGTGATATGATGTGGTATAATGTACTGTACAAGTGGTGAATGATGTGATGTGGTATAATGCACTGTACAAGTGGTGAGTGATGTGATGTGGTATAATATACTGTATTAGTGGTGAGTGATGTGATGTGGTATAATGTACTGTAGTGGTGAGTGATGTGATGTGGTATAATGTACTGTACAAGTGGTGAGTGATGTGATGTGGTATAATGTACTGTACAAGTGGTGAGTGATGTGATGTGGTATAAATGTACTGTACAAGTGGTGAGTGATGTGGTGTGGTATAATGTACTGTAGTAGTAGTGAGTGATGTGATGTGGTATAATATACTGTAGTAGTGGTGAGTGATGTGATGTGGTATAATGTACTGTACAACTGGTGAGTGATGTGATGTGGTATAATGTACTGTAGTGGTGAGTGATGTGATGTGGTATAATGTACTGTACAAGTGGTGAGTGATGTGATGTGGTATATAATGTACTGTATTAGTGGTGAGTGATGTGATGTGGTATAATGTACTGTATTAGTGGTGAGTGATGTGATGTGGTATAATCTACTGTACAAGTGGTGAGTGATTTGGTATAATGTACTGTATAGTGGTGAGTGATGTGATGTGGTATAATGTACTGTACAAATGGTGAGTGATGTGATGTGGTATAATGTACTGTGTTAGTGGTGTGATGTGATGTGGTATAATGAACTGTACAAGTGGTGAGTGATGTGATTTGGTATAATGTACTGTGTTAGTGGTGAGTGATGTGATGTGGTATAATGTACTGTACAAATGGTGAGTGATGTGATGTGGTATAATGTACTGTACAAATGGTGAGTGATGTGATGTGGTATAATGTACTGTACAAGTGGTGAGTGATGTGATGTGGTATAATGTACTGTACAAGTGGTGAGTGATGTGATGTGGTATAATGTACTGTAGTAGTGGTGAGTGATGTGATGTGGTATAATGTACTGTGTTAGTGGTTAGTGATGTGATGTGGTATAATGTACTGTACAAATGGTGAGTGATGTGATGTAGTATAATGTAATGTAGTGGTGAGTGATGTGATGTGGTGTAATGATCATGTACTTGTGGTGAGTGATGTGAAATGTAGTAGTGGCAAGTGATGCGGTGTGGTGGTATGATGTACTGTACTAGTTGTGAGTAATGTGGTGTAGTGTGTAATAGTGTACCAGAGGTCAGCAATGTGATGCGTTGTGACATAGAGTAGTGTCCATGTGGTGTGTGATGTGATGTGGTGTGATGTGATGTGATGCGATGGTCATGTACTAGTGATGTATGACATGATGTGGTATGACTGTAGTGTGTACTAGTGGTGAGTATGCAATGTGGTGTGGCGTATATGCTAGTGCCATGTAATGTTATGTGGAGTGTGTGTAGTTTTCTGGTGATGTGGGAAGTGATTTATTGCCATAGTGACATAGCAACATTGCAACTTTGACACCAAGGAAGAAGAAACTGGTAAGGGGGGGGGGGGGGGGGGGGGGGAAGGACACCAAAAAAAAAAAAACCTGACAACTATTTTTTATACCACTTACAACCATCAACAAACAAAAAAAAAAACTATGCAATTCAAGAGAATGTTCCCAATCAGACAACAAATCTTCTCAAATAAAATCTGTCCCAAAAGACGATTTTAAAAAAAAGACCTTACTAAAACAAGACCCTGATCTTAAAAAAAAAAAAATTCCAAACAAGGTGAACACACCGCAACCCACCACTACCACCACCACCACCGCAAAAGCTAACAAAACCTCAAACAATACACCCTGACCCCACCAAGCACAGCCCCCGTGAGCATCCATGAACAGACCCAAACAAGGTCTTGTGCAAACACTGTAATGCGTGATTAATGTTGCGTCGTCATTAACAAGGGGCCTGTCAATGGCCTGTGGTGCCAATGTCCCATCCAGTAACACCAGCGATGCTGGCACCAGCCTGCCTTCCCCTTGCTCTGGCCCAATCAATAGGGTTCTTGGAACACTCTGAGGTACAGAGAGCTCCGAAACGTACACAGACTCTTTCAGGGTGGCTCTGGTACGGGTTGTTTTCGAGGGTGATGACAGCTCGATGCGGTGTAAAGTAGGATACTGGGTCATTGAATTTGGAGAGGTATTCAATTACTGGACTGGAGGGGGGGAAAATGTGTGTGTGTGTGTGTGTGTGTGTGTGTGTGTGTGTGTGTGTGTGTGTGTGTGTGAGTGTGTGTGTGTGTGTGTGCGAGAGAGAGAGAGAGAGAGAGAGAGCATGTACTTACTTACAAACTTGTTTTAGCAACATTAATTCTTAATATCACCTCAGCCATCAGTGGTTAGTGCCACAAATTTCAAGCTTGGAGGATATGGGTTCAATTCCCATCAGACACATTTATTTCTGGGATTTTCACCCCCCACCACGTGCTTACCCAGAGTTGAGTTTGCTATGGGTTCAGCTGGGAAGATTGGAACCACACACACACACACACACACACACACACACACACACACACACATACACTCACACACATACACACACATACACACATGCATGCACACATGCATACAAACAGCACGAACACACACACACACACACACACACACACACACACACACACACACACACACACACACACACACACACACACACACACACAAACAAACACACTCACACATACACACATGCATGCACACACACACACACACACACACACACACACACACACACATGCATTAACTAACCAACCAATCAGCCAGTTGATCAACCCTGTCAATGATTCTGATGAAGCCTTGTCAGAGAAAGATCAAGGGTGCACTGTACCAATACCATCACCATCTACTAGACTCCCACAAAACAAACCCACTGGCCTAAACTACCGGTGTAGATTGCTGCACATGGAACAAAAAAACCCACCGGCCCAAACTACAGTATGGATTGCTGTACACGTTGGCATCTGCTAGACTCCCACGGAACAAAAACCACTGGCCTGAATTACCAGTATGGATTGCCATGCATGTTGGCAAGGAAAAAATGGCCCTGAACATTCAGGTGCTCAGTAACCAGTTTGGGGTGACTGACCAAGGGGTGTTTGATTCTATGACACAGGGCTCATCCAATTCTTCTGATGGAATCTGAAAAAGGACCGTTCAAAGGACTGCTCCAGACTGCCACTTTGTTTTTCCATTCTGTGATGACATCTGGGTTGTCAAAAACACAGTACACTATAGGAAGACACTCACATGCGCGCGTGCACACACACACACACACACACACACACACACACACACACACACACACTCACACACACACACACACTTCTTTTTCCATTTATAATTCTTCATCTTTGTCTCTCTCACTGTTTCTCTATCTCTTTATCTTCTTCAGTTGCCTGTCTATCCACACACACCCCTCCCCTCCCTTCCTCCTTTTCTACCTTGTTTATTCAGTTATTTTGGTTGTCTAAAATCACTTATGTGTATAGACATTAAATTGAAGAATACACACACGCACACACACACACACTCACACACATACACAAACATACAGTCATACAGTCATCACACACACACACACACACACACACACACACACACACAGAGAGAGGACTCTGGAATAAATGGCTTCAACATCAAAGAGTGTAAGAAGGCTATGAAAAAAAAAATACCTTCAAGAACTGGAATAAAGCTTTATATTGTCAAAAAGTACATGAAAACTATGGAAATAAAAACACCTTCAAGAACTGGAATAAAGGTCTCAACATTAAAGGGCGTAAGAAACCTTCTGATGTAAAATCATCCTCCCTGCCCCCACCACTCCCATCCCCAAACCTCCAGCTTTGTTTAAAAAAATAAATTCAAAACCGTCTCAGAGGAGTTTCCTATGAAAAAGGTCAAAGGAAGCAAAACAGAATATAAATTAAACACCTTCAACAACTGGAATAACGTCTCCAGTGTTAAAGAGTGTAGGACAGCAGTGGAAAGACAAAGCCTTCATGACCATCAAAATGCTGTTATGTTCTGCATAGTTATGTGGGAATTGTGGGAATAAACGTCTTCAACTTCAGAGTGTAAGAAGCCTATGGAAATACAAATACAAAAGATGCATGCACAAAAATGCAAAACAAGATATACATAAAACACCTTTGAGAATGGGAATAAATGTCTTCAACATCAAAGGGTGTAAGAAAGCTATGGTAAGAAAATACCTTCAAGAACTGGAATAAAGGTTTATAAATGTCAAAGAGTGTCAGAAGCCTATGGAAATAAAACACCTTCAGGAACTGGAATAAAGGTTTTTCAACTTTCAAGGCCACCTTGGCATAAAGCTGTGTCAGACGAATTGACATAGGCTAGAACACCAAGGCTGCATCAAAATGCTGTTATGTTCTGCATAGTTATGTGGGAATTGTCTTCAGTCATGATGAGCTCCTAGCATAACATTATCAGTCTCCAAAATCCCTCGAAGTCAGAGTGTGGCTGCCCCTGTGGCAGGGTAATCAAAAACGGTCACACACGTAATGTTCTCATCCCCAGTTAATGCATTTGTACCATAGTGTTTAAGTACTTCGGCAGTTTGGATGATCCCCAGAGTCTTTCAGCCAGGGTATGACAACAACAACAACAACATTAAAGGTGTAACAAGCCTTCAGATATAAAAACACTTTCAAGAACTGGAATAAAAGCCTTCATCTTTAAACTATTTAAAGGATGTAAGAAGCCAATGGAAAGAAAAAGCCTTCAAGAATTAGAATAAAGGTCTTCACTTCAAAGAGCTAAAGATGCCATGGAAAGAATAGGACTTCAAGAACGGGAATAAATGTCTTCAACTTCGAAGAGTGTAAGAATCCTATAGAAATAAAACACCTTCAAGAACGCCAGTAAAGTTCTCTAACTTCAAGGGCTAAAACCCCCTGAACCCTGTGGACATCAAAGGTCATCAAGAGCACACAAAAAAAAAAGCCTTCCTCTGTACAGACGTTAAGAGTCATGTGGAACTACAGGCCTTCAAAAACTAAAATATAGGCCCTAAACTCTTGAGACGGACAGAGCCCTCTGGGAAGAAAATCCTTCATAAAGCAAATGGGACAAAACAAAACTATCCAAAAGGGTCTTCAAAAGACTGTAAGAACCCGGCTGAAATAAAGGCCTTCAAAGCTGTAAGAACCCTTTTAAAAAAAAGACATTCATGGAGTTTAAAAAAAAAAAAAAAAAAAACCTGCTGAAATAAAAACTTTCAAGGCGTGTAACAATCCTGTTGAAATGAAGGGTCACAGTGAAGTCATTTGGAACTAGACAGTACCCTCCCCCACCCCACACTCCCCCAGGGATAGTTGAAAGAGACAGTATGTGAGAGACAGGCAATGAGGAGTTTACAGCATTCTGGAAACATCCTCTCTCAGTCTCTGCCACCCCCATTCCCATCCCCAAACCTCCAGCTTTGTTTTTTTTTTTTTTTTTTAAATCCAAAAGTGTCGCAGATGCGCTTCCCATGAAAAAGGTCATGACAGGAAGCAAAAGGTCATGACAGGAAGCAAAAGGTCATGACAGGAAGCAAAACACGATATGTTATCTTTTTTTTCACGGTAAAGGAGACATAACAACCCCCACCATAATGCCATCTTCTTGTGGTCGTTAGTTTCCCCCATCACCTTTCCACACCCAATATCTTTCAGCCTGGCAACGGTGTGCAGGGACTACAGATCTGATTCATACACATGTTTGTGTGTTGTGGCGTAAAGGTAACTGTGAACAACTCCACTAGGACACTATCAATGCCCATCTTTTAGTTCTCTGTCTTACTTAACCTGTATACATGTTTCTGTACTGATTGAAAATTCTTTGGTGTCCCCAGTTTGATGGCTCAGCCTATTATATCCTCTTCTTTCCACCTCGGGCTCCAAAATGTAATCTACACTATGTGCTCTGGTCAAATATGGGGTACAATAAAACAGGTGAGCCATTCTACGTCTGAATGCCAGAAAGAAAGCATTGTACATATTGACATGTCTTTCATGAACCAAAGTTCACATACGCATACTCTAACATCCACATGCACTGTGACACACATGCATAAAAATGGAGGCATGTGTACACACACACACACACACACACATACATACACACACACACACACACACACACACACACACAGTGACACACACACACAGTGACACACACACACACACACACACACACAGGTTGTGATCACTAGTTACCATCACCCTTTCATCACTCGCCAGTTTTTTTTGGGCACGTGAACTTCAGTCTGACAACAGCACAAGGGGACTAAAGATCTGTGTACCATATTTGCACGTATTGTGTCTTTATGGAAGACTAAACAAATCAATCGAAACTTTTCTAATTTCCATTTCATATCACTTACAGTGAAGAGATGTTGAGCAAACACACACACACACACACACACACACACACACACACACACACGCACACACACACACACACACACACACAATCTTTGTGCAGAAATTTTGACTCATTCATTTATACACTGAAATCTTTGAGCATACAAAACTAGGCCATGCTGAGTGAGCCAGCCATTCCGCATCGTTTTCCCCAATAAGCTGGGGGTTTTTTTTTTGTTTGTTTGTTTTTAAGAGTAGTAAAAACCATTCAGAAGCATACCAATCTAACAACAAGATTTGAAATCAATATGATCAAATTAGCTCTGAAGAAAGGACACCTTATAGGACCATCTCTGTGGTTACATTCACTCTACCTAGTCCACAAGTTACAACTGAAAAACTAGCATAACTGTAACTAGAGAAAATGGTGC
>JADBJO010000531.1:185000-192500 GCA_016801955.1 Conus betulinus | reverse complement strand
TCTTATCTTTTTGCACACTTTCAGAGTCTTTGCACTCTTACCGTTCACTAAATTGTAGTCTGTTACTCTTCAAGGTAATCACAAGCAATGCAGTGGCCAAACTTTAAAACGAAAAAAGACAGATGTTCAATCTTTATGTACAGCCTTGTCTTTCAGTCTCATCAACTGCATGTTTTCAATGGCATTACTCAAATACTGTTTATCCTGGCTTCCTCTTACATAACCACAACAGCTGCAGGACAGCTCTGGGATTAATCATTATCAGGTCATCATACGGCAACTCAACCTGAGGACAAACCGCACTCCTGTTGTATCATTTTGGTAATGTTTAGGGGGATACCTCTTATTCTATATATATACAACACAGCAATAACTAAGCCCTATAGCAACAATGCTCAAAACTTCTCAAATTTCAATTACAATACCATCAGATTAAAAAAAAAATTATCTTTAATATTGGATGGAATGAAACTCTGGTACTGAGCAGGGAAGCAAGGAATGAAAGGTGGTGGACATCTTTCCCACTTTAGCACGAAAGAAACTCATGCACTGGATGATGCCGTAGCAAAGTAACTTTTTTGGACTTGTTTTTATGAACTTACGACCCTAAATGATTAAGACCAGAGGAGGTAGGAAGTGTAATAATGAAGATCACTTAAAAACAAGAAATCATAGCAGAGCAGACGAATCTTTACTTTGCATCTATTTTTTTCAACAACGGTTACCTATTACGCAACTTTCCGAACAAATTGTTGCATAACTTCCTGTATCCATAGATATGTATAAAACACGTATGACAGCCAAGGAGGGAGGGAGCAAAATGGCTCAGTCTGTAACGTGCTGGACTCATGAACTTGGTGATTATTGGGTCTCTGGTTCTATTCTCTGCTGAGCAATCCAACTGTGGGGAAATCTTCCCTCCGAACTAACACTGATTCTGACTTTATGCCCAACAACAACAACACACAATGTGTCAAATGATACAGCAAACCATGGTTCCATGCGCAAACATATGCAAAACATCTTGTTCACATGTCAAGTCCCCCATGTGCAAACTATACATAACACCTTGTTTACATGTAATATCCCATTACTATTCTCTGGAAGATACATCCCATGCGCCTGACATGTATGGCATGCACACACTTAGGTGCACTAATAATTAATGGTCTACACCAAAACTGCTGAGCATGGGGCTGAACAAATAACCCGAGCTGGAAGAGGAGGACTGTCTTCTGTTGACATGCATGTTCAGTTCTAGTATCAGTAGTACTTCGCAGCGCTCCACAAAGTGTGCCAGTCAATGATGCCAACCAAATCAAAGAGTGGCTGGTAAACTGACTTTGTCTTGGTTTTAACCATTCATCTGAGAAACTGTCAAATACAAAACGGGGATCTGCTGTATCCCCTGAACACAGCTGACCATGTGCTGATGCGGTCGAATGACGCGACTCACTAGACACGATGAAACGTGTGCATCACTGCTATGCCGCCATCAGTAAACCATCGTGGGTCTACCGATTTCATTACAAAAGACACAAACCAAAAACGGGTTTCAAAATATACCGTCTGTCCATATACGCATGTGTACCATCCAAGACAGCCCGATCTGTTAAAGGAAATTCACAAATACAACTTACCAACGGACTTTTCTTCCATTTCTTCAACAGCCGCCATTATTACAGGTCAAAGTTGATAGGTAAGGGAGGTCAAGTTTACATGGCACTCTCGTCGTCTGCAACACATTTGTAAAATTACAGTGTATATTGGCAACCCCGTAAGTTTCCATTTCAGAGGGTAAACACTGTCATAAAGTAAAAGCAACTATTGGAAGGATAAGAACAGTACAGATGATTAAAAACAGTCTAACAAAGGATTAAAAATCGAAGGCACTGGAAACTGTAGTGAAAATGCAGTTCAAATTATTACATGTTTTAGTGTGTATCGAACCAGGTCTCCACAATTGCCTCGTGCGCGTATTTCTTAAAAGCAAACAAACAAAGAAGAAACAAAAAAACCACCAAACCACACACACACGCACGCACGCACACACACACGCACGCACGCACGTACACGCACGCGCGAACACACACACACACACACACACACACACACACACACACACACACACACACACACACGCACGCACACACACACACACACACAGACACACACACACACACAGAGCCTTCACATGGACGGTCTATCTATCCAGCGGCTCTACTGTCCAGTGGTCTACGATATAGTACCCCCCCGTTGTCACAACCGAAACTGTCCTCCTGTCCTTCGCTGCCCTCCTGACAGCATAGGCAAGTCCTTGAACGATCTGCAGTTAACTTTCCTCACTGACAACAGGCCAAAATAATCCGAAGCAAATTCATTAAGAGTTTGGTTGGTGCAAAATCAATTTCAAAGCCTTAGAATTAGATCCCCGTTACACAACATCAGAGGACCGCAAATATGTGTCCACGTGTGAAACACAGGTAGCGAGTTAACTTTGTTTTTCAAATTTTGTATCAGTCGTACCTTTTAGATTACAAAGGCTTAGTTGGTTGGGTTCATTCATTCATTTATCGTTTGTTTTTCTGTGTTGATGAGTTCAAACTCTAAACAAATTTTGCCATTAGATTTGATGATGACTAGTAGAATAAAACGAAAGATAAGACAGATCAAGACTAAAAGAAATGGAATAATAAAATAGAAGGGGTGAGTACAGCAGATTGGGTAGACTGAGGAATACTTATGTGATATGTAAGGAATCACATGAAACGGGCAACATTAATATATGAAAGATTACTGGCCAGTTTTCCAACAGAACATTTCGAACTTCAAAGCAAGAAATATTTCTGACATAGTTGAACTAAGTGCCTTTTGTGTTAACAAAATTTATATGAGTACCGAAAAAAAAGATTGTCAGCAATTTGTTTTCAATCCTGATATAGTAACCCTTGGATGTACGAGGTTCTGTTATATAAATGTTTATATTCTTACTCATACTTCTAAACTGTTTCAAGCAAAATATTACCTCTGCGCGGGCGGGTGTGTGTGTGTGTGTGTGTGTGTGTGTGTGTGTGTGTGTGTTCCGTTCTCAGTTCTTCCTTGATTTTTCTGTTTCTTTCGATGAACATCTTGGTATGCAAAGAGTTGGGACATGATTCAGCTGGAGAGGACTCGTATATTACACTCTGGCGAATCATAAACAAAAAGATCACGGAGTCCGCACACTGGCTTAAAAAAAATGATAATAGGACTGACGCCAATACCCCTACCTTTGCAAACTGCATAACCCACGCAGGTGAACGTAACCAGAGGCGTATGGAGATGTTCAAGCCAGGAAGGGCGAATCAGAAAGCAGTAGGTGATGGATGGGGCCAGGTGAGAAGGGGGATGGAGGTGAAAAGTCACAACAGAAAAAAGACGGTTCTCATCACGAAGGTTAGAAAGGTAAGGTATTGTTGCCTATGGCCCAGCCGACCGCAAAGTGCCATATCAGGCTTGTCATCACGTAGAAATTAACTCACATATCATCATTCATTCACACAACCCTTCCACGCATACACCTTCTAAAAACACACTAGAAATTTTGTTTAAAAATCTGTAAAATCTGAGATCAGATGCAAAATGTTAATCTCTTTCAGAAATTCAAAGATCACATCGGGTGGAGCATCTCTGAGTCTGCTGTGAAATGTTTATGTTTCACATCATGCAAATCCCAATGCTCTAACAAAATAGGTTTCACTGTGAGTGGTGCATGACATGGAATGCAACACAGAACTTCATTCTTTGAAAGGTACGAACGAGTTAAAAACGAATGGCCAGTGTGCAATCGGCATAAAATCGTTTTTCTTCTTTGCGCGACCACCAGAGGTAGATGAGAGGAACTCTTTTAGGTTTGGACGGATCTGGAAAAGTTTGTTATCCCTCTGTGTATTTCGCTCCTCCTGCCAGAGGTCTCTGACATAATCATTAACTTTCGGTTTCAAATCTGAGTAGGGGGTAAACTCGTTGGACTGTTTCTTCCTTGCCGCCAAACGATCAGCTATTTCATTTCCCAGAATGCCAACATGACCGGGAACCAAGCAAGAACAATGTTGTGACCTTCCGCTTTCAAAGAAGTAAAAAGTTTTTTAAAGGTTTAAAAAGTTCAGGATGATGGAAGTTAAGGCCAGCTATGGCCTCCAAAGGTGACAGTGAATCAAACAAAATCAGAAAGTCTGTAAATTGAGAGATTATCTTCAGTGCGGAGGTTGTACTGTGGCAAGACAACTATGTTAATTAAAGTAGCTGGGATGGTCCAAATATTAATGGAGGAGGGAAGGTGGTGCCCGATTTGAGGTTGGACCCATAGGTCACTTTGGTCCCCGTGGGGGGGGGGGGGGGGGGGGGGGGGGGGGAATGGGGAGGGGGGATCTAGGGGCAGTACCAGGTCAAAGGCATTTGGAAGCTTTGCTCCAGACGCTGAAGGTAGTATACATTTTTTTAGGTGCGTCTAAGGCTTCTCACAGCAGGTAACTTTTTTCTTCACTATATACACAGGTGTGAAATCTGTTTTCATGTAAACAAAAATGGAAATGGGGACGAAGGGTGGGGGGGGGGGGGGGGGGGGGGGAAGGGGGGGTTTTTACGCACCCAGGACCCCTAATTCCCCACCATTCTCTCACCCACCCCTCTCCCCTCATTCGTGCCTTTATAGTTCATCTTCACGCAGACATAGACACTCTTTGTTTCAGAGTTTCTAATTATTGTCCGTTGCCTCGTGAAACGGCCAGAGCCGGATGTAGAATCGGTTTGAGTCTCTGCTCGTTCACATGATTAATGAACACAGCTAGGTAATTTCATTCTGTCTGTGAGAACACCAGTCAGTGACAAGACAGAGGGGGGTGGCTGAGCTAGGTCTTTGCACAATCCTTTTTGTGGTTGCTGTTGTCACAGGCACAACTTGAGCAGTTCGTCGTCCAGCGGGGTGAGGGTTTCTACAGACGGGTTCTTAACGCCAGTCAATTAATTATCTACATCAGCTCAAGTTCCGGACAAATCCGGTGCTGAATTCTCCAATTTCAAGAGTGTGCAGCAGAGCACATAAATGGCATCAGCTTAATTTTATGTGTGTAGTTATTTGTGTCATTGTGGCAATAACCTCCTTCGCTCAAATACTTCACTCACGTGAAGTCAGGGACCTCATCCAACTGAGAAAATAAAGATGATTACGATCTTCATAGATGTCCGCTCCCTCAGTAGAGCTACAGATGGTAACTCAGCCGTGTTGGTGATATTTGACGGAAAGAAACTGTTGCCTTGCATCAGTCTTTCAAAGTGCGCGAATTTAACGCTGAAAAAGGTTCCCAGAATTGTCTACATTATGGGGGGAGGGGGGGGGGGGGGGCAGAATTTACTGCTTATATCCTTTGAACATTTTTCCGTCGTTAGGGTGAGAATTTCTGTTAGAGAAATCCCCAGATATGGAGAAGGGCGTTAAACGTAAATGTATCTAACCAGTTAAATCGAAGGGTCGGAGAGAGACAGCGGAAAGAAGGGAAAAGAATGAGACAGAACGACGGGTGAGAATCGGGCTGGCGTTAAGAAGAGCTTCCAAATTTAACGTCTAGATTGACTACCTCCATACTTAAGAACAGTTAAGGGACAAGAGTTTGGGGGAGACAACAGATTAAAAAACACAAAAACAAACAGAAAATAAAAAAAAAAGAAAAAAAAAAGAAAAAGGCAGAGCAGGACAAGAATGTTTGAGAATGGATGGAAGCGCTTTATTAACTTTCAGTCCTCACCTTGGATAGGATTTTGCATTACAAAATATTAGATGCACACACAAGGCAACAAAGAACACACGATTTCACCGGAGAGAGAGAGAGAGAGAGAGAGAGAGAGAGAGAGAGAGATGTAAATCTAGGAAGTCCTGACTAAGTTACTTGCAAAATGACTATTTTTAACTTTTGAAACTGAAATTAAAAAACAAAACAAAACAAAAAAAAACTCAACATAAGCAGTGATTGTTTTCATCTCCTCATATAAAGTAAAACGCCATAATGGGTTCCGAAAGACTTTTTGCGGTTCTCATTTGCGATGCGCATTCATAGGGTACCGTGTGTGTGTGTGTGTGTGTGTGTGTGTGTGTGTGTGTGTGTGTGTGTGTGTGTGTGTGTGTGTGTGTGTGTGTTCCTAGCCCTCTCTGTCCTCCATCGCTGTGGGTAGAATTCTCTATGTCTGTTGCTGTCCTCCTCCAACTGGTCCATAAAGATGTGTGGTGGTCTGCCCCTTGACTTGTCTCCATGACTGGGTTCCCCACAAGAAGACTGTGGATTACTTCCTCTTTACTGCTTAAAGCAGTGTCCACTGAATCTGAGCTTGTAATAACAGTGATACACACACACAATAAAAAAAATAATGCAGAGCTAATCAACTGAGTGCATGGTTTGCCAGCACCTCACAAGGACAAAGTGAATACTAATACTCCGCCAGGACAGATCGTAAATATTGTTCACAAATACGCTGAAATTCGCGTTCAGCTGAATTTATTGCAGATATTTCATATTGAGGTTCACTATGTTGACAGAAAAATTACCATACAATAACTATAACATCACTGGTAAAGGGAAAGCAATCCAGAATGGGCAGAATTCCGCAGCGGAACAGTCTGCCCGCAGATACAGCAGTGCACCATCCCTGGCGCCTTTTCCGTTTAGAAAGACCCATCTCCACCGGCTTCTGTAACATGGGTTCGGGTGGGGGTAAACTACCTTTTTTCTCTTTTTTTTTTCCATCTGTAGCTAGAGTGTGGCGGCTTGTGCGCCCGGGCATGGCACTGGGCTGTGCCTGGGCTATACTGTGTCCTCTCCAGCGCTGGGAGCTGTAGAGCATAGCGCCTGTCAACATGCTGTACACCAAAAAATCAATGCGCCAAGGCCTTGCATAAAGAGTCGAGTGTTTATAGACTGGCATAATTTGATTGTTTTGAGAATTTTTATATTGTCTGAAAGTTGATTCTCCTCATTTTCTTTCATGCGGCCATCAAGGTACAAGCCAGTGTGGTTTCCAAGCAGACAATTTAAAATCAAAGGAATGGGATTATTTTGTGCTCTTGGAGCTGGCGCAAAGATAGGGTCACGGGTGAGTGCGAAAGGTCACGGATCAGTGCCAAGCCTGAAATGTGTTCCAACTAAGGGGAAAGTCATGTATTTGAATATTGTTTGTGATTTCATCGGTGAAGATAAACCCCCAAAACAAGGGAAATAATTGATAGGGAGCTGTTTATTTGATCAAATATCACTTTAACAGTAAATGCTGTCTCAGATTTATAGCAGGCGTCAAAACACTCACATGGATTATGTAGTGTTTTAGTGCAAAATTCTAATAGTGGCGTACGACCACAGCTGCACAGCGCGCAGAACTGGCGCTTTGTAATTAAGGTGTTGTCTGTTATTCTGTGAGGGTTTTTAGTGGGTTTTTTTTTTTTTTTAAATTATTTACTTAGTTGTTTTAAACCCG
>JADBJO010000531.1:175000-180000 GCA_016801955.1 Conus betulinus | reverse complement strand
GAGTTTTTTGGTTTGTGAAACAGCAAAGTTGACGAGGGAGGGAGGGTGCGAGGGAGGGAGGGGAAGGGGAAGTCAGGGGGGCTACGACCCTCTAAAGGGAAGAAGAGGCAAAGGAGGGGGGGGTAGGGGGGGGGGGGGCAGAAATAGGTGGGATGGAGCGCGGATGTGGGAGGGGGAGAAAGTCAGAGAGGGTGCGGGGAGCGGTGGGGAGGCTATTTTCATTCTGTGTTCTATACAGTCTTCTCTATTTCCTGATGTCCTCCACGGACAAATATTTGTAAGCAGTGGCGGTTTAGAGTCTTCGGAGGCGAAATGACCAGCTTCCAGTGTTCGAACAGCTGGTGCAACATGTTTTTTTCCCTGGGTCCCAACCCCCCCCCCCTGACACCCCCCCCCCCCCCCCCCCCCCTTCCCCCCCGACCTTTAGCGATCCTACCCAGCCCCTTAGGTGACGTTCGCGGTCGACCGGGCTAAAAATAACATGACGACCCAGCTGTCCGGTCCTACTACCGGTGCGAAATTTTACAGGCTGTGGTTTGGGCAATACTTTCCGTGTACAATTTCCGTTTAAAGTCCTGTGGACCTGTCCATCGGTTGTTGTTGTTGTTGTTGTTGTTGTTGTTGTAGCTTATTTTTGTTGTGGAGTTTGAGGTCAGAAAGTCCATCTTCACGATGTGCTTGTACATCTGTGGAGAATAACCGTCGAAACGTGCTGCCTTTTCTTTTACTTCTCAACGAAAAAAAAAAAAAAAAAAAGGTACGGGAAAAAAAAAAAAATTTAATCGAAAGAAAATCTGCTGTATCATGTTTCTGTGTGTGTTACTTGCATCTAAGTATATCCTGTCCTGGCGCAGAAGTTGGGACAGCAAAAAAAAAAAAAAAAAAAAAAAAAAGTATATCCTGTCCTATATCCTGTCCTTTTCGGGGGGGGGGGGGGGGGGGGGGGGGGGGGGGAGGGGGGGGGGGACAAATGGAAACCACTCAGCCTCCCTCAACACACACCCACGTCCACCTCCTTCTCGTATCAACCCCCGACCCCTGATCTCCACTCCCTTTTCCTTCCCTCCAGTTGACCACCCTTTCCCTATCAACCGTTCCCATTCCATGCTTCGATCATCGCTGCTGACTTGCCTAAAACTCATTACTTTTCCTCAACAGCCTCCGGCTGCAACAGCACCGTTGTAATTAATTTCTCCACTATTCGAACGCGCTGCAACAGGTGTAAATGGCTCGTTTCGTGTGCCAATCGCGTGAAAAGTTTAACAGATTTCGGTGAATCTCGTAGCCAAATACAGAGACAAGAAGAGGAAGAGGAGGAGGAGGAGAAGGGAGGAAGAAGAAAGAAAGAAGAAGAAGAAGAAGAAGAAGAAGAAGAAGAGGAGGAGGAGGAGGAGGAGGAAGAAGAGGAAGGAGAAGAAGAGGAAGAAGAGGAGGAGGAGGAGGACGAGGAGGAGAGGAGGAGGAGGAGGAGAAGAGAAGAAGAAGAAGAAGAAGAAGAAGAAGAAGAAGAAATAACGTTATCACTGAGTCAGCTTTTTCCTGTTTAAACTCTACCCAATCCTCTCCTCCTCCTCCTCCTCTTCCTTTTCCTACTCTTCCTCCTCCTCCTCCTCCTCCTCCATTTTCTCCTTCTCCTCCAATTATCTTCTTCTCATCATCATCATCATCATCATCATCATCATCATCATCATCATCATCATCATCATCATCACCATGTGCTCCTACTCCTCCTTCTCCTTCTCTTCCTCATTTTTCTCCTCCTCCTCCCCCCCCCCCCCCCCCCCCCCCCCCCCCCCCCCCGTACTCCTCCTCCTCGTCCTTGTTATCCCCCTCCTCCTCCTTCCTCCCCCTTAACTATGGGGGAAGTCTTAGGGGACAACAGGTTCCTCCTCCTCCGTCGGCAGAGTGCCAGGGTCAACGTCACTTCCGTCCTCTCCCTCAAAACACAACTACAATCGTCAGTATATGAGTTTAGAAGATCCAACCGCACTAGACAACTTCTCTTTGAAAGAGAGACGAAGTAAATTAATTGTCCTAACTTGTGTGTTCATTAGGCATTTGTAGAACGTTTGGAATATTTTCTGATCTTTCAAAAACAAATTTTGGCGGGAAGAAAGCAAAATGGAGATCAAAAAGAAATTTTGATTTCCAACACTTTCTAGATTTTATAACTTTCTGGTTATTTCGGTCTGCTTTGTCTCGCGATGTTTGCATCTATTTTGATAGAGAACAGAACATGCCAGCAAGTTCTACGTTTATTCTAATTACTTGTTTGACAGGACTTGCAGTTAAACCCGTAGTACTCTGCAATTGAAAGATGCAAGGCTATATAAAATATTAAACAAACAGACTAGGAAGCCATAATGCCGTTCGAAGTAGTCATAAAAAAGAGAGAGAGAAAAACGCGCTGTATACCTTGTGATATACTCTGACATTGTTCCTTAAAGATTCGCCAAATGAAAGAGATTAAATTAACACGGGTGCAAATGAGATTCGCAGCAAATGATGTATGGAAAGAAAGTGGAACTGGGCCTTACTGAAGTCACAGCCATGGTTTCTGTTCTGCAGTTACGAACAAGAAAGCATTGAGCATATATCACCTATGGAGATGTGACCACATGCCAGAATTTTCAAGAAAACTGAAGGCCCGTTCACAGTTGTGTCCCGTTGCATTTAAATATCACGTTCACCGGAAATTCTCTTCCATTGTGAACTGACTTTTTTTCTTTCCTTTTTTTTTTCTCGCTAATGAACATATGTAGGTTTCATAGCAAAGGTACTTTAAATCTTATACGTGCAAAACGATATACACACATATGTACAATCAAAAAGTGCATACCTCTATTCTTGGCTTTAAAAAAACTGATAATTTCAAATTTTCGATGGAAGAATGGTTGAAAAAAAATGCACTTAAATCAAAGTACGTTTGAAATGAACCGCTCCCTTAATTAATCATTATTTTAATAAAGTGATATTTAGTAGACAGGACATCTTGCAGGCTCCATACTGGGAAGCTATGAGTGTCACAGGGTATGTATATCATGCCCTTAGACCTGCTCTTGATTTCAAACATTGGTTATCTTTAATGCAGTGAAGTGGGTCTATCTACTACTCTATAGCTCGGGTCAAGGGCTGTGGTATTCTGCAGAGCAGCATAAAGATTTTGGCTGTGGTATTCTATAGTGCAGCATGAACAATGTGGCTGTGGTATTCTTTAGTACAGCATAAGCAATGTCAGCATATGATTGTCACTTTGTTCTACGTAACAAACGTGACTTTTCGTGGTTACAATAGTTGCGTATAATGTCGTGTCAGATATCTTTTATCACTGTACAAAGGATACATTGTAAGTCATCAGAATTTAAAGGTAAAGGTCAATTTTGTGACACATTAAAATATTGCTGAAAATGTTTATCATCGATTTACGGCCGTTTCCTGTCTTTGACATCTACACCCAGCAGCAGATGGCTAGACAGGCCGTATTTTGATTAATCATTCTGCAAAATGCGGTCTTCCTAGCTGTTTTTATTGCTGAGGAAAATGCCAATGTTAAAGTTTACGAAGGCGCACACACACACACACACACACACACACACACACACACACACACACACACAACACACACACACACACACCACACCAGTATATCACATAGACTCACATGTTTACACATGTGAGTCAAAAACGGGAGGGGGGAAACGGCTATAACGAAACTTGGTGCAGAAGATGGATTGCAGTTCAAAGACAAACCCCTTCATTGTTGTTACAGATTCACAGTAGAGATCCGGGATGAACGATAGATCCAGAATGTGTTCATGCTGTTGATAAGATGATGACACACTTTCCACCATCGACACTGTGATGTCATTGTTAGGAACTGTGACTGGTCACAATCGACGACGTCATATAGGCTATTTTCGTAGAGTTTTGGAACTTTGTAATGAGATTAACGTTCATGCTCTGTCTTTTTGTGTGTTCTTCTGCCTCTGTCTCTGTCTCTCTGTCTGTCTCTCTCTCTCAGTTTTATTAGTTTGCATAATTAATGGGAGTTCAAGAATGGAGTGATAACAAAATAAATTGCACCAAATTATCTGGAGTTTCAAACCATGGTCTTCTATAATTGTCCTCTTCTCTCTCTCTCTCTCTCTCTCTCTCTCTCTCTCTCTCTCTCTCTCTCTCTCTCTCTCTCTCTCTCTCTCTCTCTCTCTCTCTCTCTCAAGGACAGATTGGAAGAATAGGCTCTGCCCAAAATCTCAATCCTTAATCGAATAATAACAATTGGGTTTCTGATCTCTCTCTCTCTCTCTCTCTCTCTCTCTCTCTCTCTCTCTCTCTCTCTCTCTCTCTCTCTCTCTCTGACAGTTTGCGTAACCGTCGTGAGCAAGAAAAACGAGAGTTAGTAAAATATTAATGTCATGACATTTCAATGAGCTAACATAGCCTTTTGATAGCTGGGAGAAAGAAAGAAAAGAAGTCTACAAAGGGAAACAAAAACGAAAAGTTCATATCAACTGTTACTTCCCCTGGCTGGGAATAATTTGGTTTTCACGCCTGGGTTGACCACAGGTCAGATCCATTTGTTGGACGTAGGCGGAAGTCTGTCTTCTCCTGAGTCTTCACGGTACTGAGCCCACGGATGTCGTCACGTCAGCCACCTACTGCTCTCTTTCTCACCTGGAAGATCTGCTAACAGGTGGTGGTCAGCCAGTCTTCATCAGAGGCGTTGAGCGCTTTCAGCCGGAGACGATGGAGGTCATGTGTTACTTGTCAGTGTCGGCAACAGCCAGTGGCTTGAACGAAGGTGTGACTGTCTTTTGACAAGACCTACTTCATCCCTCCCTGCGTTCTTCGTTCTCCACGTCGTCTTGTCTTCTTCCTGTGTGTGTGGTGTGTGTGTGTGTGTGTGTGTGTGTGTGTGTGTGTGTGTGTGTGTGTGTGTGTGTGTGTGTCGCTGTTTTGGCTCTGTCAGTCAGTCGTCGCAGTTTCTGTGTCTGTCAGTC
>JADBJO010000531.1:165000-167500 GCA_016801955.1 Conus betulinus | reverse complement strand
TGAAATTTCGCTGTGTGGACTTTTGCGGAATGGACTTTTTTCCGAAGGGGCGTTGTTATTAACATCAGGGGAATTTTTTTTTTATTGACACCAAACGTCTCTCTCTCTCTCTCTCTCTCACACACACACACACACACACACACACACACTCACACACACACACACACACAGAATTTATTGCATTGCATACACTGTGAGGACTCAAACCTCATTCTCATTGAAATATTTGGAAAACTGACTTGCCTTTGGCGCTGTATAGGAGAAAGATGTCTCTAGATTAGATTTTCTCTGTTCATTAATTCTCAAAGAGCTGTCTCTGGAATGCAGAATGCACATTCGAATGTAAATCTGCTTGGAACCTTGTCAGAACCTAGCCCTTGCATGTATAACACAAAGAAGTTCTTGTTAAAGGTAGCAATGTAATTACACACACACACACACACACACACACACACACACACACACACACTGTAAAATCATATGATGAAATAAGAAAACGATCATTGCAAACGAAAGTCCTTTCAAGCTTTGAAACGGAAATAATGAATTTTGTTGGCCTTACAGCCAAGGCCGGGCGCACATCAGAAGGAAACTAATCAGCACTATGGAGTACCGCATGGTATGAAGGTGATCCTAAAATGCTCTCAAATTCAGGATCATGTTCGGCGGCCCGGGTGGACAAAAAGCGGTACCTTGTAATATTGAAACCGGACCGAAACCGGCCAGTGTCCCCAACCAAACCCGGAACTGAAACCGACGGACAAAACAAACGAAAAGCCAAAGCTTTTTGTTCTATCGTGAAATTGACCCCCTGACAAATTCACACAACATGATGGGTGGACAAAAAGGCGGTACCTTGTAATATTGAAACCAGTTTAAATATTGAGACCGGATCGAAACCGGCCTATGTATCCATAACCGGGACTGAAACCGACAGACAAAAAAAAAAAAAAAAAAAAAAGAAAAGAAAGAAAGAAAGAAAAGAAAGAAAAAAAGCCAACGTTTTTGTTCTATCATGTAACAGACACCTGTCCACTGACAAATTCACACAACATGATGGGGGTACCTTGCTATATTGAAACCTCTCTGAAATATTGAAACTGGACTGAAACCGGCCTATGTGTTCTATCCCGGGACTGAAACCGACGGACAAAATATGTAAAAGACATATGTAACTGACACCTGTCCATTGACAAATTCACACAACATGACGCGCGAAAGCCGTGTTTTTTGGTCATTGCGGCATTACGTGAAATGGGTCCAAGCCGAGACAGCAGAACGAGAAAAAATTCTTTTTTCCGGCTGAGTTATCCTCCCGCTGGACTGTTCTTCCAACGCAAATCAAGCTTGCACAGAATGTTGTCCAGTCTAAAATCCTCCAACCGTCATCATCGCGAATCACCCGATGTTTATTCACTTGCGGTAGCGATACGATTCAGGCCCAGCACTTGCTATGAAAATGTCAAAGCCCTATCACTCAAATCAATATTAAAGGACATGTCATGTAAAAAGGAGGCATTCATTACAAGGCCGTGAGACCTAGTTCTAGTAAATTTTGTCCTAAAACCCTAATGCTAATCCTGAATATGATGCTGGAATCAATACTTTACAATTTTCATGTGTAAACTGAAACTCAGTGCATGAATAAATGATGGATATGAGATAACCGGGACAGATTTTGCTGACAAAGAGGAAGAGGTGGTATCCTTTGACAAGGACTGAAATGTTAGCCCCATTGATCTAGAACTGGATTAGAAGAACGTCTCTACGTGCGTTTATTCCTGATAAAATGTCCAACATGGCATGACCTGTTGTTCCCGACATTTACGCCCTTTTGAGGCTGGTTTCGATATTTCAGCCGGTTTCGGTATTACAAAATGCCCCCCACTTGTGTATTTGTATCCGGGCTAGATGCAATCCAGGGCCAAAGTACGTCACTCGTTCGGCAGAAGTGCACTCGGCGAAAGTGGACGCTCCTCTAGTATGCTTGTCTGCCCCCCCCCCCCCCCCCCCCCCCCCTCTCCCCCCCCCCCCCCCCCCCCCTCTCTCTCTCTCTCTCTCTCTCTCTCTCTCTCTCTTTTGTACCGTCCGTTGTCAACGGTGCATTGTCTGCTGAGGAACCCTTTCGTCCTTCTCTTCCGTCTAGTCCCCCCTACCTCCAGTCCAGCAGGCGGCGACATGAACGCTTCGGTCTGAGAACAGCCTGGTTTTCACGTCCGTCTCACCCTCACTGGCATTGCCATCAGCGGTCGCCACCACCACCACCACCACCACCACTGTGCAGACTGGTCTGTCAACCGCTAGATGTCAGAGACCAAGGCAGCTGGGGCGTTCATAGTCAGGCCTGGCGTCAGTTGTGCTGGTTTTTTTTCAGAGGCTGCAGCGTTGGTTTAAGCGTTGACCATTTTTAACAAAAGATGGCTTCTGCCATAAACGCTACTGTTCATGCGTGGCTCGCTTCTGTCCGCAAGTATGTGGCATGTCTCCGCACTCTCCCTCC
>JADBJO010000531.1:67500-160000 GCA_016801955.1 Conus betulinus | reverse complement strand
TCACGCTTGTCCGTTGGTTTGTCTGTTTGTCTATCTGCAGGTTTACGCAAGAACTATTGAACCAATTTTAACAAAACTTGGTGGAGAGATGCGTACTGGGCCAAGAATGAAATAATAAAAGTTTAACACCGACCCGTAGTGCGGATCTGGATACAAAGGCAGATCCAGGATCTGCCAGCACAAAGACAAGGGAAAAGAGCCTACAAAATCGACTTTCACTAAACTTGGTGGGAAAATTGAATATTGCTTTAGGGCAGACTCGATGAATGTTTATGCGGATCCATAATGCTGATGTCGATTAAAAAGGGGATGCAGCCATTTCGCTTTCTTACAAGTGTTTGAATCGTTGGACGTGGCCGACATTGTTTGTGGTGCAGGTGCTAAGGATTTCCTGAACCACAGGATCCCGAGTTCGAAAAACTTCATTTCTCAAAACTTTCAGTCGAATGTAAGTCAGTCGATGTGAATCGATAATCAAGTAAATCACTGACACAGCTCGCTGAGCCCCGTGCACTCTCGACGTTTCACTTGTCTCCCATATCCACAAACCACGAAATTTAATTACAAACAAGGTAAATCTGCAGACATTTTTTACATTGTTCTTCCCCCCCCCCCCCCCCCCCCCCGCATCCACTTAAAGTTGTAGCTGAATCTGATTGGTTATACGGAAACCGTAACTTTGGGTCCTTCATCGACGTCGATGTCTTTATTCCCATCCACTAAAAATAGCAACGTCGTATGGCCGTTTTGCTTTTTTTTTTTTTTTTTTTTAAATTCTCTCTCTTTTTCTATATTCGTAGTCTAGACGAAGAAGCTACACCCAATAAGCGGAATCTCACTGTAAGCGGCGTCGCACGTGACTGACTCGCGGACACGCTTCACCGAGAGAGACCACTGGATTCCACAAGCAATAGTGAACGTAACGTCAAGTTATCAGCCAATGAGCGGGCTGTTCTTCTTCGGATGTACACTACCGCTTAAAATATAGCTGAATCTGATTGGTTCCCCCATCCCCTAAAAATAGCAACGTCGTATGGCCGTTTTTTTTTTGTTTTTTTTTTTTATATATATATATGTATTCGAATATCTAGACGAAGTTAGCACCCAATAAGCGGAATCTCACTGTAAGCGGCGTCGCATGTGACCGACTCGCGGACACGCTTCTCCGAGAGAAACGACACAAGCAATGGTGAACGTAACCGTCAAGCTATTAGCCAATGAGCGGGCTGCTCTTCGGACCATCAACTTCGGTAGTGTATAAAAACGTGGAGGCTGTGGGTTCTTAGACATCTAGACATCTTTTCTTCGTCGTTTCTCCACAGGCGAGAAAAACGAAAGAAAGTAAGTCAACGTTGTTTCTAAAACGGTGTGTGCATTCAGAGACTTGCCAAATGTGAAACTCAAAGAGAAAATGTTTACGTTGAGCTGTTTTGACTTATTTACTTTTATATGCTTCCATCTTCTCAATGAGAGTACAGTGATTTTGTTTGAGTGGTGCCGTTTTATAGCAAAATCGCCGTGTCTCATTTTTTAAGACCTAAGACTTGTTTCAGCTTGAATTATTGTTTTGGATTACCATAAAAACGACAACAGATTAATTCATTGGATGTGGTGTTTAAATCAGTTTGCTTGTTAAGGTAATCCAAAAAAAAAATATTGAATTATTAAAACAAAGTGTACACGTGCTGTGTATGTTTAACAAATATCTACCTATAGCTATTAATGTTATACTTGATGGAGAAAAAAAAAAGAGAATGCGTTTCTGAACACTTCTTTGAAAAAGATTTCTCGGGCGATGTGTGTGTGTTTCGATCAAGGTTTACAAATATGTAGGACAATTTAACTGTAATAAATGTGGGGTTTTTTGACTATTTGAAGGCGATAATACTGCATTGTGGTGAAATGTATGATATTACATTACAGAGTAAGTGGTATTTCGACACCTAACTGCATCATGTCGTATGTATTGTTTATTGCATTCATCGCAATAAGTCTTTTCGTCATTGAAATAGAAATTATGTTACGGGCTTGGTGGCAGCCATGCAGATTTTAGCGCAGTTTGCTAGAATTTTAAGCGGGCGAGTGACTAAAAAAAAAAGTATTGAAGTATGGCTGTTTGATCCAAGTTCGTGTCTTTTTTCCTGAGCAAGTGTACGCTCCAATTATGGAGTAGTGTAAAGGAACATAACTGTGTAAAAGTGAAACCACTCCAATCTAACGTTGGTTGCAGAGCACTTCTTCTTAGAAGATAGTTCACAGTGTAGGTGTATGTGTGTGTGTTTCTTGTCAAGCATTTGTTTGTGAAATCATATTTTATCGTCTATGTCTGTCTGAATTTTATTTTTAAGAGCATATCATAGAAAATTGTCCAGTTCACGTACATGCCGATTTCTATTCCGACTGTCCCTCTTTCTTTCTCTCAAAACGTTTATTTTATATTGCTGGGCCTGTGCAGTCGTTTTCTCTCTTGTTATTGGTTTAGTTCATACATTTTGATAATTACAGCGATGATTGTAAGGTTGTTTTCTTGCTTTGAGTTACAAGGTTTTCTATTGCTAATACCGACAGTGAGAATCAGAAGAGTAGCATGGCTAGTTCATGTTCAAAGCTGTTTTCTTACTTTGTTTAAATAGTTTCCGTTACTGAAAGTGAGAGCCAGGGAAAAGAAAAAAAAAAAATGTCGGAGCGTGTTCAAGGTTGTTTTCTTACTTCATTTTGAAAAATTTCCATTGCTGAGAGCAACAGCCTGAAAAAAGTTTATATATATATATATATATATATATATATATATATATATATATATATATATATATATATATGCATGTTTGATCCACTTCGGGTCTTTTTCTAGCGAAGTGTGAGCGCCAGGTACGAAAGAGTGTAAAGGGAAATCACTGTGTAAAAAGTGAAACCATTAACTGCACAATTCCAAACTAATGTATGTGGTATCAGTTGCGGCATCGATTAGTTTAAGAAAGAAAAAAAAAAAAGAAAAAGAAGAGAAAGAAAGAAAGCAAACTTCGTCTTATTAGAATATATTTTAGAACCTCCCCCCCCCCCCCCCCACCACCACCACCTTCCCGCCAAATGTTTGTTCGCGAAATCGTATTTTATCGTTTACGTCGGTTATCAGTAGGACTTTTTTTTTTTAAGAGTATATCATGGACAATAAATGAATGACTTGTCTAAATCGCACATAATGATCTCTATTCATGCTCTGTCTGTCTCTCTCTGTCTCTGTCTCTGTCTCTCTCTCTCTCTCTCTCTCTCTCTCTCTCAAAGCATTTATTTTAAAATGTGCATTGCTTGCGTGTGCAACAGTTTTCTCTTTTTTATTGATTTAGTTCATACATTTTGATTATTTCGACGACGGTCGTAAATTTGTTTTCTGTTTTGAAAGGTGATCATTGGCGACGACAAGCAGAATGAGGAGGTCAGTACATGTTCCCATCCCCCCCTCTCCCCCATAAAACAAAATCTTTCTCTCTCTCTCTCTCTCTCTCTCTCTCTCTCTCTCTCTCTCTCTGTGTGTGTGTGTGTGTGTGTTTCTTCTGTGTCTCTTTGTCTTTGTTTCTTTCTTTCTCTCTCTCTCTCCCTCCCTCTCTCTCTCTCTCTCTCTCTCTCTCTCTCTCTCTCCTCTCTCTCTGTGTGTGTGTGTGTGTGTGTGTGTGTGTGTGTGACACATTTTGTATTGTCTCCTACAAACCCGAATTCTGTTTAATTATTAAGGACTGGGTGGAGCAAATTCTCTTTATTACGGCCTTTGAATTGAAGAGCAAAAGTCTTGGTCAAGTCCTTTGTTTTCCTTATAAGTCACTATGAACCCTGTCCGGCGCGAGACCCGTACGAGATTTGTATTAGTTTATTGGCGGTTCTGTGGTGTGTGTGTGTGTGTGTGTGTGTGTGTGTTTTCTCTGTCTTCCCATACCCTGTTTTCTTTTCATCCTTCTCTTTTGTCTTTCTTTTACATTTTTTTTTTATCTCTAATGTTATTTCTTTGCTGATTTCTCGTTTCTCTGTGTGTCCTGTGTGTGTGTGAGAGAGAGAGAGAGAGAGGAGAGAGAGAGAGAGAGAGAGAGAGAGAGAAAGAGAGAGAGAGAGAGAGCGAGAGAGAGTGTTGTGTGTGTGTGTGTGTGTGTGTACCTTGACGTGTATGTGAGAGAGAGAGAGGGAGAGAGAGGGAGGGGGAGGGGGCGGATAGGAAAGCGCGGTTGAAATCAGCCGTGACAATAGTAGGCTTTGTGGTCGGCGCGTGAGGACGCAGAAGAGGGGCCCCCTCCTCATATCCCACTGCCTAAGGAAGTCCCCATCGTAATGGTCCTCTTGTGCATCCGGCCTGCGGGTCCGTCTTCATAGAATCTTTCACTCACACACCCCCCCCCCCCCCCCCCCCCCACCACACCCACCCTGATACCCACCGACCTACACCCACCCCCCAGCCCCCCCCATCCCACACCCTGCTCCATCCTATCCATACCATCCCCTCCACACTAACTCTTCACTCGTTCCTTTACATTTTATGCTCGCTTCTCGTCTTCTACCAGAGGCAGTGTGGGGGTTTAAGGGGGGGGGGGGTGGGGGGGGGGCAATGGGAGGGGGGGGGAGCAAATCCCCGTTTTTCCACCCTAAGTGTTGCTACGGGTGCCTAGTTGTCTGGCTGAAGGGAGGGTATCCCCCTGCGAAAGCGCTTTGTTCCCCTTGAATCCGTCACTCTTCCAAAACTTTTAGTGACGAGGAGGCGCGAAATGCCAGTCAGCCGTGGTCGGTAACCTAGTGCCATTCTTCTGCGGTTACCTGGAGACGGAGAGAGAGCCCATTTGGTTCATTGGTTCTTCAACTAGGGCCAAGTTGCCATGACAATTTTTTCGCCCTCTCCCTCTCTCTCTCTCTCCTTGAAGTCTGCCATTGGCTCTGTGCAGTTGATTTCCACCGGTTTGATAAAATATACTCGTGGCGATAGTAATTGAGAGGGAAGTGGGGCCTTGATTCTTCTTCGAGATCTGCCCCCCCTCACCCCCCCCCCCCCCCCCCCCCCCCCCCCCCCCCCCCCCCCTTAGCTGATTATATACAACCTCAGTGCGGTCGATTTCAAAACGGTCTGATTAAAACAATATACTCTGGGCGATAGGGAGGGAAGTTGGCGTAGATTGTTCGAGATCTCTCCCCTCCTCCCACCCTCATCCCCAAGCTGATTATATACAGTCCCTGTGGGGTGGAAGGGTATTCACGAACCTAAGTAGATGCAGGTGGTTGCTATAGTGTCGAACCCCCCCCCCCCCCCCCCCCCCCTCCCGTGTCTCGTGATGCCCTAAACCCCCTGGAGATAAGGAAGAGAAGTGGCTGGCCACTCTTCTGGACTCGATGGTCTCAGCGTTGCCTCATCTCTTCTGGCTGCGAATTCCCCATCCTATCAATGCCTCGTCCTTCCCCGGATGATGTCAGGCTATTCACGTTGTCAAGCAGCTATAGGCCAGCCTTTGGGTGGTCATGCTGTTCGGCGGGAAGCCTCTCCTCCGCCTCCTCCTCCTCATCTTCCACCACCTGCTCTCCACTGATTCTCATCCTCGGTTACTTGCGGGTAGTTCACGATGATCCCTCCCTCACCCCACCCCACCCCACCCCTCCCATACCCCTCCCTACCTACCCACCTGGCTTCTCCCGTCCTCTGCCTTCTATCAACATCTCGTGACCCACACACCTGCAGGTTTTACAACAGCTACGTGTTGGCTTCGCCACGGAGCTGCCGATAGGAGATGGTTTGCCTGTGTGTGTGTGTGTGTGTGTGTGGGGGGGGGGGGGGGGGGGTGAATGAGGCTGCAGACAAAGAGGGAGGGGAGACTGGCTGGCTGGGTCCTGGGGATTCACCAAAGGTGTAGGCCCTCCCGCTCACACAGCTTTTAAAATTTGTAGGTTTCAAGGTGACCTTTGACCATAAATCTACTACGACCACCTCACCTCTCCCCTGATACACACACATACACACACACACACACACACGCGCGCACACACACACACACACACACACATATTTACGTCCTCTTCCTTCATTAAGTGCGGCCGACGGACAGGACACACACCTTCATATTACGTCCCCTTCCCCTCCCTCCCTACCCCCTCACCCCCTCCTCCCACCCTTTCCACCATCAAGTTCGCGGTCGTAAAGTGAACAACTACCCTCAAGGCGTGTTGTGCAGACCTCACAATTGGCGCAGCTGACTTAAAGAGGCGGGGATGGGGGGCGGGGGAGGGGGGGGGGGGGGGGGGGAATCTGATGGGACTAAACCCATCGGATCTAATCAAGCCAATCGCCTGAGACAGTCACTTAGAGCCACGCGGTTCTCCCAGTAGGACTAATCTCGCTGGGGCAGCTGAGCAGTGTAGGTCTTCTCGTACTTCATTGCTCCACGTGTGATTCAAACGAGTCGATTCCCTGTTAGCATAGCCGATAGAGTGAAGCGAATAACGCTTAAAACCGAATGAAGGACACTTAAACGAACCAAAGTTGGTAAACATGTAAATAAACCAATAAAGGCAATCGTGGCTTTTCACGATTCATACGCACGGGGTTCCAAAACAAAGGATTTCGGAGTAAATGAACAGTGGCTTTACAGAGTTGCTAAACAGGGGTTTTGAAACAGTAAATAACGAACAAGAACGGTAACTGTTACTCCCCCCCCCCCCCCCCCCCCCGAAAGAAATACACGCCCATAACTGCAAACGAATACTGCTTATTTATTTCATCGGGGAGTGCGTGTTAAAATTACCCTACTTGTTCGTTATTTACTGTTTACTGTTCTTTGCCTCATTTAAGATTCCCTTTTAACGTTAACAATCAATGACATTCAGAGTGTAGATTATGGATTCTCAACGTTCAAATGTAGTGGCTTTTTCTTCTCTCTGTAAATGAACAGTGTCTTTTAGAGTTAATGAAGAGTTAGTGTACATGACATTCCAGATCATTAATGAAGAGCTTTCAGTGAATTAAGTGCTGCGCCTTGCAAGGGTAATAACACTGATGTTCAGAGCCAGTATCCCGAGGCTGAGTCAATAAACGAGGGCTTTCAAAGGTAAAAACGGGGCAGTCAGGGGGGTGGGGGGTAATTGATTGATTAAAATGAAAACGAGGTTTTTTAGAGGCAATAAAAGATTTATTGTCAATGAATGGAGGTTTACGAAGTTAACACTACTAACAGACGCTTGCAGAGCTACACATCGCGGCTTTGAGTGACACTGTGTGTGTGTGTGTGTGTGTGTGTGTGTGTGTGTGTTGTTGTTGTTGTTCGAGTTAATAAACGGGCTTTCCCATCGAAGAACAGCAGGGATTTCAGACTAGCAAAGAGCAGCTTTCAAACAGAGGTTTTCTGGGCTAATAATGGGGATTTTCAGAGTTAGTAAACATGGGTTTATAGACTATCTGATTTTAAAAGATGGGGGACAGGGGCAGGGGGAGGGGAGGGGCGTCAAATTAATACACAGGGGCTTTTTGAGTTAAAAGAACGGAGATTTTCATAACAACGATATAATTTGAGGATTGGTGATAAAGACCGAAACAAAAGGGGGGGGGGGGGGGGGGGGGGGGGGTCAAAAAGAAAACAAAAACAATGCACAACGTTTCGACTCTTAGAGTCTTTTTCAAATCGGAGATTTTCATAGTTAATGCACAGCAGGTTTCAGAAACAAATACGGGCTTTTCGAGTTGCTGGAGACTGCAGATTTGATTTTAAAGTTACGATCCTCCTCGCATTTATCCCTCCTCACTCATCCCTCTTCACCACCTCTTGTCTCCTCCGATCCCAGGTGGGATGGGAAAGCTGATGTGCTGAAAACTCGGTGTAAAGCTGGCCGCTTTGACGCTTTGGGTGAAGCTCGTTTGTTGGTAAATGTTGAAAAGCTGAGAATGAATCAACAAGGCAACTTTTGCTTAGTTATACATACATAAACCTTTATAGGGTGTATGATGAAACGTTACCTTTTTGTCATGATTACATTTTGTTGTTTACATCAGTTGGTTCTCAAACATGTTACACCCGACAGCATAAAAATCTAGCAAAATACATAAATTCATTCATCGTAGAGAGACACAGAGAGAGAGAGAGGCAGAGAAATATTATTTCACTTATTCATGTTAGAAGCAAGTAGCTCTCAAATTTGCCTTTCTATTTCAAGTATTCATAATCTTTTAGGAGACAGAGAGAGAGAAAGGTGTTCATGCAAGTTTAAGATGACAACAGCTTACAAAAAGGTTCAGTTTAATGACATCATAAAATCACACGGTATGTAGAGATAAGTACAATTCACTTCGCTCGCTCCTCTAGACATCAACACAATCACTGTGCCACCAGTACACAAACACGTCCATAAAAGTACGAATTTAACAATTCAATGTGCGAAAAAAAAAAAAAAAAAGAAAAGAAAACTAAAACAAAAAACCCACCAAGGTTAGCATTAACAAAGATAACGATTATCACATTCAGTAGATCATCATTCATGTTTTGTTATTCCCATAAGAAAAACAGACAACTAAAGAAACTCGAACAATGAGCAATGCAAGTTCTCTTTCGGCTTAAATGTGGAAAGACTGGAATTACCTTATTCACGTGTGAAAAAAGGGAGGAAAATGGGAGAAGAAAGAAACAAAAAGAGACATCAAGTAGCCCCTCTTGCCATCATTTGCTTTCCCTTTATAAACTGAATTGCTACAATTTGGAACATAAATAAATCAACACAGAGCCAGTTCTCTGGTGTGTCAACAATTTGAAATGAAAACATGTGCAGCATTAATTAGGAAATATGTGATCACTGAAAAAAATAAGACTTTTGTTTTGTTATATCTCTTTCTTACATAACCACTTTTTTTTAAAACAAAGAAATGAACTAGGTAAAAAAATTTTTAAATGAAAGAAAAAGAGAGACAGAGAGAGAGAGACAGAGAGAGAGAGAGAGAGAGAGAGAGAGAGAGAGAGAGAGAGAGAGAGAGGCAGGCAAAAGCAATTTTACCGAGACAGAAACTATTTACCTAGAGCCTTAATGATAAAGAATGATAAAAGGCAACAACCAGCATAACATATGCGTATGTGCTAATTAGGTACAAATGCACTGTCGGTGAATTTTACTTACATAGGGAAAACAAAGAAACTCTTGGTGCATGGACCATCAGTGCAAACCCTGTAGTAGTCAGACTCCAAGAGCAACGCATTACACACACATCCCTCGCCTTCCCACGAGAATTGCACATCAACATGGACAATGACACACACAGCAACAGAGAAATGTGGTCCCCAGTGAAGCATAGTGGGTGGTTAGGAAATGTACATCTGAAAACCCCTCACAACATATTAAACAAACACAATTATAACACATGATTCATTGTTATCACATCATTATAAGCAGTTAGTGTGTATACAGTCTCCTTTTGGACTGGTTGAGATTGGTGGTTTTTGTCGTTCTTCCTTTTCTTTTTTTTTTTTTCAAGAGATCCTAGATATTCTATTGACATTTGAAGGCTGATGAAAGATTAGGTTGTTGTTGTTGCCTTTTTTATTTACACATTTGTAAACTAATGACCTAGTCTATGACATAATTTACGGAAATGAACTTTGCATGATTTAAACCTGTTTCCTTCAGTTTACTCTGGGGTAAACCAATATATGCATTACCAATATGTGTATTAAATGGCCAGTTTTATCCAGTCACTCATATTTCAATATGCATTACCAATATGTGTATTAAATGGCCAGTTTTATCCAGTCACTCATATTTCTAAATTGAAAGGTTTGGGCCAAGAAGCAATGTTACAGGCATTGTGACAAGTCAGGGGCAACAATAAATATGCACAACAAAGTCGGTCCAGTATGAACTAGTTTCACCAGATATGCCTAAAAATACATCCTCCAGTCTCACACAGGGTAACACATGAAAACACTTTTTGTGCACAGCACCGATAGTCAACTTCAGAGAGACAGAGACAGAGATCGACAGAAACAGATTCATAGGGAAAATAACAAACCAACCACGCTTCTGTGTGTAATGGACTCTTAACAATTCGGAACATATGAAGCAGGCTTAGTATTCCATCTAGCGGCAACAACACAAACTGCCCATTTTAATACCTGCTTGAAACGCCAAACACAATCGCACACACAACGCACACACTGGAATGTCTTATTAAACTTCAAAAACGTTCTGAATCATAACTCAAAGCATTTTGAACAATAGCAGCCAGGAGTTCTGTATGACTATAGATACACCCTCAAACTAACTGGCATCCTTCCAGCCGTCAGTCTATACTACTACTACTAACAAGCATCGGTACGACTTTGAGCACCAGTGAGCCATGGGTAAAATATGTCTAATTCACTGATTTGTTCAAAACAAAGTATCAGCATATGACCCTTTTTTTGGGCCTTTTAACTCGAACAAACAATTGGGCCAAGGTAGGATAAGACTATGCAGAACAATGATTAACAATAACAAAGAATTGTTCAAAGATGGGTGGAGGTGGGGAGGGGAGAGACAGTTATAACTGAAAAGCAGTTTTTAATCTGTGCTGAAAGAGAAAGAATCGGGGCGAGGGAGTTGGGAGTCAGCAAGGGTCTTTGAAGATAAGGGACTCTGGGATGACTGGGCATGAACAGACACCTTCGACTACCCTCAAAATAGCTGATGGTATGCGAGAGAGACATGAAAAGTTGGGAGGAACAAGATTAAAAAAACGGGCAATGAACCAACCTGAATTTCATTTCATTCACAAACGATGTCAGCGTGATATGCAGACAGAGTATTTGATGAAACTAGGTTTTCAGTCTTAAACTATTAACTGTAGAGTTAACTTGAGTAGTTGGGAAATCATTAAATACAAAAAAAAAAACTAGTCCCAAATCTGCCAAGAATTAACAATATTTTAAACAATGTTTGTGGCAAAAGAATCAGCTAGTTGGTGATTTCTGTTGACCTCTCCAGAGTCGCACTGGCTTGTTAGGTCATGCCACAGGAGTATGGGATGTTGAATCAACCCCGCATGGCTGAACGCTGTAAAACCTTCTCGGTAATAAAATGTCCAATACGATTGACCACCACAGAGTGATTTTACATCAGCAGTCTGAGAGCAGAGTAGATTTTCTAGTCATTTTCCCATGAGGCAAACCACTCTGGAATCGGTTAAACGGTACCCGAGTTACCATGCGCTCAATAAGTCACCCTCCCTGCTAACGAACTGGAGAGAAGTGTATCCAGTTTCCAGCTACCTTCAACACTATTGTACATGGACAGTGTTTAACCTTTTAACCCTTTTCTGTGCCAGCTGTTGTGGAATCTAGCCTTTCCCAATGCCAGCTCAGTTTACAGCTGCTCTCTTTAAAATGCTTGTAACTTGATCATAACAAAAAGATTCTCTACTACTTTCGACATGATTACGGAAAATGCAAGTATCTCCAAGTCTGCTTCAGTTTTTTTTTTTTTTTTTTTTTCTTCTTATTATTATAAAGAGCAAAATCTAACAGTAGCTGATCCTTGGGTTGATGTGTCAATGTGACATTAGCACAAAACTTTTTCAATACCTTTTTGAGATTTTGACACTAAAGGAGTTAAAAAGTGTTATCATAGACTCTAAGTAGAATTCATGTCTTTCAACCAAATCATTTTGAAAAGAGTAGCCACTGAAACAGAAATCACTAACTAGATAATTGACACCATTTGGGACTAGTTTTGTTCCCATGAAAAGCAATGAAATATGAATTCTAATCAATTTTGTTTCTTATTTCTTAATGAAAATCTATAAACTTGGGAGTTACTTTGGTACAAGGACTTCTGTCTCATTTTGTCGGGGACAGTCATGAACTTAAAAGGGCCTTTTTTTCTGTTGCCATATTTACTTTACCAACCAGAAATGGCTGTTCAGGCAACGCTGCTTTGTCCATATTGATCATTTTTGGCAGTATCATTTCACTGACCAGTGTGACAACTAAATTATTCATAAATACTGAATTGTCCTATGAACCAAAAGGATCTCTTAATCTCACACACAGATGAATACTAGTAATTAGGACAAAAAAAAAAAAAAGAACATAAAATATGGAGCAATTTAATCAAGTTGGTGGTTGGGTACAGCTTCCACTCATTCAGAAAAAAAAAAAAAAAACAACTAAAGGCACCTTAATCCCCTTCCCCACCCTTCTACCCCTGTACCCTCTTCCGCTACCCCTCAACTTTTTCACAACAGAGGACTCAAAAAGAAATAAGAAAAAAAAAAAAGCCTGTTCCTCACACAATACCCCTCCATCCCCAACCACCCTTCTACTCCTCCCCATCCCTAAACCTACCCTCTCCCACCCTGTTCCTTTGCCCACTCAACTCTTGGACGAAGTGATCTGTTCCTGAATATAAAAAAAGTTAAAACAAACAAAGGTGGGACTAACCATTTAAAAGTACAAGGAACAATCCAAAAAATGCTTGGCAACTAGAGAATTTACAGCAATAAACAAGACTAAGTACACGGATCAATGGTGTCCAACAATATCAGAATCTGAAGGGCTAAAAGAATCTAAAATCCAAAGACCATTCTTTGCAGTCTAAAAGAAAGAGGCAACATTATCACACAAAACGAAAAGAGATGACTAGAAACAAAATTTCATCTTGAACATTGGCGCTTTGATTGCAACTTACATAAGCAACGTTTTTTTTTTTTTTTTTTTTTTTTCGTTTTTTTTTTTTTGGGGGGGGGGGGGTTTGGGCTGGCGGTTTGTGAGACTGCTTGATAAATAACAGGTTCCTAATGAGTCCCATGATCCCGTATTTTCCAACATTTTTCACAGAACTAGTCGGAACGCTCAAATGTTATCAAGCCTCAATCAAAGGAGAATGGGGGCAAATGGAACCAGGGGGGTATGGAGCATCTCTATTCATTTCCCTGACAAAAGAACTTCAAGGTTCGTCATTGGTGAAATTCTTGTGTATGTGACCAATTTTATTCCCACCATTAAGGTAGCCACATTCAGTCTTCAGGGATGGAATGGAGTGTGGGGGATAAGCAGAAGGTTCTCCCACCTAATGTAAATGCAGATATATGACCAACATGGCCAAGCCATTTCAATAATTTTTTTTCAAAAATTACCGTTTGATTCAGTACTGAACTAAACAAAACAAAAGTTGAGAAAAAAAGAAGACAAGAAAAAAACACTTTCAAATTTCAAAGTGACAGTTTCCACAACCCACGTTATGATTTTCTGCTCTACAAGCATTCCAATTCTGTACATCCATTTTGTTTTCCAAACTCTTCCAGGGAATGAGCATTCCTGGTATGACCATTTCTCTCCATGTTTTGTCAAAAAATATTTTAAACAAAAAAAAAAAAAAAAAAAAAGAAAACTAAAGGGCTATGATGGGGGTAGAAGAGAAGAGGGTTGGGTGGGTTAGAATAAGAAATTAACGAACAGGCAAAATGGCATGTTCATAAATAGCCAACCTTTTAGTCCAGAGAGCTAGAGCCAGCAGCACAAGATTCAAATTTAGCAGACTAAAAGTTTGCTTTGCAAACATACACATTTGTCTCCACACACACACACACACACACATTTGCGCGTGTGCACGCGCGCGCGCACACACACACACACACACACACACACACACACACACAAAAATGAGATGTGCCTTACCATTGTAACCTTCTTTCATATGTTGATGAACAAGGAAAAAAAAAAGAATAACAAAAAAAAACATACTTCAATACCAAAGAAGTACATCTTCACACAAAATCAGCCGAAATCAATTTGTAGGCATTATTTAGCATTGTGAACCAACCCATCCTAACTATCTAACACAGCCGTGCTTACTGTACAATCAACAGGGCCACAATCTTTCATTCTTGCAGTCAGCATTACTCACTGACTGTAGTCCTTGTTTGACAGGTGGAGTGTTTCCGTGCTACACTATATTAACAAGCATGTTAAATTGCACAAACACTGGATATGTGTACAACTTTGGTTCTGATTAGGAATGTGGTTACCATCATCTGATTGTTACCAATAATGCTATGGAGGGAAGCAACACACTCTCTCCTACGGTGTATCGGTACATCATTGTGTCTTATTCACAGTGCTGTTTAGTGCATTGCATGTCAGATACGAAAACCCCAGGTTGCTCACCGGACCAACCACCTTAGGAGATCTGAAGTTCAGAGCTTCAAAACAAATGCACAAACGCAGGTTCGGTCATAAGCGCTCAGTGTTATGTACATGCCTAACCAATCAGTGATATATGATAACAGATGGTGATGAACAGGTGGACGGGCAGGTGCACGTGAACTACTCTGCACTAAGTACTTGTCACATGATCAGAGCTGCCAGGCTTCCTAAGTGCAAAGTGTAGCATTTTGGAATTTTATGTACAGCATTCCAATTTCAGCTTAGCAATTGTATGCGATATCTAGAAAGCTATAATGGGGATATATTTTCTGCTGGTTTCTTCTTTTAAACGGTCTCTACGGCATCCGCGATTTCTAAGTCGTACTTAATACCACTTTCAGTCGTGTTTCACTTTGTATATGACGTGTTGACATGAAGACAAAAATCTTGCTAGTCATGATTTTGACTTAACTTACAAAAATAAAATGAAAAACAGACAGCAACCAAAACAATCAAAAAGGCAGTTTTTCTTCATGATCATCTATAGCCATTTTTTTTCCGCTTTTTTTCTTTCCTTCTAATGAACTTGGACTTTTTTTTTTTTTGATGAAATAAGTCTACAGTCTTGCGATCTACATTCTTTTTTTGATTCCGATTATGCTGCCACCAAGTCCATGAAATCGCGTTTTTTGTTTGTTTTTTTGACGTTTGATTTTCAGGCGGAGCGTTTGTCACAAACATTAGCAGCTTTGCATCGTCAACTAAATCATAGCATGTTGTGTCAAAAGCGTTGCACTTGGTAGCTCTGCTCGTACTGGGTGAAAGGTCAGACAGGCAAACAACATCTTATTATGGTAATATGAATTGTATACTGTGATAAACTGAACCTCTGTAGTCTTTTTGATGTCGCAAAAGTGTAGAAAATGGAGGTAGAGGCTAGGGAAGGAAGAAAAGAAAAACTACTGAAATCAGTGTTTGAAGGTTATTGTGACTTACACAAATAGAACAATCATTATTCATGTTCATCTTTTTCTCTTTTACACAATTCCAGTCACGGAGACCAGAATAGTACTGATCCAATGTCCTCGTCAACGTGTATTACGCTTCTACACAATACTAGGTCCAAAACTCTCCAAGGACACGCATCAGGAGAGAAAAATGAAGCAATAAGTTTATTACAGACAGGATGGGATGGTAAAAAAAGGAGGAGCTCTGTGAAGCTAGGAGAGTGATAGGGTTTGGATGGTGTGTGTGTGTGTGTGTGGGAGGGATGGAGTGTTAAAGGGTAGAGGAGGGGGAGGGGACTGATCACATGCAACAGATGGAAGGAAAAACTGCACAAATATATGTGATTGTTCGAGTCTGCCCTGACCCCACCCCCTCCCTTCCCCACGAAACATATGAATGTAAGAAAAGATGAAGCTAATCAAAAGAAATGTTTTCTTCATTAAATGTGTATCATAACAGAACAGGTTTTGCATACGTCTAATCAGTGTGTACACATCAATCACAAAAAAAAATCCAACAGGACGTCATTGATGCTTATATGTTCATAACATAACAGATGTTGAACTACATCCAAGAGGTAAACTTCTAGGCGTTACTGGTCTTTCCACTCTTATTTACATCACTGTACAGTTAAACAGTACCAAAATGCAGTGACCATCCGTTCCCATTCAATTAATCTCACTTGCGCTGTTCTCAGACGAATGTGCTTGAAGCAGAGGCATACACATATCAAGATGTGCACAACTATTCTCAAATGCATTTCTTCATTTGAGCCTAAAAAGTTGGACCTTTGCCTCTCTTCCTCCTCTTATATGCGAACATACATGCACACATGCACCACATAGACGCATTCTTAGTGACCAAAGTGTGCCGCTTCCGTGAGGTTTTTTTTTCATGGTGATAATGACCTCCACTTGTTTACCAATAACATAGTTACAACATCAACAACCAACATGCTTTCTGCCCACTATCACACGCAGACCACACAAGTAAAGGAATGACATGCTTACGACCAAAGCAAATTGCAAAATTGAAATCGGTCAAGCATACCCCTCTCTGATAGACGCAATCATAACATTTATCAAAACAAGCAGGACACATCTGTTCACTCTGTGGTACTAAGATGAGATATGTTTCATATGTTTTCAGCACAACTGATGCACTTTGTAACGCATGAGACCACGTTTTCTCTCCCTCCACATTAAACAGACTCGAGGGAGGAATTTCTTCATTCTAATTCAAATACTTTTGTCATCTTTGATAAAAATCGTTTCTTCAAAGTACAAACGCCCAATTCCTTATCTTTTATTTTGCTGACTTTGTTCTTCTTCTTGTTCGCTTCATAATTCGTGGACAAAGATTCTCTTTTGTCTGTAATTTTTGTTTACACCGGCAGGAAAGCATCCTTATATTTATCAATCCAGATGAATGAAATTATTATTCCAGCTTGATGTCTGTTTTAATCATTTTTCAGTACCATTCTTTGTTCGCGAGTCAAATACAGTTTTCAAAAACAAATGAACTGAACGAGCATTTGGTTTCCGTAGCATTTTCTCTGTGTGTTCTTCTCTGTTGTAGCGGACATGCTGTTGTTGAATTCTTTACCGCTGGCAGCAAGATGGACGCAAACCATAAAAATCCAGCTTATATTTTCTTTTGTTCTGACAACCAAAAAAGCCGGCATAGATGGATATAATCTCATACTCTCTGAACCTTAGTTTGCCTGCCATCCTTCTGCACTGCTGATCTTGCTTGTCACACACAAAGGCTCACGTCAGCCAAGTGACTGAGTGCTTTATGTGCAAGTGGGTGGTCTTTTCAAGGGCTGCTAGGAGCTAAAAAGCATAAAGTAAAGCATTTTGGCATTTTAATGGTAGTGTTCCATATTTAAGTGCAGACTCATTACCGCTTAGTTTTGTTTACTTTGCACACAACATAATGGCAGACTAAGAAGATGGAAATCATGCTGATTATCACATAGTTTTTGACATACACAAAATTAAAATGACAATGAAACCAATAAGGCAGCAAAATTACTATCATCTTTGATTGTTATCCTGTTTTTTCTTTGAAGTAAGTTTACTAAGGAACTACTTTGTCTGAATTCCATTGAAGCCACCATTACATCCATGAGGTGTTTTCTTTTCTTTTATTTTTGTGTTTTAGCATAACATTTTGTCATGAAGTGTCATGAAGTGTATCGACACAGAATTGTCAAGGAAATCACTGTACAGTACCCCTAAATCCATGACAGTATTCCATGAAGATCAAATGCACTTGGTAGCTCTGGTCTGTGGGTCTAGAATGGAGACATTTCAAAAACTCCAATGTCAAGATAAAGCTAACCGTGCTTGTACCTAAAAATCCTTTCTGTGCATTTCCAAAGGGAAAATCAAATACACATTCAAAGAAGGTCCTGTGTCTATTCCAGTGTTCCACGGAGATCAGATGTACATTCAAATATGGTCCTTTAATGTATGTTGTTTTTTTAGGTCAAGATCAAATTTACATTTAGAGGTCTCTAAACTATGTTGTTTGTAAGCAGAGAATCGTTATACATTCAAAGATCCCTAGTGTATGTTGTGTTCAGGTTAAGATCAAATATACATTCAAAAACAGGTCTATTCATTCATGCTGGCAGAGATCAAATACACATTCGAGGAAGATCCCCACTTATGCTCGTGATCGGAGTACATCAAATACACATTCAAAATCCCTCAATCCATTTCCGTGTTCACTAACGATCAAATAACATTGCAAGAAGATCTCTCAGTCCATGTTTGTATTTGGCAAGGGTCAAATACACACTCAAAGAAGATCCCCAATCCATGTTAGGCGCGGCTGATGATCAAATACACATTGAAGAAAAATCTTCAAATCAGTATCAGTGTTTGGTGGGAAGTGGAAATGCAAAAATATTAAAACACCTCTGCAAAAACGTATATGTAACTGAAATTAATGATGAAGGTAAAGAGGGTCGTATACATATCAGAGCACATTCAAAGAAATGAATTAACACTAGTACTGCAGTGCACACACACAAAAAACGCAAAGAGCTTACCATGAAGGCAAATGGAACCTTTTTTTTTTTTATCTCTTGCTTTCTACTTCATTCTTTTCCCTTTTTTTACGCTGACTCATCTTTCATTTCCTTTTAAATAACATAGTTCCAATGCCATTCATTCCACCTCTCCATACCCAGCCACGCTCAGTTCGTTTCCCACCCCCATTCCCCTCCCGTATCCTCAAAACCCGCAGTCCCCCAGGGAGGGATGAACACCAGGCTGTGTACAGTAACCAACCAGTGGAGACAGTGCACTGCTGCCGAGTCGATCTTGTGGAGTTCAGTGATGCCTGTTCTGTGACGCCAGTTCTCTGAATTCGCTGCCTGATTATGCCCAGATATTTTTCCCGTTTTCTTTTTCTTTTCCCCATCTGTTTGATGTGGGACTCGGTGTGCTTTATCACTTCCCTCACTTTTTTGTTTTCAAAACGGCAATCATTGGATTCCATCAAGGAAGACAGCTGTCCAGTCTCTATTGTCATTGGCAGTATTCAAAGGTTAAGAGTGTTGTTTACAGTTTGCTTGAATTTTTAAAAATATTTTTTTTTTTTTTTTTTCCAAACATGTAAAAATGCAGAGAACTGTTCAAAATGGAAATAACTCGTGCAGCATTAAGTTCACAATTGAAAAGATGGAACATAGCGAGAATTTGATTGCAAACTGATCTAGCCACAACATTCCAAAACCAATCGGATATTAATGCCCGTATTACTTGAACATTCTGGTTTTTGGTTCAAGACAGACTCAATGTAAATCACAGTTGCAAATGCCTCACAGGATACAAAATGAAAGACTGAAACCAATAAGAAGACATGATTCCATTTAATGTTACAGCATATTTCAGTACTTCTTTCCACTAACCTAGAATGATAAGACCAAAGGGACTGTCTTTTTAAAACCAGTCTTTGGTCAAATGAATACCGATCAGAATATCATACTAAATGATAAGTGATGCTAGCAGGACAGGGGGGTGGGGGTGGGGGGGAACAGGAGCGGGAGCTGGGGAATTTTAAGCGTTATGCAGTCAGTGCTCTGCCTTATTCTCCATTTTGCAAACTATCTACAATAAAAAAAAAAACTTTTACAAAAATGGCCTTTGCGTATCCTTAAAATCTGGATCTTTAAGAGGGAGACTGTATTTGTGAGAAGTTAAAATTAGTACAAAGAGAAGGTTGCAGATAAAAATGTCTTTAAATGGGAGGAACCTTCAACTGGAAAGGTTTTACTGGGCGATTCCACCTTAAAGTGTTTCACCATGCCTAATTCTCCTCTACCAACTAACGAGAAGAACCATAAAATTCATAAATAAGTAAAAAGATTTGCTTTACAGTATTTTAAGATAATGTCCATGCATTTATCTCTCTTGACAAGCGAGCGCCCGCTAGCGCCCGACTGGAAATCACACAGCCAAAAGGCTGAGCGCCCGCCAGCGCCCAGTAAAACATGTGGCAACAATGGGCGCTGCCATGTTTCTCGTAGAAAAGGAAATCTCGCAGAGAACATGACTTCCTTCTTCCTGTAGCCATTTACTTCCATTTGCAAAAAACCGCAAGTCGATACATGCCGTGGTTCTCGAGTTATGAATTTTTTCAGTTTTGAGATCGAAATGCTGTTTTTCACCATGGCTAACCTTGATTTCTGCCATTCTATAATGCGATCTAGTGATGGAGATACTGTGTTTTGTAGGATTTACGGCATAAGACTTAGTGAAAGTGCTGGGTAATGAAGCTTAGAGTGACCTAGATTTCGACTGGGATGAGGTTCCAGATATGATCAACAATTCGGAAGAAAGTTCTGAGGAAGAATTTTTTTCCCCCCCCCCCCCCCCGAGTAAATGGCTCATGTGACATTCTTCAAACTTACGATGTAGCAACATATATATTCGTAGGAATTTTTAAAATCATTTTCATTTCATTATTTCCTTTCCTCTTTTAAATTAATTTTTTTAATTGGGTAACCATGTTCAAATTACGGAGTTACTTACCTTGCCAATGGTTTTCGGAGTAACTAAGCTCAGATAAGTGCATACTGAAGAGGGTTAATGGCATACAGGAAGTGAAGTTATGTTCAAGTCCAATTACTTCTTTCTTTAAATCACTAGCTGTTAACATGTACTGTACACTTTTGATAATACAAGACAAATAACATAACCAAAACAAAAAAAAAAAAAACTGCTGACAATATTGTTCTGTAAATGAGTGCTCCATCTGATCAAGCACGGTCACAATCCTCAAAAACAGACACAGTCACTGTCCGACACAGGTGGGAAGGAGGTTAAATCAGACTGACAACACGGTGAGTTATCTTTCCTGTCCTGTAGACTGTCAAGTTTTCTTCTTCTTGTCGCTCTTGCCTCCTTTTTCCTTTGTAGATCGGCGGCGTGCTATCTGCTTCTGATGCTCCCTGGCCATGTCCCGGTCTGTGAGGTTGATTCGTAATGCCTGAAGAGGAGACAGGGAAGCAAGCTTCTAAACATGTGTTATACAGCATATATGGTGGCACATCGACAGCAAACTTATGCACCAATATTTTAAGAATTTAAAGCACTTGTTACATACTTTCGTAAAATCTTTTTTTTCCCCTTATTTTTTCCTTTTTTTTTTTTATCAAACACAGTTATTTAGAGTGTAAAGTCGGCGTAAAGTTAGTCATACAGCTGGTGCAACTGATCTGAAGTAGAACTTTGCAAAAGTTACCAGAAAAATGTTCCTTTCCATCAAGTTGGGCCTTAGTCTAAAGCTTTATCAGTCTACGACACAAACTGGATCTAGATACCTATATTCAAGATTCTCCGTGAACTGACTTTCACAAAACAAGAAAAGGATAATTGAATAATAAAAAAAAAAAAAAGGAAAAGAAAAAAGAGTTAGCGGAATCTACTGAGCGCTTGTCACGTTTTTGGTATGCTAGCACATGACGCTGATGTCACCAAATTTCAAATAAACTTCATGAGAGCAAGTAGCTGCCATTTTGTCTAACTGATGGAAGCCAATGTCATGATATGATGTCGTGTGTCGAACGGACACGGCAAAAGTGAAAAGGGATTGTCAAAAGCTGCATGACCACATGGTCCTGAATGTAGTTAAAAGAAAAAACATTACTTGATATTCATATTCGCATCAGACAGCATCACTTTGAATGAGAGTTTCACACTTTCTTAGGGAAGGAAAGCACGCCCACTAGAACCCCCCTGAATTTCAGTGATTTCTGTTTGACTTTAGTCGGAGCCCTGAGTATTAACCTTTTTGCGACGCGCCGTGCGATAGTGACGGCAACTCTGTCGACCCGTTCACGACAAAGCGGACGTGCCGTGCCTCTGTGACGGCACAACTATAAAAAATTTCCCATGCTCTCTCGTCTACCGTCTACGGGATGCAGCTGCCATAAATATTTAGAACAGGGTTCTAGCCACTGGGAGGGTAAGTTTACATGCACTAGCGATGACCTTGTGACCTTAGAGCAGTCCGAACAAAGAGACCGTCTGGCACTGTAAGGCACGTGTGGAATTTCCTGCCTCACCAATATATCGGACAGAAGGAGAATGACATGTGGTTTTAGAACTGGTTCAGTAAAGTTGTTCAGAAAATGAGGGGGTAAAGGTGTACACGTTTATCAAAAAAGAATCTGAGCTTCATTTTTATTTGCTCTGTGTATTTAATAGTTTTATAAGTCGTATCATCTGAAACAAAAACAGTGAAAAGTGTGTACTGTGTGCAATGATTTAAATGCCTTAAAAAAAAAAAAAGAATTCACTTGGATTACACATACTGAATACCTCAGGCTTTCTCTGCATCTGTTCAAAGTAAGAGCGAAGTTTTATGCCCCTTTTCTTCTTCTTCATTTGCTGTTGTCATACTAACCAAACAAAACGTAAACTAGATTGTGTTCTCCTACATTTTACTTATGTTGTTTCTGTAACAAAAGCATTGCTATTTTTACCAAAAATGTATTTTAATTCTATGCTCATTACAAAGTTCACACTTTACCCTTTCCGTTGCTATATAAACAATTGCTTGTTAGGTTTATATTAGGAGACATAAATAAAATTAAAAAGTGCGAAAATCGCATGTCTGCAACGGTTATAAGCATGCGCGGTGCACGCGCATGCAGGGAAGCGGCGTTGCTCTGCCGCGCTCGCCTGGAAAGTATTAAACCAATACAGACCTAGCTACAACCCTCTCACACACTATGAAATGCACAACGTCACCTGATGTTGGCCAGCGAGGATCATACACCTGACGATCTCCACTGTGTTCATTTGGGAGACTTTAACCCTCTTGTCCATCGAGCGCCCGCTAGCGCCCGGCCGGAAATCACACAGCCAAAACGCTGAGCGCCCGCCAGCGCCCGGTAAAACACGTGGCAACAATGGGCGCCGCCATGTTTCTCGTAGAAAAGTAAGTCTCGCGAGAACGTGACTTCCTTCTTCCTGTAGCCATTTACTTCCGTTTGCAAAAAAACGCGAGTCGATACGTGCCGTGGTTCTCGAGTTTCGAATTTTTTAAGTTTTGAGGTCGAAATGCCGTTTTTCACCGTGGCTAACCTTGAGTTCTGCCGTTCTATAATGAGATTTAGTGGAGATACTGTGTTTTGTAGGATTTACGGCATAAGACTTAGTGAAAGTGCTGGGTAATGAAGCTTAGAGTGACCTAGATTTCGACTGGGATGAAGTTCCAGGTATGATGAACAACAATTCGGAAGAAAGTTCTGAAGAAGATTTTTTTTTAATTTCCCGAGTAAATGGCTCATGTGACATTCTTCAAACTTATGATATAGCAACATATATATTCGTAGGAATTTTAAAAATTATTTTCATTTCGTTATTTCCTTTCCTCTCTTTTAAATTGATTTTTTAATTGGGTAACATGTTCAAATTACAGAGTTACTTACCTTGCTGACGGTTTTCGGTGTAACTAAGCACAGATAAGTGCATACTGAAGAGGGTTAAGTAATAATCAAGTTGTGTGTGGAAATAATTTTTTTTTTCAATCTGCGGGAAAAGAATAATCAGGAATGTTCAATATCTGCCCTGTCTTGTTTTCTTCATTGAAAGGTCGAGGCCAAACGGTGAGGTTCCATGGTCTAATGGCGTTAGGGGCAATAAACTGTGAGGGGTTCATCATATCTGGGGCATGCCACAATGGGGAGCAGAAACTATCCCTCCCCTTCTATCCCATCCTTGAACTGAATCAGGGACCCATTCACTGCCGGATGAACAGAGAGGATTTGCAAGCCGAAAAAATCCCACCTCACAAGTGGTTCAAACCTAAGACCATCAGCTTGATGGGAAACACTCTAACCACCATTTCCTCCACTCATAAAGATTTGTTTCAAAACTGTTGTCTGGTGATCCAACCGACATACATGAGTGAAATAACCTGGGCACTGTGCCACACAGTCAGGTCATTTTCTAGCATCAAATTTTGTTTGTTATTCTCAGTAGCTTGTGTGGCCATCCTGTCTTTTCAAAGAGAGTTCTCCAATCTGTTATGTATTGCAGCCAGTCATCTAATACTTACCTCCCTGGTGATGTACTCTTCATCAAGAAGTTCAGGAGGCATTTGTCGTAGCCGTAGTTTCTCCAAAGTCTCGTAGAATGAAGGACACTCAGCAATCTTGTCTGATGTGCCCAGCACTGTTCGCAACACCAGGAGGGCTGTGCGGAACAACACCTTGACTCCTGCACAAAGAAATGTCTGCCAATTTTCACCTTTGTGGGAAATGTTTAGCATGAGATCCGCAAATCTTCTGAACCCCTTTCATTTATGTTTGATGTTCAAGTACATCTATGTGTGTTATACACTGCTTTAGCTGTTGGGCACTTTTTTTTAAATCAACATTACTCTTTAGATTCACTCACCTGGATCTACGATGCTGTCAATGACCTGCAGCTGGTCCTTGCATCACCCTAGGACTGCTTTTTCTGCCTCTTTAAGTTCGTAAACATCATCAGTGCATTTCTTCCTCATCCTCAATTAGGGCAAGTGCAGCAACCCTTCACCTAATCTATTTGCCTGTATATTTACCTTCACAGAGAAAAAAACACCCTTGCACACTTATATTTCACTAAGGAAAAAAATATCATATACTTACCTTCACATAAAGCTATATTCATTTACATCTCCCTTTAAAAAAAAAAAAAAAAGATCCCTGTAGAATTACCTTCACAAAAAAAGATACTCCTGGACAAATACACAAAAAAGATACTGTAGTACACTTTAACAAAAACAGGATATATCCCTGAGCACTCTAAATCAGAAGAAAAATATCCTTGCATAGTTACTTCACAAACAACCATCTACCCACACCCACCTCCACAAAAAAGAATATCCCCCTTACACTTATCTTCATAGAAAAAGAACATACACATATCCCTTCACGCTCACAAGAAATTCCAAACCACTTACCTTCACAGAAAAAGATATCCCACAAACGAAGCACACATCCCCAAGACAAGCTGCGAGTGTGAAGAGACACATGAACCACTCCGTCATGTACATGATGGGGTCCACATTTTGCTTTTTCTGCAACACCATGAATTCAAACATTATATCCAGGCACTTGATCTGGCGCTGGCTGCCTTAGGCATGTTCAGCTACAAAACCAGCCCATGAAAACAATATATGCAGCATCAGAATTCAGCGCTAAGCTGTTTTCTTTCATGAGAAGAGTAGAGTATTGTCCACAGCAGTTTAGCCACTGCAGTTTCACTTAAATAATTGGCAGCAGGAAACTGAGCTGAACAAACTAAGTTCAAACTAACATCAAGATCTTTAACATGCTTTGTTTGTGTAAAATACATGCGTTACAAAAGATTTTTTTTTTTTAATTATCATCACACCTCCACCCAGCCTGAATGTGAGATTTGTGGCTTGTCAAAAATCTGTGCACTTAGCAAACTTTGTCCCTCACAATCACTTTGCACCGTTTCATTCTTCCCCCTTATACTGTTGTAGAAAAAAAAAAAAAAATCTCTGCTAGGACCCAGGCCTCACTCAATTTTCACACACACACACACACACACACACACACACACACATGCACACACACACACATTCTGAGCATGTCTCCATTTCTCTTAAACACAAAGGCAAAGAATGAGCAAGTCCTAGAGCTGGTGATGTTCCTAAGACCTCAGAACAAAATAGCACAAAAAAAAAAATTCAACCAAAATAGCGTAAGAAAAAAAAATCCGACCAGAGCTAGGAGAACAGGCTCACCAAGGTTTATAGATGGCGGGGGAAGTCTTCTTCACCAGGCCAAACAGAACTTCACCATCCAACTGAATGGCCTCCTGTGTTAAGCAGCAAAAAAACATGATTTACCTCGCACGGTCTAATTGCAGAACCTAGCCTCACCCTCCTCCCACAACCTTCAACATTTCTAAAGAATATTTCTACCTAAAGTTTGTCATTTCAAAGAATTACCCTACCTCTAGTCCCAGGTATCTGTGGGAAGAATTTGGCACACAACAGTTTGATCATATTTTGCTTGAGACTCCGTGCATATTAAAACTGCCTGAGTGATGCATTCAGTGAATACAGTTCTACTTACAGTCTGCACACAAAAAGGTTTATAATTCCCTCTGTTCTAAACTGTATTTGACTATGATGACTGTTCTGAATTTTGAACCCTTGTTGTGAAGAGTTGTTGGGTTAACAAATAATATATAACATAGTACGTGCACTGTAATACAGTACAAAATTTCAATAATCATGTCTTTTAAAATGAGAAAAACCTCACTGGGATGCAAATATACATAAAGACAAACTTGATTAAATTTTCTTGTGCTTAATTTTAAAAAAAGAAAAGAAGAAAAAGCTAGAAGGGCAAAAGGGAGAATGCAGACCTCTGCCAAGGTCAAACAGATCCTAGATCTGCCTACTGTTCCTGATTCACACCACAGATCTACACCAAAAATAAACAGATTCATCCTTGGATCACATTCTACCTTTCCCCACCACACGTCCTTAAAATCAGCCAAGTAGGTTTGGCATAATCTTGCCCACCCGATCCTGGGTCTGCCCTTTGACCTGGTTCCACACCAGAACTGAAGGTCCTTCAGCCATATTCCCTCTTTCCATAAGAATCAGCTCAGCAGTTTCTGCGTCATCTCGCTGGACAGATCATGGATCTGCCCTTTGACACACAAATGCACTATAGATCGGCACCAAAATTCAATGGGTCTGTCCATGCGGCCACTTTCCATCCACCTGCAAAGTTTCATTAAAATCGGCTGCATATTTTTTGCATGATCTTACAAATGTGAGAACAAGTAACAAATGCGGGTGAAAACATTACCCTCTTAGCTGAGGTGACCATGCCTTAAGTATGAGGGTGTCACTGAGGGTAGGGGAGGAGGGGGGGAAGCCTAAAACTTTTTTTTTTTTGTAAACAAGGCTAGTCTACTTACCAGGCCAGGACTGTAATAGCCCGTGACGTACTTATCACAGATAGCAACGAGGCACCAGAAAGCCTGCTCCGCGGGCATGTGCATCAACAGCACAGCAGCTATAGGGGCCTGGGCCTGACAATACCCGTCTTGGGGGTTGTGGATCGTGTAGGCTTTCAGCACGCAGAACAGGTCCGTTTGACTGCACAAAGACAAATGCTCCCAACATTACCCACCCCAGTTTATGTACAGCCTTCAATGTCTCACATTGTCTGTATATGAAGAGCGTGTTCGGGTGTGAATCATGTGTGTGGGGGGCAAGGGCAAGAAAGGTGGGGGGAGGGGGGGGGTATAGACAGTGAAAGGAGTGTATATATATGTGTGTGTGTGTGTGTGTGTGTGAAGGGGGAGGGTAAGAAAGTGACAGAGTGTAGGTCAGAGAGAGAGAGAGAGAGAGAGAGAGAGAGAGAGAGAGGAAGCACATGAAATGTCTCATCACAGAGAGAGAGAGAGAGAGAAAGCACATGAAATGTCTCTCATCACAAACACAGAGAGAGAGAGAGAGAGAGAGAGAGAGAGAAAGCACATGAAATGTCTCTCATCACAAGAGAGAGAGAGAGAGGAAAGCAAATGTCTTCATTACAAACTTTAACAATCAAGAGGAAAGCACAATCCATGCTTTTGAAATGATGAGCAGATCTTTTATTTAAAGATGACTTCTTCCTTGTAGCTTTGATCAATGTTTCTACTGCTTTCCTCAGCACAGCTATGAGTTATATATATATATATATATATATATATATATATATATATATATATATATCGAAACAGAGTACTCTGCCTATTTTGATAGTCTTAAGCAGTGAATATACACCCCTCGGTTGTTAAAACCTCATCTAAACTGAGGTTATAGCTCCAAACATGGACACAACTGTTCCATACACATTTGGGATGAATAATTTTTGTGCAAAGACAGAGACAGATGAATGACTGGTGTGCAGAGAGAAAAAGAGAAAACTGAGCAAGACTGGATATAAGATTCTGATGCCATTAGCTTATTAAACTTTTTAATCATATATACATGGTTTCATGTATCAGACTGAGCTTTTCCAGATTTCTAAAACATAGAAACCTATTGTCAGACACCATCATAATCCTGAAACGGCACTCAACACAGGTTACAGTGAAACTAGTAGACCTTCGATGTGTAACAAACCTTGCTTTGGGGAGACACAGTTCTCTCATCTTTGATCCTTAATTTTTGCACCCAGGTTCTTTTTTTTTGTTTGTTTTGTTTTGTTTTCTGTCAGGTCTTTATAGAGGGGTACCACTGTATATGAAAGTCAAGATAACTGATGAAACCAGTTTAACCCAATTTAACTGTGAAGTATACAAGACAAAGAACAACTTTTGCCCATGAAAAAAAAAAAAAAAATGGCTGACTGACAGGTTTTAGAAATGATTTTAATACGATTGGCTTTCATTAGAGCTGTGAATGGACCGAATTTTTTTTTTCCGCTACAATACAACAAAGTTTACTTACAGTTGTAAACCAATAAGATTTCTGATTCATGATGCAAACAACACTACTTGTTTGCTTAAAAGGTTAGCAAATTATGTTTTACCCGTATCCCCCTTTGGACAAGAACATCTCATGGTTAGGGAACTGTCGATGTAAATCTTTGGTGATGTCGTCCAGATTTTTGGGATCTCCTGTTTGCCCAAGGTATTCCTGCAGCAAGCAAATTGCCAAAACAGGTCACAACAGATCGCTTACTCAAAGGAACTTGCATCGATGAAAATTTTGCACAAGTTCAACAAGTGATTAAAAACTGAAACAACGTCACCATTCGGATTGTAAATATCATGAGTAACATATCAATCGTTAAAATTTCGAAAGGTAATAAATAGTTGTTCGATGTTCGATTATGTATGTGTGTGTGTGTGTGTGTGTGTGTGTGTGTGTGTGTGTGTGTGTGTGTGAGCAAGAGAGAGAGAGAGATGGAAAGCTTGAAAAGCTGAGAGGCAAAGAAGGAGACGAAACAAGAGCTGCATATATATATATATTTTTTAAGTTTGACATCATCATTCTGTTTAGATTGTTCACCCGTGAATATTCTGGAAGTGGCGAGTTATCTCATACTTTCCCAGTTTGGTTCGTTACTTTTTTTTAGTCCCCATATATAGGAACTGTCATGTGTTCACCAGAGAATACTTTTGGAAAATGACAAGTTCTTACCGCATATATTTTCCTGGATTGTTTTCCATTTGGAATTTGCCCCCACACAGAAATTGCCATGCCCTTGCCTCACAGCTGGGGGAATCCCCTTTCGACACCTGTCTTTAACCTGAAAGCATTGCAAAATAATTATGCAATCAATCAACACACATTAAAGGTATTCATGTTTAGGATCAGTGTCCTTTTTCTTTCACATAGAAAAACTGAAGCTATGAGGATGTTTCAGTTTTAGGTCATTGATTTCACATAATTAACCCAGTCTTATTATGTAAAGTACACATACTGGGAGGGAGGTAGAAGAGCAACTGAACAGGTACTGAACTAGAAGTGAATGCATGCATGTGAATGCACACTTGCACACATACACATACACACATACACGTACACGTACACGCACATTCTAGCATGCAAAGCTGATAAGCATGAAGTTCTTATAATAGATACAGAGTATGAAAAAAAAACTGTTGTTGATAAACTAGAAAAGATCCACTACAGACAGACAGGGACAGAGTGATAGAGACAAAGAGAAAAACAAAAGACGCTTAAAAACAGTCAGTCCGTCAGACGGACCAAAAAAAAAAAAAAAAAGAAAGGGCGCTGAGAGAGACAGACAGACAGACACTGGGACAGACAGACAAACAGTTGAAGACAAAGAGTGAAGGAGGCATGACAAGATCTAAGGTTTAGAGACAAAAGCTAAAGACAACGGGCTGGGACAGAGGAAACTGAAAGTAGACTGACAATGTCAACATAGAAAAGCAATAAATACAACATGCATGGTGACACACTTACCATGCACAAAATCTAAATTTGAATAAAAGCAGGCTATCCAGTTCTCACCTTCTTGAACCTCTTGCTCATCCACTTTTCCCAGTTTTTCAAACATGTCCAGCCATTTGAGCTCACGTTTTCGTAAAATTTCAGGAGGTATTCTTTTGTCTCTGTTGAAAAAAAAAAAAAAAAAAAAAAAAAAAGAAGTTAAATTTATCATGTTTTAGTCTCCACTGTTAACTCAAGCTGAAGAAGTTTGTAGTCACACTGTACTTTCTTAGTAGGACAATTACATTGAGAAACTTCAGAAAGCAAAGTCTGATCCATCATTCCCCCCAAAATACTACACTTTAATAGTGATTAATGTATGACATGTGCTATAAGATTTGGCCCTGCAAAGTATTCTTTATTATCAATATCAACAAGTTACTGGATATACATATATTCAAAAACTGATGAAACTTGACAGTCAACGATTTTGACCACCAGTTTACAATAGAGCATCAAATTTTATAGCGGAAATGAAATTTTCCTATGTGAGCTGATGAAAGGAATCTTTGATTTCAATATTTCTTCATAAGCTTTTAATACGAAACAACACAATACAAGAGTCCTACTTCAAAATGTTATAAATTTACAAACAGAAAATACCTTGTTGAATAAAAACTTCTTCTTGTAAGATTATTTTTTAAACAAGGTTTGCAATACTTATTGATCTCATCACTAAAAGTAACATTAGACTATAAAGACATTAACTGTAAGTCCACAATCACAGTAAAAACGGGAGCATATCATAGTACAACAATGACAACAAATGACGGATTTCTAGGAGTGACACATATTTCATTTCTGAGAGTAAGCTGCCAACTTGATATTTTGTTGATGTTTGCAACTTCCCCATTCCCTTTCTTTCTCAAGAAAAATTGTCAATCGGAGTCAAAATAGTGCTTTTTAGTGCTTCATTACAAAATCTGTAGATAAAAACAGGATTTACTGCAGGCAATGGAAAATCTGATTTCATAACAGTGAATGGAACATCTGAGTGACTTGGAACTCAAATATTATTGTCACACCATGCAAAACATTTAGACTGTTGCACATTTAATAATCATGGCAACTCTAAATCTATGGCACCTTTTCTTGCCATTTTATTTTGGGTGTTGCAGACCTGCAAGAGCTGCCAATAAGAGTAGAAGACTTAACTAGTATGCTTCACACTGTTATTGAGGTGAAAAACAATGTTTTTAACTACTTCAGGTTAAAAATATCCATAAGACTTATGGATTCAGTTCAACTTTGCAAATGGCCGGCTGAAATTGTTGAATACTGAAAAACTTTCTTTGTTTTTTGGTCTGTCTTTGTGTTCATTTCCAAAACAAGATGATCTGCCTTGCACCTAGCACAACAGGGGTGGAAAAGTTTAAACGAGTTTATTAGCAAATTAGCAAGCTGGACTAGTGTGTTAAAAAAAATAAATAAATAAATAAAAACCTAGCCCACCAGTGATTTAGGCAGCTGAAGTTTATAAAAATATTGCCACAAATTTTATTGTTTGTTTCGTGGTAGAAAGCTTTGATATATAGAAAACAAACGCAGTTCACGGTTTGCGGGAAATCCCAGCCTAGCAAGACTCATTTTCATCCTGCAATTGTCAGAATTATGAGAATCATGGAAAATGTTATGCTTTTTAATGCAGACAGCTTTCTTGACATTTCTTACCATTTCACTCCACCTCCATCTTCCAACTTTTGCTGACTTCAAACTTTTTTTGTTGTTGTAAAGATCTTAAGAGATGTCATGTTATCATACTGGACAGAAGACTTCCTATGGCAGACTGAAAGAATATTGTGATGTCATGAGCCAGGTGTCTTGACTTTACTGGCAAATAAGAGTCAATCGGACAGCATCAGCTAGAGACTACTGCGAAGTACCTATGTCTTTGGAACTAGCAGGCTGATTCAAACTGTATGTATCTTTGTGTGCAATGAGTGAAAATCTATAAAACTATCTGCCATTTCAGATTAAAATGATATATGTTTTTATTGTTTATCAGAAGTTCTCACAGAAAAATGGTCAGTGCAGACAGCATCTTCTTGAATCTCCTGACTGACTCTTCAGTTTCAAAATCCACTCGCCTACCTGCATTTGTAGTAATTGTACTGAACTTGGGTGACTGGGTGACAATTTTGCCGGCCCTGTCTTGGATTTTGTGAGAATCGGTAGCACTGAATTACAATATTCTCTCTCTCCCTCGATCTATCTCTCTTTCTCTCTCTCCCTCTCACACTCTCTTCATCTTACTTCCTCTGAGTCTCCCCATCCCTCCAACTGTGTGTGTGTGTGTGCGTACGTGTGCGTGTGTATACATGTGTGTGTGTGTGTGTGTGCACATGCGCACACACATGCGTGTGTGTGTGTATGTATGTGTATGTGACAAGTACATTATTTTCTCTGAGTGTGTGTGTGTGTGTGTGTGTGTGTGTGTGTGTGTGTGTGCACACGCACATGCACACTGACTCCTAACCCCCCTCTCTCTCTCGCTGGCTCACTGTGTGTGTATGTGTGTGACACTGACTAAATCTCTCTCTCTCTCTCTCTCTCTGGGACACTGAACTCTCTCTCTTTGGTCAAATACCACACAGCTCCCATTAGAACTAATCTAAAGGACTCTCTTGAGAAAGCCCATCCCTGATGGACAGTATGCATGTCTGTACTTACTTAAATGAGGTAGAGAAGACCTGAGGTCAACCTGTTATTTCTGCAAATGTGGATCTAAGAGTTTTTCCATGAAGGATGGGTGGAGTGGGGGGTGCATGTGGGATGGGTAGAGGAGGAGGGAGTGCTAGGTATAATGTGCATTTGGAAGTTCAAAGGTAAATAATTTATCGAAAGTTCAAAGCATCAGTGAGATTTTAAAGGGACCGGATCCATACCCTTTCTAAAACTCTTGACTCAAATGACTGCTATTGTATTTCAAATGGCTGACCGACACCTAAAGCATAAATAATCAAAGGTTTTTAGTGCATCATTATGCTCCTAATGTTTGCCATTTTGAGCCCTGATGTTATGATTGCCTGTGGATTGACAATATAAATTGATTATTTAGCAAAATTATAATGGAAAGATGAATTATCACAAACACACACATACACACTTGCATATATACACAAAAAAGAAACAACTGTTGACGGTCTGAGAGAGAGAGAGAGAGAGAGAGAGAGAGAGAGAGAGAGAGAGAGAGAGAGAGAGAGAGAGGGGGGGGGGGGGGGGGGGGGGGGAGATCTCGTTCTCACACTGTGCCCTTTTTGAGACTATATGGTACTGTGCTTCTAAGAACGTTGTGTAATATGAATTTCATACTTACTCCTCTGGGTCTGTGAACTGACGGCCTCCCAAGAAACCATAACGATCTGTGTGAACTGGTAATGAAAATCCGTTTGCCGAGCTTTTCCCGTCATTCGGGGTGTGGCTATCTGTCATCTCCTCCTCGTCTGCTGCCCGCCGTTCAGGCTGTGCGTCCGCCATCGACACAGCTGTGTAATTCTCACACTCCAAATCGTGACACCATCAACACTTTATCACATAACCACCACAAGATATAAGGAATATATATATTTTTTTTCAATCACATGTATACGTTCTTTCTCTGTTCGAGTATTCAGCTTGTAGCTTCACAACTTGACAACGACATTAATTCAGACTCAAAGAAAGATTCCCCCCTCAAAAAAGAACTAAATCGTAAAATGGGCTGTGCTAATATCGTACACGGTAGTCATCACTCTTTCAAACTGTTTATGTTTGAACAGTGTGAAATAAATTCATTAAATCTCTCCACTGTTGACTAGCCAAGAAAGTTTTCTGCTCCATTTTACCGGAAGTGTAATCACGGAAGTGACAGGCTTACGAAGAAAGTGGCGTGTTTATTTAGGCTTGGCATTACCAATGGGGAATTTTTATGGTCCTTTATTAGAAAACCGGAAAAAATCTCTTACTCCAGTATGCATGAGCCTAATCTAAACCCAAATCCTTACCTAGTCAAATCCAAACCAAACTTTCAATCCTAATCAAACTCTGAACTGTGTAAAATCTTACATTATAACCATTGTGGTCACCGTTTGGAGGCACTCGAGTTGTCTTCTCCTTCATCCATCGATGAAAGGGGCGGTGTGTTTTTGGTAGAGCTGGGAACTTCTGGAGGAAACCGGGAGAATATCTTACTCCTGAACCCGTGACCCTAACACTAACCCTAGCCAGACCAAAGAAAATTCTTTCAGCTTTATGGATGCAGAAAGGAAAAGACAACTGCATAATCAGGATAAGGTTAAGGCAAGGATTTGTAGGATAAGGTTCAAGTCATGGTTTCATGAGTTCCAGTCTTACTGGCCTTTCTTGATTGTGTTCGTAAAAAGGCTGGGAAACAAGCCGATCCCACAAAGGATTTTTGAAAAATGTCGGGTTACGATGGAGAGCGCATGCGCTCATATATGTGTGTGTGTGTGTGTGTGTGTGTGTGTATCAGGCGTGTGTTTGTGTGTGTGTGTGTGTGGCAGGATGAAGAGTCGTCAGTGGAGTGCCGAGATTTATAAAACGGCTAGCTGCACGCGGTTAGCTCTCATAGCAAGGTCCATACACTTCCATCATCCAAAAGTTGCATTTTCACAAACTTGGACTCCTTTCGGCCGTAATAAGGGCGCCTTAAACGAAGAAAGAATGACATGTATACGTCTACATAACATATTTTGCCAAAGTAGTTGTAGGTTAGCTTTGAACACATGCAGGAAAAAATTTTGAGTAAACAACATTAGACGACATAATAAAATGAAACAATAACAAATGTGGAGGGAAACAAAAAAAAAAAAAAAAAAAAAAAAATGAAAGGAGTAGATTCAACCTTCAACATATGACGAAGCCGGGAAAACAGGATCTACTAAGTGTTTTGGAAATAGGCTTGCGTTCCGTATTCAAGAGAAAGACTCATTGTGCGCATGATATTGATTGATATGGAGGACACAACATTAATTCTGGTAGTGAGAATTTAATCAATTCAGTTGCTCAAGTTCATTGAAAAACTGAAGAAAATGGAACAGCGAAATCAGCAGATTTACTTATTTAAGGAACATAGTTTTTTGCTAATTATGTCTCAATTCTACGTGTTGTTTCTTTTTCTCCTCTTCCTCCTCCTCTTCTTTCTTCTTCGTCGTCGTCGTCGTCGTTTTCTTTTTCTTTCTTCTTCTTCTTCGTCTTCTTTTCCTTCTTCGTCTTCTTTTTCTTCTTCGTCGTCGTCGTCGTCATCGTCGCTGTCTTCTACTTATTTGTTCTCGTTCTTCTTCTGGTTCATCCAGTGGTTTTGGTTGTGTATCAGTACAGCAATAAAGATGTGGACCCACCAGAAAGATAAGTCCACGTAGATCTGTAGCCAGTGGGATTTTAATGCCGTGCCGGCGCCAGGAGGAGGATTTTATGTTGTGTGACAGTGGGATTTCATCCTGTTTCAGCCGGATCTTTTATTCTGTAAGCGAAATTTTATGCTGTGTGTTGGTGAGATTTTATTTTTTAATTGCTGGATGCTAGTGACCCCCCCCCCCCCCCCCCCCCCCCCCCCCTGTGTGTGTGTGTGTGTGTGTGTGTGTGTGTGTGTGTGTGTGCGTGCTGAAACTGCAGCGGGACTTGTTGCTGGATGCCATGATTTTTATGCCGCTGGGTGTCGACAGAATCTTTCCCTGTACCTGGTGACAGCGGGAGTTTTCATACTGGGCGGCTGCGAGATTTCTGTGCAAAGCCCCATCGGGATTTGTTGCTGGGCGCCAGCGGGATTTTTTGTGCTGGGCCCCGACGGGATCATGCTGGGCACCAGCGGGAATTTTTATGCTGGGCATCAGGGGGATCTTTGATGGGCGCCAGCTGAAGTCTGCTTGGCCTCATTCGTGACGCTCGTCATTCATGCGCGTGACTTGTCTCGTGACATACGCCGTTATTTGCCTCTAGATTTTTGTCGTGTCACAGTTTCACAATGTGGTGCTGTTCTTTGCTGTCCTGCGCGCCGAAACCCCAAAAGTGTTGACACATAGTACCGGCTTGCGCGCTTTGAGTGGATCTCCGTTAAAAATTAATAACATGATAACTAGCTGTACATTCTGCGGCCTTGTAGGAAGAAGACACATTGGTGATGGGAAAGCTTTGAGTGTATTTTTCTAAATACTGGGAAACTCAGTAATCTCTCTCTCTCTCTCTCTCTCTCTCTCTGAGAGATTACAAACTCATAAAACTGTGCACAGAGTTGCTGCTGCATCACAAAAAATAAGCATACAATAAATCTATCATGTTTGCTGTCAGTGCTATGCTTAAGCATGTTCTCCTCAATACGTGTAAGTTTTGTCTTTGCTTGCAACAATTTAGTCAGTAAAGAAAAAAAAACGTTGTGTACTAAAAGAAATCATTTCCGTTCAATAACGATTCTGTCTTTTTTTTTTTTTTTTTTTTTTTTTTTTAATTTAAGGCCATGTTCAGCATATAGTACAATACTGAATTGAAATATGGGGTGTTGATGCGGCTGTTGTTCATTACCGAAAACAAAATCTATATACTATGAAGACATTTCTTTCGTGTTTTGTTGCAGACACAAAATGGTTTGGCGGTATAATGGTGAAGTAGATGGATATTCTATGCTTCTGCTATAAAATGTACTCGGTATTTGCTAAGTATAACGTAGAAGCAGGATAAGAGGTTACTGCATAAGACATGTAGGATGCTATTGGACTTATACAAGAGGCAAGAAAAAACTGGTAACAAACATAAGAGTGAAACTGTATGTGATTATGGGTTTTATTTTGTAAAGCTGAAACAACCTGCTGGTGTGTATGTGTGTGTGTGTGTGTGTGTGTGTGTGTACTGGCCTAGCTTATAAACGAGTTAGCGACTGATTTTATAACCCGGGAAATGCGTGATCAGTCTTCGTAACCATCATGAAAAGGATTTTGTTTTTGATCAAAGTTGTTTGGGGAAGGGCTGGTGGTGGTGTACGTATGTGTGTGTGCAATGTGTGCGTGCGGGTTTGAATCGCCATGCTAGATGTAAGTCATTGTTCAAGCAGCAGTACAGTAAGCTTACGTTTCCGCGCGGAACATATATATATATATATATAAGGGAGGAGGGAGGGAGGGGGGGGCGGTGGGAGCGTGTGTCGGATGGTGGCTTAGTGAATACACACATCCGTTTTGGAAGAATCCCGGATTCTTGATTGAAGGCTTACCCTTGGTATTTCTGTATCTTTCTCGCCCCCCCCCCCCCCCCCCCCCTCTGCTTCCTCTCTCTCTCTCTCTCTCTCTCTCTCTCTCTCTCTCTCTCTCTCTTTTTTAGCACTCATGTTATTCAACTATACTTGTTGATGTCGATTTGTTGTGGCGTAGCGCTGGTTTAAGAGAGAAATTTGCATGTGAAATATATATATATATATATATATAGAGATAGAGAGAGAGAGAGAGAGAGAGAGAGAGAGAGAGAGAGAGACAGAGAGAGACAGACACACATAACATGTATATAATACCCCCACCCCCCTTTCAAGTGCAGGTTGATCGTGTCCTAGGGAAGGACAAAGGGTATAGAGGAGGGGTAGCATGGGGCTGCGGATGAAGGGGCGGGGTGGATGGTTGGATGGGGAGAGAAAAAGGTCAGGGAGCTGGATCTGTGCATGCTGGTAAGTTATGTGTCTGATGGAAATATCCCATAGTGTGCTTTCTTGGTTGTGAAACACTTGAAAGTTACGAAAAGTGTTGTAGAAGTATATTCTTTCTTCTCATTATTGTGGAGAAAAAAAAAGTTATTTTGAGTCTGATGACAGCCAACTTCGGCCCACATAGTCGAAAAAAAAACAAAAAAAAAATGAGACACAGAAAAAAAAAAGTCAGTTCAAGTTGTTTATAACCGACATAGTCGAAAAAAAAAAAAAAAAAAAAAACATGAAGACACAGAAAAAAAAAAAGTCAGTTCAAGTTGTTTATAACCAGCCGACCACACAGAGCCATGTCGGGGCTGTCATCTGGTTCGCGTCAACTCTTGCATTAAATTTACAAAAAGTGTGAAAATGATTTCCCCATGTAGAAACTCAAAGATCACATCAGTGTGTGACATCTCTGGACAAAATGTTCATGGAGTCTGCGGTAAAAATGTTGATGTTTGTAAGTCCCCCACACTCTGTAAGAACATGTTCTATAGTGGGTGGTACATCACACAGAATGCGCCACGGAGATTCTTCACCTTTGTAAAGCTACGAGTGGATATGAAAGGAGTGGCCTGTGTGCAAGCAACACAAGACTTGTTCTTTCTTTTCGGCCACTAGTGACACGCGGCAAAAATGCATGCCGATCCGGTAGGATTTGGAAGAGTTTTGTTGCCGCTATGCCGCTATGCGGCTTCTATTATTTTTGCGTCATCCCCGTGCGGCTTCTATTATTTTTGCGTTATCCCTACGCGGCTTCTATTATTTTTTGCGAGATGCCTTTAACATAAGCCTGAGCTTTATGTTTTAGATTGGTGTGAAGAACAGAGTATCTGCTCAAATTTATTTGTGGTATTCTTGGCAAGTTGATCAACTGTTTCATTGCCTCCGATGCTGACAAGAGCGGTACCAAAGCAAAACTGTTGTAGCCATCCGCGGAGGCTTGCAGTTCAAATAATTGTAGCACATGAAGGCGCGTCAGGTTACGGCTAGCAATGGCCTCCAAAACAGAGAAGTAATCGGAGACAGACGTCTTACAAAACACGAGGAGATACATGTCTTAAAGCAATTTACATTATGACCGACATAGTTTGGTTTGCCTTTGTGACATGATCTTCGCTTTTTTTTTTTTTTTTTTTTTTTTTTTTCCCTGTTTGTTCAGAGTGCTCTGATTTCGGCTCAGTTGGTACAGATCTCTACTGTGTTCGAAAGCTGTATTAGCAGCCATGGACATGAAATGAAGAGTTTCTTTTCATTGAATTTGAACAAGAGATGTAGCTTTAATGTAGCTTCCATTCTCACCCCACTTCCACTCCCTGCCAACGTCATTTTTGCTCGGCAGACAATCGAATCCACTGCTATGGAAATGTCCTATAAACTAACAGGAGGTTGTCTGTTCAAGCGTTACGTTATCTCCAGTCTCCTAGGTCAGAGAGCCCTGTACTTTCAGGCAAACGTTTGTTCTGGGATCGGAATGTGTAGTCTGACGGTTTGTTCTGACTTGCAAACAATTGTTTTTCGTTTCATTGTCCCTTGATTTCAAATCTAATAGTGTAAATCAATAGAGATTACGTCATGATGAGAGAGAGAGAGAGAGAGAGAGATTCGCAAACTGGTACACACGAAATTGAGGTTGGGCTTTTTGCCGCGGGTCCACCCTAATCGTTGAAAACAATCGTGAGCTCGAAAGAAGGAACACCCATCTTCAATGGAGGAGAGGCAGATCATGTCCCTTCGGATGTTCATTAACTTATTTTCAACACGCATTTTGAATTAATGCAGAATAACAGTCCGGCATGGGCGTATCTATGCGACAGAGAATCTGTGCATTTTAACTTTTTTTTTTTAAAAACATGCAGTTAAAAGAAAACACGCGCGCGGGCGCGCGCGTGTGTGTATGTGTGTTCGTAAGTACATGCGAGAGAGAGAGAGAGTGTGTGTGTGTGTGTGTGCGCGCGCGCGCGCCTGCAAGATTATGAACTGACGCATTCATTGTATTTCTTTATGGGTATTGTAGGTCTTATTGCAGCTAGGGGTTAAAAAAAAAAAAACGTTAAACCAGTTTCTTTAGTAAGCTTACACATGGAAATGTACCATAGACCCTAAGTACAGGGAATCGGTAGTCATACTTGATGGTGCTCGGACGTGCAGACACACAGGCACTCTCACAAATGACAGGTCGCGCATCTGGCCGCCATGCAGTCGCAGAAGCCTATGTCTAGTCGCTCTGCGGGCCGGCGTGGCGCTGTGGGCGTGGCGCTGTAGCCTAGGACAGACACCGGTGCTTTGAACAGCGACTTCGATTACAGCGACCTACTAGAAAGGCAAAAAACACAATTTGAGGCTGAACACTATTGGGGGGTGGGGTGGGGGGAAGGGGGGGGGGGGAAAACAACAAAAAAAACAAAACACAAACCAGAATTAGCGAGCGGTGAGCTTGATTGAGGCCGTAACTCGATTACATGTAGGCCTACACCGACACATCCAGATTTCAGCTGGATTCAATACGCCGGAGTTGCTCAATTGAAAACAAACTGACAAACAATAACCATACCGGGGGGAAAAATCCAAAATACTTAGATGTCTGATTTAATTTTGGATGGATAGACCCGACAGTCGCAAATAAAATGCAACAAGCAGTTGTCGCTCTTTTGACGGGCCTGGTTAGTGATCTCTGTGCTTGGCGCCTGCCGAAGTTTCGAGTGAAGTCTGCGTCGTCAGTTACACGATTTCAAGTTGCAGCCTTCCTGTCGGACATGATTATTTCAAACTGCTCTGTATTAATTCAAATCAAACAAAAATCGGCGCGCATGATAGAACGTTGTTGGTCATGACGTGCAAATCTGCTGGTAGCGCAAAAGCAACAATCGATCAAGCCTCCGCGTACGAATGAGAGAGAAATCATTTCCACGTGACTCTAGGCCTAGGCCTATCACGCCCATCATTCGGTGATTATATGCACAGTCAGTCAAGTCCGCTAATCATGTGCCTCTTCAGTTGTGAATGACGTATAGAGATGTCTGTAGTATGCATGACCGTTCTCTAATGCGGCTCTTGCAAACTTTACACATAGTATGTTGTCGTCGTGATTGCACGCTCACGTGATAGTATGTAAATAATTTACAGAAGGAATGTAACTCTCTCTCTCTCTCTCTCTCTCTCTCTCTCTCTCTCTCTCTCTCTCTCTCTCTCTAATAATTCCTGCCACACAGCATTATCACGAATGTGTGACTCATGCTTTTCAAATTTGAACCAATCACAAATGACAGGGGCCGTCTTTCTTGACTTCAAAAAGGCATTTGATCTTGTTGATTATTCCATTCTTCTAAAGAAACTATCTGTCTACTTGAACCATACCCCGACAATATCATTATTCCAATCATACTTGAAGGATAGGACTCAGTATGTGGTGCTTAATGGCAAAACCTCTGCTTCAGGCTTTGTTAGACATGGAGTACTAGGCCCCCTACTATTCTGCATCTTCATCAGAGATTTACCATTGTCCGTATCAGATGAAAAGGTCACGACAGATTTATTTGCTGATGACTCGTCACTCCAAATGAATGGTAGTGATCTACAGACAATAGAAACGCCTCTCCAGGAAAGTCTAAACGACGTGTCAGACTGGTGTCATTCAAATCAATGGTCATACACCCAGCCAAAACCAAATCTATGATTAAAGCCACCCGCCAAAAACTCCAGTTGACTCCTCTTTGCCTAAAACGTCAGTTGAATGGCACTTCTATCGAGTAGGTAGATGAGCATAAATTTCAGGGTTAACGATAGATAAAGAATTGAAATAGCAATCTCATCTCAATAACGAATGCAAGGTAGTCTCAAAACACCTTTTCCTGTTAATCTCAATTAATTTGTGAAGATATGTATGTTTGTTAAAAGTTTTGTAAGTTTTAGTCGCTAGCCATGCTTAGTCAGTCCCTTCATGGGGCAAGTGCCGCATGAAAAAAACATGTGTTTGCTTATCTGTTACCCTTGGAGATCATCATCATCATCATCATCATCATCATCATCATCATCATCATCATCATCACCACCACCATCATCATCATCAACATCATGTGTGTGTGTGTGTGTGTGTGTGTGTGTGTGTGTGTGTGTGTGTGTGTGTGAGAGAGAGAGAGAGAGAGAGAGAGAGAGAGAGAGAGATAGAGAGAGAGAGAGAGTACTGTACAGTTTTAAAACTGTGAAATGAGTGAAAATGTACTTGCTTACACACACACACACACACACACACACACACACACACACACACACACACACACACACACTGCTGGCTGGAGACAAAATACCAATGGGACATATTTTTCTCTCCTTTTTTTCTTTCACTTCTCTTGACCCTCTCGCCCCCTCCCACCCCCTGTGCCCCTTACCTATTGCCTGGGATTGTCATCTTCGCATAAATCTTCATTTTCACAGGCCTATCAACCAACATTATGTGCAAAAGCAAAAATAGAATAACTGCGCTGTTATAAGAAAGAAGAAACAAATGAAATGACAGGACACTGGTGAAAAATTTGGTCTGGTCATTCACCCAAGACTAATTCTGCACCCAGTTCGAAGAGGTAACTGACTGACTGTTCCAAGTCTCGAACGTTATTTATCTTGCCTGACGAAGACCAAATAGATCGAAACGCGTTGTGTGTGTGTGTGTGTGTGTGTGTGTGTGTGTGTGTGTGTGTTGTTGTGTTGTTGTTGTTGTTTTTGTTGTTGTTGTTGTTGTTGTTGTTGCTTCTTCTTCTTCTTCTTCTTCAGTTTTTAACGTCTTCCCACTAAAAGTGATATCAGGCGATGTGAGTGTGTGTGAATGTGCGCGCGCGCGCGCGTGTGTGTGAATATGTGCATGCCTGTATGATTCAATTACAATAACAAATAAAGCAACAACCCCCCCCCCCCCCCCCCCCCCCCCCCCCCCCCCCCCCATCTGGGGAAACATTATTTAAGGTGAAAAAAAAATCCAATTACACAATATGTAAAACTATAAGGAGAGCGTCCAATGGACCACTTTGTCAGTTCTTGAGCACTGTCAATCATATCTGGATTGGTAGTGCGATACAGGCCAATTAATGTGTAGAAGGACGAACGGTTAGCCACTCAAAAAAAAAAAAAAAAAAAAAAAAAAATGTAAAACAAATTTAAAGATAAATAACAACTGAACTATGTGACAAACTTTTGCAAATTCTGTAAAGATAGAACCAGTCATTTAATACTCTAGATAGAGACAGTGAACCGGATCCATCAGATGAAGTATCGTCACCAATTTGCTGATAATCTCCTTTGCTCTTGGACAGAAAATTAATAGATGTTCAACTCCATCTCTTTCTCCACACATGCATGTAACATTTTTCGCTGAATTTTGTTCGAAGTGAATTCAAACGCATTCTGTGCATTAAGCTTTGTATTTCTCTAGGTATGGAGGCAAGGTCGGTCTTGATGAGGCCAGTAGATTTTTTTCAGAATTGGGTTTAACACATTTGCGGGTAATAGTTAATTTCTGAGTTCTCTAATACGTTTCTAAAATTTAAACTGAACGCTTTGTTTATTAAAGAATAGCATTCAATTAAATCTAAGGGAATGTCAAGTGTGTGTGTGTGTGTGTGTGTGTGTGTGTGTGTGTGCAATTTGTTTTCTACTTTCGTTTGGCAGCTCTTTTGTTTCAATTTTCGCCTGCAGGTCACCCCACTTTGAAGCCACCATCGTTTATCTGATGAGAGACGCCACTACATAGTTTCCCCAAAAAAATTACACAACATCCAGATGGACAGTTTTTATGTTGGTTTCCAGCGTGATTCTGACTAGCAACGTGCGACTGTGAACTAAAGCGTTCTACTCGACTTGGCCAACCCGTCACCCGGAAATCATTTGCACAGCGATTGTGTGTATATACACACATGCCGGACGAGAGTGATCGAGAACGGTTCCTGATTATGATCTAAAATTTAATAACGTATGTACAGTAACTTTTGCACTTTAATCATAATTGAGAAGACATGTTAATTATTTCTTTTTTTTTTTGTCACATTGTGGCTGATCGTATGGTCATTGGCGAGATTTAACGAGATCATCATATTACACGAAAAATAGTTCGCAGACGAATGTTTGTGTCCATGATCAAGATTGATTCAATGCGTGCCTATTCCAAATAATCATAGAAGAAATATATTTTCGAGTTTATGAAGTGGAAGTAATTATGCCTTTTTGTTTAAAACTTTCTGTTGTGTGCACGATTGTATTGCATGTACCTCCGCTGATGTTCATGAGATCCAAATTCATGCGCGGAAAACTTGGATTCAGTCTGAAAATGTTGCGGACATGATTGCTGATATAAAATATTTACGTGCTCTCAACTTACATTTGCAGAAAGCGTGAATTCATTTGTTGCAAAGGACCTTTATGGCCCAGTTGAGTGCATACTGATCTCAAACGGTGTCTTGTGCAATCTGTAAACCTAAAAGGTTTGTTGGACAGGCGGCCAGTGGCCGAAGCCAAAATGGCGACAACTAGTATGGCTGCCAATACGTACAGAGGTGATCGAAGAGGACCGATGCCACAGAACAACAGGCATGGAGGCAGAAATAATTATAACCCAAGGTAAGTTTTTGTATTCATTTGTAAACATAAAGAATCAGGGACAGGTATTTATGCCCTCGAGGTGGTTTGTAATGCACGCCTGTAAGCCATTTTCTTGGGCATGTTTACCAGCCCACTAGACGTCAGTGATCAGATGTAGATTATTGACTGTCCTACAATCTCATGTTGGTCTGCGTCGTGACGCATTGCTGATTACATTAAGCGTACAATAGAGAAAAAAGAAATCGAATTTTGTGTGACAGTCTCAATTGTTTGCTTTCTGATACTTTCCGATTTTATGAAGCGATGAGTGAATACGATGCATGGTCCGCCATTTTGTGTACTGTGCAAATCTTAGTTGTGACAGGAGTAGGCAAATAAATTTGGCTTTGTGTGATCATGTATTCAGTGCATGTACGGTTAAAGGAAAGTATTAATTGTTGGAGACCAGCGATGTAAAGTGACCAGAGGTTGACACTTTCCATAGGATGCAACTTGTACATATAGGTAGCACTGATGGGCATTATATATCCAGATCAGAGTGCAAACGTAGACTCTGGTGATTAGACACTAAGACGGTCGAAGGGAGATGGTTTGCTTTTATATATATATATATATATATATATATATATATATATATAGTCTGGTCATTTTTATTGAGGGGATCCACATGGGATGGAAGTTTTTAGCTCTTGGCATGTTATAAATTGAAGTTTCAGTACTGATGATGAGATTTTAGATTCTGTGCCTGTTGTGTGTGTGTATTTTGGGAAGCATGCACAATGTATGTCGTGTGTGTGTGTGTGTGTGTGTGTGTGTGTGTGTGCGTGCTTGCATGTTAAATGTATGCGTGCATGCAGGTGTGTTGTTTCTTGTTCTTCGTTAATTGCATACATGTTCTCAGTTTGAAATGCAACTGTTGTAGTGATACAAAAACTTTTAAAAAGATGAACATCAGATGGTTTTCTGTTCTTTGAGGCTTGATTTCAACTGCCTGTTGCATGTGGAATGGAGCACAAGTGATTTACATAATTGTGGCATATGCTGCGGTTTTGAAAAACTGTCTGATGCCTGCCTGTCTTATAATTTTTTTCCCAGACAAAATATGAGACGGTCTACAAATATGCAGCAGCAGCTTCATCATCACCATCAACATCATCAGCCGCAGCAAACACAGGTACAAGCAGTTATGAAGTGTGACCCCCTAATATTTTTTGTGATCACCATGAAAATTTGGAAAAAAGTTTTTTGCGCTTAGTTTGACCCCTTAATTTTCAGGAAATATATCACTGGGTAAACTGCTCCTTGAAACACAACATTGCTAGGAGCAACAATGATGCGCAGCAATGTCGATGTTTTTGTATAGCAAGATGGTGGTTGCATGTGCATATATGAGAGTATGGTGTGCCACAGAATATGGCTGCCTAAGTGGCAAGATGGTCCATGCAAGAACATGATGTGCAGCAAAATGTTTTGCTTAAATAGTGAGGTGATCCATGTATGTGAGAGCATGATGTACAGGATTTGGAAGAGAGAACGGTCTCAAAAAAACAGTTGCAAAGTGAAAATGTTTTCCTTTCAGGCTCAAGGTCTTGTTTCGCCAGTTTCCAAGGGGACAGATCTGGCTCTGTATATGAAAATGAGAGATGTGTGAGAGCAATAATGAACATGCTAGTAAGTACTGGTTCGCATTTATGAATTTCTTCATATGTGCTGCTGTGTTGCCCTCTTGCTTTCTCTCTCTCTCTTTCTGCGAAGTGCATGGAAGTGTGTTGTGAGTACCAGTTCACCCATATGATTTTCACGTATTTTGTATACATTTGGTAGAAAACGATGAACACAGCAAACTGTAAATAAGAAAAGAAATGAGCAACAATGCTCAATGAATCTTAAACTTGTAAAATCGTGTCTGGCTGTGTTCGAGTTTTTGACAACATGCTGCTATGTTGCAATAATAGTGGGGACTTTAGGCCTTTGAATGACTCGAAAAATAATTATTGAAAGTTAGTTGTATTGGGAAAAACTACTGATGCTGTATTTACTGGAAGATCAGTTATTCCTCTGCTGTGTGGTGATAGATGAAAAGCACCCCCCATCCCCCCACCCCTCCCCCCCCAAAAAAAAAAACACCTCCACTCACACTGTCCGCTTTTACACAAGCTAATAAGATAACAGAATTGAGTATAGAATTATTTCCTACCCAGTATTTTTTTTTTTTTTTTTTCAGTTCTTGGATGAATGTGTCTGGAACACAAACAGCATGTTAACAATTCATTTTTTTTTACTACAGTGTTTACATATTTCACAGTCTTCTTTTCATTTGTTACATATGCTTTCGAAAAATCAGTTTAGTAATGCCTGTCCCTAGACCTCCAGTCGTGTTGACAGGGAATCGGTATAAACTCGTCACTGCGCAAACTTTGATTTTCCAGAAGAATTAGAAGGCCACAGAGAACCCACCACTTTTAATGTATTTCAAAGGAATTTTTCTTTCTCTTGAACATTTTAAAGTCTTTTCTGCCAGTAATGTTGCATGCACATCAGGGAAAGAAAACGTTATATTGGATTATCCCTATATCAAGGTTTGGGCCAGAATTTCTGCAGAGAATTCTAATATAGTTTAAACAATGTGGTTTTCATCCGATTTATTGGTCTGCGTCGTGGGCGAGATTGTCACGGTCTTTAACATGATCATCCCAGTCAATTGTGTCAGATGTGTGATCACTGCTTACATTGATGGTATTGATGTCCCATCCTGGTTGTCCCTTTTGAAGCACATTATCTTAAGAATGAAAACCTAGAAATGGATCTTGCTTTAAGAAACAACCAATGAAAACTTGAAATTTGAGTTGATGTATCACATGATGATCTTGAACACTGTAAAATAGCTTTGTTTTAAGAAACAACCAATGAAAACTTGAAATTTGAGTTGATGTATCACATGATGATCTTGAACACTGTAAAATAGCTTTGCTTGTTATTTTCAGATATTATCTGTTACAAAAAATTGTGTAAATTTTTTAGGTATACCTGAAAAATTTAGTTTTTGTCACATTCACCGACACTGGATGGCATTACAAAAAATTGTGTAAATTTTTTAGGTATACCTGAAAAATTTAGTTTTTGTCACATTCACCGACACTGGATGGCAAGAATTGTTGCGTGTTGTCACCATGTTGTCACCACATGCGAATATGACTTGCTAATAGCTGGCATAAAAATAAACATTATGTTCTTAGATGTGTGTGTCTGTATTTTATGAATATATCGCATTACTTCATATTGTACAAGCAGTACAAGAAAGAAACTTATTCAAATGAAATTTTGCAGGGCCAAAGAGCCGTTCTCACCACAGCAAATGGCGGGGAATATGAGGGTGTTTTGACAGCTGTAAGCCCTTATGTGAGTATTTCGCTGTGTTCTGTTCTGCTTGATCCCTTGAGTTGAAAAAAGGGGTTTGTTTTCTGAATTGAGAGGAAAGGGCATGATTTCTGTACAACATGCTCCCATACCAGACAAGTTTAAGAAAGGGCGTCATTTGTTTACATAGGATAAAAAAAAATCAGATTATAATTTTACAACAACAGTGTAAACTAAACAACCAAGTAAAGCATTTTGAAAACAGTGGCATTTTAAGCGTTCTTTTCTCATTTGCTGTTCTGTATGTTGAGATTTTTTTTTAATACCAATGGGTATTTTTCAGAGTTTAGTTTTTATTTGCTGCACAATATGTTGAGAGTTACTTTTAATGGAATGTTAATAGAAAGAAATTGCAGATGATGAAATAGATTTGTGGTGTGTGTGTGTGTGTGTGTGTGTGTGTGTGTGTGTGTGTGTGTGAGTGAGTGTTGGTTATTTTTTAACAGAATGTCACTAAAAAGAAATTACAGATGATGAAATAAGACTTGTGGTTTGTGAGTGAGTTTTTTTTTTTTTTTTTTATTTTTTTTTTTTTTTAAAGTTAATGCTTTTACTTGTGACTGCATGACTTTTAGTTAATAAGAAAAAGTCATGTTATAGCCATGACTGTGTATTGGGCTTTGACATTTGAACACCTCGGGGAAAAGTTTCTGTACATGTGTTGCCCAGTTTTTTGGTCAAATCGTCGTGTCTGCCTCGTTCCTGGTGTGTGGCCATTTAATTAGGAGCGAAGTTATGATTTTTTTAATATTTATTTTTTTTACGACAGTCAGAATTCCCCATAACGGCCATGTTTGGAGGCCTGTAACTCGGCCATTTGGCAAGTGACATGTCTGAAACTATGGGTGACTGATGTCAACTACTTGTAATATACACTGAATTTTTTTCAGACCTGAGGCTCTTGCAGAGTCCGACTACCACACTCCTAAAAATGCCAAAATCTTCATTTTGACTTTTCTTCCTTCCATATCGGCAACCAAAACAAGTTATAAAATGACACATCCCTGCTTTCAATTGACATACAAGCATGTAACTTATATCAAAATGATCAGGATTACAAGATCTATCCAATAAGAAGACATTCAAGCATGTCACAATTGTACACCCCCATACCACCTTCACCCCACCCCCACCCCCACCCTTTTACCTAACTTCTTGTGTGCCATGTAAACATTACGTATACAAATTAAATATCTCTGCTTGGCATGATCTTATGAAAACATATGATTGACATTTGTACCAAAAGTAATGCTCAGAAGATTAAAAAGCAAGAAACTTTGCCCCCCCCCCCCCCCCCCCCCATCCCCTCCTCGCTCCTCTCCCACCCCCCCTTTCCTCCCCTCCACCCTAATTCTCCAGTGCCTATGCTTTCCATATATTAGTGAAACTTATATATATGATTGCCAAGAAAAGAAATACTGAATATAACAATGCCATTACAAAATAAATACACTCATCCCTTGAGTTTTTACCCTGGCCCATACCCCCTGCCAGCAGGAACTGAATGGACAAACTTAACGGTTTACTTAATGTAGTTGAAAGCCTGAAGAATTGCTCCTCTTTCTAATTGGCATACATTTTTAGAATTGATAAATATCCGGACGAGCACAGTGTAGAAAACCAAAGGAAGGGATAGGAGTGAGATGTGCATATGCTGGCCAAGGCTTGCAGCTAATCGGTAAACAGCACCAACTTTCAACACATGCTGACACAATCACCATCAAAAGTACAAAAGACAGTGTATGGAAATGAAAGATGAATAACAGATTTTGTCTGATGTATTTTCATTTTTTGATTAATTTTCAAACATTTGGAGAAAATAACAGTCAAATGTGGGGTTAACAGCCCACTGGCTCTTTCTTAGTCATGGAGAGAAAGTTTGTGTAGAACTGGCCATTGTTACAGTGTATGTTGACCAGAACAATGCCTGTTGTAGCAGACACTAACTGCACAGTTTGGAGCACCTGAAGTAATAAATAAATGGAGTTAGGGTTGTCATTAATTGATAAAATCATGATGATAGCTAATCCATTCCATTCAGTCACACACACACACACACACACACACACACACACACACACACACAAATCACGCACACACACATAACATACATTATCACCATAACCGCCAATGACAATGGAGTGCATAAGACAAGTGTTTTAGAATCTCAGCTTGATTGATTTATTTGATAAAGGAAATACAGGCACAAAATTAATATTCCGTACAAAGCTTAAATAAATGTTTAAGAACTGCCCAAAAACGTGGACAAAACGAATCACAAGACAAAAACACACATGATTCGTTTGTCGACGTTTTTTTGCAGTTCACAAACGTTTTTTTTAAAGATTTGTTTAGATTTCCGCCTGCAGTCATCTCACTTTGTAACTAGATCTAATATTCTATACATTTTCCTACTGAAACTGTGTTAGTTTCAGCTGTTCATTCGACATTGGGCCTCAAAAGCGTCGTTGGGCACGGTCACGTGACCTAATAAAATTTGATTTTTAAGTCGAACAGGAAAGATCTGGTTAAAAAAAATCAACAGAAAATAAGCCTTGAAGTCATACAAGCTACACCTGTAACATATCCATGGAATCTAAGTAGCAGTTTTAATTTGGTGTAAAAATACAAAACACATACTCCTCTCATCAGCACGACCCCACCATTACTCCGGTCTGATGTTTCGGTCGTCAAACAAAAACAAAGTAATCTTCAAAATATATGACAGTAATATAGTTAAATCGTGATGTAAAAACTGACGGAAAAGGTTGCAATTTACCATTCAAAATAGCCGGAACGGCGTGGTTTGAAGACGACTCGTCGATATTCGATAGATTCCGTTTAATATTTACGGGTCGCATGCCGTCTTGTACTTAGCGCCATTTCAATTTTCATGTCGACGACGTCGAAGCTGCACCACGGCTTGTTTCATAGCTTTGCGCTCCGCGGCATTTGAACGGACAAACTTCAAATTTTTTACTCAAATATAGTTTAAACCCTGAAGATTTGCGTGTGTGTTAAAAGTATAAATGTCGCTCTTGGTTTTATTCTCGGAATTTTACATGAAACATTTTAAAACGGTTTTTCACTCTGAATTTTCCGTTGAATGCCTACACTTCGCACACGAGACGTTACGAGGATGACTCTTCTTCCTGTTTAGCATGCTATTTTTAGAACTACTAACGGTGCCACTGAGCGCATAGCAGACGACGAAAGGCAGTGATCGGAGCGAGAAGCGCGCATGGCGGCCGACGCTGGCGGCTACTCCGTAACAGCGCAAACTTTCAACACACGCTTACACACACTCACCACCAAAAATATAAAAGACAATGTATGGAAATGGAAGATAAAAAAACAGGTTTTGTCAGGCGTACTTTTATTTCTTGATTTATTAATATTTGTAGAAAATCACAGTTGAATGTGGGCCAACAGCACACTGCCTCTTAGTCATAGAAAGAAGGTTTGGAGTAGTACCTATTCGTAGTAATGAACCCATAAGTACACTCTGAATATTTAGTATTTCTTAGTTATTCCAGTGGGTATGACATTCCGAGGCTCATATGATCTTTTTACTGAAATTCGTAGGGGTCATATTCTTATTTTAGAGAATCAGTAGATTAACAAATATGTTTACAGGCGGGGAAGGGGAATGGATTGAGGCTTTACCAGATTGTGTACAAAGAACAGGTGGAAGGGGGGTGGGGGGATAGAGGAATATGTCATCTTGGCATAATCAGAAGTGGGTTTAAAGATTGAAGCAGACAGACCGCAAGCACAGATCTCCTGCAGGCTCGTTCGAGTATGCTTCTTGCTTTTTGTGTAGTCGCTACTGGAGCGACATTTTTGACGAGAGAAGAGTGTGCTTGTGCTCATTAACGGAGAAAGGAGGTAAATTTGCTTTTACTGTTTTCATCTGATATTCCAATTACAGCCGCTTAAACATAGTAGAGAATGTAGAAAAGATTGTGCAACTACGACCATAGAATGTGGAAGGAACTTCTTGCCACATTCTGTGCTATGATCCAGCACCTCCTGTTGGTTGCGCTATGGCTATAGGCAAGCAAATTTGATATGAAAAATGTGCATCACTATGATGCAGAGAAATCATAATGTCACAGTTGAACTTGCATGCTTTATGGACACATTTCTTTGAAATGCTCATTATGACTCGTATATGAAAACTGATGGAAGGCATGTTGTCTGTTTAAAAGGAGTGCCCCCTTTTGTTCATTTCATACATTCATGCTCAGCAAATGGACTGGATGGCTGTTCTGTCCGAGGAAGACTAAGGAATGCGATTAACTTAAGATTGAACTTCCGGGCATTGCGTGATTGGCAGCAGAAGTAGGACATTGCCGAGAACCTTCGGTTTTCGTCTTTCGGATTGTTTTCCAGCCCACTTTGACATTGTTCCAGTGAGAGGCTTCAGTTAAAGAGAGAAAAATCATTCTTCCTGTGAAAATGCCATTCAATGATAGTTATAGGTCGGAGGAGGGGTGGGGGGGGGGGGGGGGGGGGGTCTTTCCTTAAAAAAATTTTTTTTTTTTTTTTTTTTTAAAAATTTGTTTGCTAGTTATTCTCTTTTTTTCTTGTTCTTGTTCGGGCATATATGCCTGCTCACAATCTCGTCATGCACGCACATAAGCAAGCATGCACACAGACATTTACACATACACACACGCACACACACGCATATGACTAGGCAGCGGTTAGTGATACAAGATATCTGCGACCTAAATGTGGCTGAAGTGATTTTCTGTTCTTGAAAAAACAATTTATCAGAAAAAAAAATAAAGAATTAAAAGTTGAGTCCTTTATAATCCTTATAAAAACTTTTTTTTCATCTTCATCTTTTAACTCTTCTGTATGCACTTATCCGAGCTTAGTAACACCGAAAACCATCGGCAAGATAGGTAACTCCGTAATTTGAACATGGTTACTCAATTGAAAATATAATTTAAAAGAGAGGAGAGGAAAGAATGAAATGAAAATAATTTTTAAAATCCCTACGAATATATATGTTGCTATATCGTAAGTTTGAAGAATGTCACATGAGCCATTTACTCGGGGAAAAAAAAAAATCTTCTTTTTCAGAACTTTCTTCCGAATCGTTGCTCATCATACCTTGAACCTCATCCCAGTCGAAATCTAGGTCACTCTAAGCTTCATCACCCAGCACTTTTATTTAGTCTTATGCCATAAATTCTACAAATCGCAGTATCTCCATCACTAAATCTCATTATAGAACGGCAGAAATCAAGGTAAGCCATGGTGAAAAACCGCATTTCGACTCAAAACTTTAAAAATTCGTAGCTCGAGAACCACGGCACGCATCGACTCGCGTTTTTTTGCAGACGGTAGAAAATGGCTACAGGAAGAAGGAAATCACGTTCTCGCGAGACTTCCTTTTCTGTGAGAAACATGGCGGCGCCCATTGTTGCCACGTGTTTTACCAGGCGCTGGCAGGCGCTCAGCGTTTTGGCTGTGTGGTTTCTGGTTGGGCGCTAGCGGGCGCCCGATTGACAAGAGGGTTAAGCATGTTTTATGTTACATTATAGGTGGGTAGTGCTAATAAGATTATTGCAAAATATTCTCCCTTTGGAAGCAGAGCTGCTAGGCCCCGACAAGGGGCACTGCCCCTTGACCAAGCCAGAAAGCCTTGTGCGGTCCCTCCCTCCCAGCACTCGTTCTTTCCTCAGTGTACTGGTTGATGGATATGATAAAACTTGATTTAGATTGGTCTTTCAGTTTTAGGATTTGACTTGAATGTTGGTCTAGTTTGCTAGTTAGATTTGTTGCTTTCTGGCCCTGGTAATGGTTTGCATCATGGTTGCTTGTTAACAATGTGATTTGACTTAACAAAGAGGCACTGTATATGTTCGTTTCTGCATATGTTCAGCCACTATCATTTCCTTCATTAAAGGGAATGCCGATGCTTGAGGCAAATAAATGTTTTTTTTTTTTTGTATTTTCAGTAGTCACACAAGAGAGTTGCTCCTGAATCTATCAGTATATCCGTATAAGTCCATTTGTCATCAGCATGTTTAGGATGTTTGTAGAAGAGACTTCTGTGATGAATTTGCTACAAAACCACTGCATGTTTTGGGCTTACATATTAGCAGCACACTGATTTTCAGATCCGCTCTATGTTGGAAGCAACTTTTCTTGATTTTCTTGATTAAAAAAAAAAAAGCTAGAAATTGAAGTAATTAGTTACATATAAATTCAAGTTGACCATCAAGTCAGATTTAAGTTTACCATTGAGTTTAATGCCAGCATATGTCTGTACTCAGTACATTTATCTGTATGGGCCACCAGTCAAGGTGCCCTTCCAGGGGTTGCAACTTTGCCGTGGTCGGACGGCTTGGGCGATTCAGTTATCCCTTAGCCTTAGGCTTTGCTGGCGGGAGCATCAATACTCAGATGGTAAGGCTAGTTTTTGAAAATGCTGCTAGGCCTGTAAAGTCAAGCTGCTGTCTGGCCTAAAACACAACGTGGTAGGAGGTGATGTCCCTGGTAGGGTCTCCCATGTCAAGACAGGTTAAGGATTAGGGCCCTGACAAATAGTGACCTTCCTTTTTCGTATTCTACCTTCTGCCTGCTTGAATGGATCTCTCCTATCTTAGCCCGCTCTCTCTCTCCCCTGCCCCCTCCCCTCCCCTCCTCCTCCCCTTCCTTATTCTCTATGGCTCCCTTTCCACTTTGGAGGCTATCGCTGGTTTTATTCTTAACAAAACTGCGAAGCCATTTCGGTTTTCTGGAATTTCCTGAATTTAGAAATTATTCCAGAAATCTCAAATTCAGTTTAAAAAGAAATCCAGTTTCAAAATCTTGTGAAAAGATGTTGGGGGTGGGGGGGTGGGGTGGGAGGGGTCGTTTTTAAGAGGGGATGATAAAGTATTGCAGAATAATACTCAAATGATGTTTTCTATATGTGTACAAGTATATATATATATATATATAATGCATTTTCTTTTGGGACCGGACATGTGGAATCAGAAATACAAGTGGGTTAGAAATGCTTATAGTCGAAAGCATAACTGCTCATTTGACTTCATCCCAGGTTACAGAATTCTGATCCTAGAAGGTGGGCAACTATGTTGTAAACTCTCTGAACTTAAGCTGTACACTTTGAAATTTGATGGTTACGCCATACTTTTTGCATTGGTTCCCAGTCATGTTGGCATTCGTGGCAACGAGGTGGTTGAACTTGCCAAGATTGCTACAAGTAAAAGGTTGAGGCGATTCTCTGTTCCTCGCATAGATCTAAAACAAAAGTCGCATACATTTGTTAGAGATCTCTGGCAAGAGGAATGGAACACTGGGCAGTAAAGAAAGAACAATTTTGTGCTGATTGCTTATAGGTTACCCGTTTACACATATTCATGTTGTAAAAGGCATAGGAGGTCCATGGTGCTTTCCATGTGAAGTACATCTTACTGTGAAAGGTTTGTACAGTGTTTGGACTTGCATGATGTCAGAGACATTCCACTTGGTGCGAGTTCCTGCATCATCCCAGCCTTTACCTTGATGGTTCCTCTAGGACAACTCTTCCTGTAATCCCACAATTTCCCAACTAAATAATTGTCCATTTTTTTTTTCCTCTTTTTCTTGTGTTTGTTTTTCTTTGTACAGTAATCGAAGTCTTGGCAGTTTAAAAATTTGAGCAAGTTTGTAAGTGAAGGGAAAAAATGTCAGTTTCTTTTCAGATGAATGTTTAATTCTCATTCTTGTGATGTGTTTTTCAGATGGATATTGAAATTAAAGAGGCCCGTTGCCTGCAGGCTGATCAGAAGACACCGGTCAGTCGAGGGGATCAGGTTGAGTCATTGATGATCCATAGTAAGGATGTCATGTCTGTTACTACCCCAATATAGACACAGGATCGACAGCAAGTAAGTCCACTTTTTTTCATGTTGGGAAAAAAAAAAAAGGGGGGGGGGGGGGGGGGGGGGATTGTGGTGGCTGTCTCCCAGTAATTGTGAGCATTTAAATTCAATAGGCTGGTTTGTGTGTGAAGCACATGAAGATCTTATGCTTGAGCACATCCACACTTAAAAAATTTTGTTTATGCTTGCACTGTAGGCCTGTTTGTGTCTGTCAGCTTGATGTAAATAAAGGATGGAATTAAGTCTGTCGTGTTCTGTATTTTATTTTTGTTATAGTCAGAGCTCGAAATAAAATCTAATGATGTTGTTATGAAAATTCAGGTTTGGTACATTTGTGCTCGTTGATGATGTTTTGTAAACAGACACACATTCTACATCTTACCATGGAAAATGCAATGATGAACCCAGGCTTAATCTGTCTTAGACGACATTCAGACACTTTTCCCAGAATGTATTATAGCATGGACACATCTCCAGAAACACATGCTCAGTGCTATCCTTTCGCGTCGGGCCTGTGTATATTGATGCTCCCGTTAATAAGTAGGATTCTGTGCACTTGTCTGATTGGAAACCACTTTGATTTATTGAATCTTTTGAAACATGACAATTTTTTTCTCTTTTAATTTATATGTTCAGTCCCCTTTTCCCTTTTGTTCCCTTTTTATTAGAGTTTTGCTTCCAAACCATTTTTGTTCATAAGTATCATAACATGATTTTGCACCCCATATAACTGAATATGCAGCGCTTTTGCTGATTCAGGTCATTGGTTTTGGAGATCCTTTTGGACAAAAGAGGAAGCTGATGAGATGAGTACTGTGAAAACTGCCAAGTTGTTGCTTCTCTGTGGAATTGCATTAAGTTTTAAAATTTAATCCTCTTCAGTATGCACTTATCCGAGCTTAGCAACACCGAAAACCATCGGCAAGATAGGTAACTCCGTAATTTGAACATGGTTACTCAATTAAAAAAGTTATTTAAAAGAGAGGAAAGGAAAGAATGAAATGAAAATAATTTTTAAAATTCTACGAATATATATGTTGCTATATTGTAAGTTTGAAGAATGTCACATGAGCCATTTACTCGGGGGGAAAAAAAAAATCTTCTTCTTCAGAACTTCCATCTGAATCATTGCTCATCATACCTTGAACCTCATCCCAGTCGAAATCTAGGTCACTCTAAGCTTCATCACCCAGCACTTTCAATTAGTCTTATGCCGTAAATTCTACAAATCACAGTATCTCCATCACTAAATCTCATTATAGAACGGCAGAAATCAAGGTAAGCCATGGTGAAAAACCGCATTTCGACTTCAAAACTTTGAAAATTCGTAGCTTGAGAACCACGGCACGCATTGACTCGTGTTTTTTTTGCAGACGGTAGAAAAAACGGCTACAGGAAGAAGGAAATCACGTTCTCGCGAGACTTCCTTTTCTACGAGAAACATGGCGGCACCCATTGTTGCCTCGTGTTTTACCGGGCGCTGGCAGGCGCTCAGCATTTTGGCTGTGTGATTTCCGGTTGGGCGCTAGTGGGCGCCTGATTGACAAGAGTTAATGTTCAAAACATCTTGTAAATCTTTTTCAGCTGTCAGCGAGCGTGAAAATACCATCTTTTAAATTTTCTTTCAGCTGTCAACAAGCCTGACAAATCAGAGTTCTTGACGGATGGTGCAATTGGAAGGTCCAATGGAGCTGAAGGAAGAGAGGCAGGACTTAAGCCACTCGTGGCATGGAAGAAGAGAGAATGAAAACTCTGAAGTGTCAGAGTTGAATTTGGACTTGAAAGATGGTGCTGTAAGTATTAAAGCAAGCTTCCTTGGGGAAGGGGGGGTGGAATGGACAGACGGCTTTTGTCCAGTGGTTATTTTAACATTTACATGGGCAGTTCTTTCTGCCTCTTAATGTCTGATTCATTGACTTGTTTCCATCTGAGACAACTCTGTCTATGTCAGACTTTTGAGTCGAGAGCCCAAGTGTTTTTTTCAGGTTACCAATGTGAACTTTTTTGGTCAGTTTCAGGTTCCCTTCATTAAATTTTTGTGTATGTGAAATGATTTGATGTTTATTGAATGGTCATGTATTGTATATGATTTGAATCTAAAGTAAATTTTCAATTGCATAATGCAGAAAATTTAAATAAGAAAAAATAATTATGTATGTTTGATTTTATTACCAAGTCGGTCACAAAAAAAAAAGCCAAGTTTGTTGAAGTTCTAACATGGTCTGCACATTATTTCAGAGGCTGTAGGATTGAAGTTGATCATGAATAAATAAACAAGTAAAGATAGAAAAAAATACTGAAAAGAATGCAAAAAAAGGAAAAAAAAGAAGGAACCATGAAAAGAATGATATAACATTCATTGACACAAGTGAATAATGATTCCATCATTTCAGTTTTACCACTAGCATTGTTGGCATTTATTATCTTCTCCCCCACCCCCCACCCCCAAGGAAAAAAAAAGCCAAAAGAGTTGATAAAATACAGACTCCTTGAACAATTCATATAAGAAATAAAGTTTACAAAGTTTACTTGGCGTGCTATTTTAACTTGTAACATTGTTTAATAAAGAAAATGATGGCCAGACGAATTGTGTGAGGTGGATCTGCATGATGTAAATCGAGCACTTCCAATGTCGGACCAAGATTCGAAACTAGCCCAAGTCACTACTGATTTGTGCTGGAGAACTCGCTCAGATCCAAGGATTGCCAAGAAACATACCTGATTTTTCAGAGGCACGTCTGAACGTCTGAAGAGAAGAAAAAGTGGCTAAAGGCTTAACCACTCCTTGTAAAGTATCCCGTTTTTTTAGTCCAGGTTTCCATGGTTGTGTGCAAGGCATTGCCGCCTGCAGCTGTTATGGTATATCACAGTGCTTCTGCATGCATTAATCCAACCAGCTCATGGCAGGCAAACGTGTAGTGAAAGCGATTTGCTCAGCCTCTTTTCCGGTTGTGCATCATGAGTAGGCTTTGACTTCTTGACGGGAAATACAATATCTTGCACATCATGAATTGTAAAGAGGGGCAAGACATTTGAGGAAGGTGCAATTGTCAACAGATGGAGATGGGAGTGGGGTTGAGAAATCTACAAAAGTGAGCAATTTTGGATCAGCAAGTTTCAACTTGTCTTGGAAAAGTGAACAAGCTGGGAATGGCTTGTTGTTAATTGCTGGCTTAGTTGAAAAGAGCTGACCTGTGCCGATTTTTATTTTAACAGCTCTCTTTGAACATACGCGGTAAGAAGTATGTTGAAGCTTCCTAGCACCGGACTCTGTGTGTGTGTGTGTGTGTGTGTGTGTGTGTGTGTGTGTGTGTGTGTGTGTGAGTTTAAAAAGTTTACCAGCTACATAATAATAATTGCCGGCCATGAGAGACTGTGCACGACAGGGCCTTTAAAACGGTTTGAATTCTGTTTTGGCTGGGGGTTGTCCCCCTGGACCTCCCTGGACCTCATCAGGGCTTGGTGGCCCGAGGACCCCTTTTTTTTCTGAGATTTTTCAAGTCAGCTGTTGTCCAGCCTGATTATAAACTCCCCACTCAGCTATTTTTTTTTGTCATATATATATATATACCCCGACATCTATATCTGAAAGAGAACCAGACTATATGTCGCAACTCCACATTTGTCAGTGCACCTTATATGAGTTGTTAGATGTGTGTATTCAGTTGTTTTTGCAGGAGTGTATGTGAGAGCATGACTCATATTATATATGAGTAGTTAGATGTGTGTATTCACTTGTTTGTAGGAGTGTGTATGAGCATGCATGTGTGTGCGCGTGCGTGTGTGTGCATGTGTGTGTGTGTGTGTGTGTGAGTGTGAGAGAGAGAGAGAGAGAAAAAAGAGTTCGGGAAATGTGATATTAGAAAGTTTCAGGGCTCAGTTGTGCTTGGGTTTAGTTGTGATGACAAAATGTTTTGATTGTCTCTGCTTTATTTTTTTCATTTTGTAAACAAGTATTTTTGATTATGATTTCCTTTCCTTTGTAAGGGCTGTGAACAAGGTTCTTGGATGCATGCTTAAAAAACAAAAAACTGTTGTGTACATGGTTTGCATATGGGCTGGCAAAGGGTTAAAGTACTGTAGTTTTCCAGGGTTAGATTTTAGATGATAATGTATGTGTATATAGTATCTAATATTCGTATTAGCTTGTTTTTTCCCCATCAAAGTTTGAGATTTATAAATGAAAATTAATTTGTGAATGTCTGGTGATGATATTTTTCTATCTACTTGTAACGCTTTTTTTTTTTCCCCTTGTCTTTACTATGGTTATGACTTTTTTCTTTTGATCAGGAGGGTTGGGATGCTGAAGACATGTTCAGAACCAATGAAAAACATTTTGCTGTAAAAAGTTCATACGAAGAGGATATGAGGTTGTACACGTAAGTATGGATAACCTAACTCTCTAGCCATGTAGAAGCTTTATTTTGGAAAGCAATTAACATGTTGAATACAGACTCTGGATTGCTTATCTGGCACATATAGAACATTGTTTTTTTTCCCCCAGTGTGAGTTATAATACATGCTGTTGCTGTGTCTTAAACCTGTACAGTATTGTCTTTTCAAGTGCAGTATTTATGTATATTGATTGATCAGATACATCAGTTTTATAACCGAATCTGAGTGTTTTGATGATATTCGACTAGAATGAATTCTATTGTAGAATAAAATAAACATAACTGATTTGATCTGGTTTGAAAATTAGTTCCTCAGAGCTAAATTTTAGTCTGTGTTTTCAACCTAAACTTCTATTTTGAAACTAAATGTGTTTGCAGTCCTGACATGTCTTACAGTTTTCTGAGCTATACACATTAGTATGCCATGGTCAGGCGCCTCCTGGAACATTCTGTAGTAACCTTCATATCAACTGTGGTATTCCCAGAACACTATGGGGGTTCACAGTGATATAATTTTCTTCAGAAAGATTGACCACTTCAAAATACTGTTGTAGTTGCTTTAGCCTGTGGCATTTTAGAATAGTTTCAAGTGTCTGTATTTATGGGAATTTCCACTTCTTTATTGGTTGAAAGTGCAGTGTTGTAGTCAGCTGCCAAGCTATGTCAACATGAGCATGAAGAACGATTTAAATGGTCGGTTGGGACAGCGAAGATGAGTTTGATGGTTTACACACCTGAAGATTTGATCCAAGCCCTTAGTGCAAACACATCTGTGCAGTACAGTAATTTTGATTTATTTCAGCACTTGAAACTGGATCAAAGATGGCAACATGTCAACTTATCATCATAATGTGATGATGAAGTGATTGTGTAGTTACTCATTTCAGACAGTGGAGATAAATGTGAATGATTGGACTTTGAAAATCTAACTGTAGGTGATCTGTTTAAAATCAAACCCCAGGAAATAAATTGACAACATTACGGTATGTCAGTGCTGATAATTAAGTTTGGTATGATGGCGGCAGGCTGCTGAGCATGTTTTAGTTTTTAGCTTCAGAGAGAGAAATGTTTCTTGTGTATGCAGTTATCTGAGAAATACTCCCATGAATTGGTGTTCATACCTGCTCATGCCGTGAAGATGCATGCAGACCTACATTATAAACATTTCTATTGTAAGATCAGTAAATCAAACACTTCGTCCAGTGTTGTCTGCTATCCTGCTTCCATGTTTGTTGGCCATATTTGTTATGAAAAAACGTGATTGTCAGTGGCTGTTTAAGGTGTCAGTTACTGATTCAATATTACAAGAGGGGAAAGAAAGAAAAAACGTTTAGAATGAATGTTCAGAGGAGCAAAGTTTCTGCAAGATAAGAATCATTGTGAGGGATTGTATGCATTCTTACACCCTGAATGAGTGAGGAGCTTGAAAACATTTTCCAAACTAAAAACAAACAGAAAACCAACAGAAAGAACCGACAGAAAGATAAAAATGTGTCTGAACGGTAACTAAAAGTTGTTGTAAAGGTATCTGATTACTTAAGTTATATGTAAGAAACTTTTTTTTTTCTCAATAAAAATGGCATAATTTTGAATACAGGAAAAATTAGCGTTGCATATATGTGTTCTATTTGAATATGGATTTTTGTTTCAAAACACTGAAAACCTGTGCCATGGGTACTGAGCAGTTGGGAAAAGGGTAACCAGGTCTGATGAAGATTCAGGTTAATTGTAATTCATTAGTGGGATTCAGTGCAGGAAATGAATTTAATACTGTCCTCTTGCTTTCACAGTACACCAATGCCAAAATTCGCCTCAAAGGCAGAACAGGTGGAGGCAGAGAACCGTGCAGCACAGGCAGCACGGGAGATTGAAAGCTCTGAGGGATACAGAACTCGCATGAATGTTGAAAATAACTCCAGCATGGATGAAGAAACCAAGTTTTCTGCTGTTGTGCGAAACCTGACGGATTCTTCATCAAGGTATGTTGAGAGATGAAGTAAGCTTCGGGTGGAAAAGGCAAGGTTGTTCAAACTTATCCATGAATTTTTATGGGTTGTTACATACTGTTGTGGTAAAGCTCAATTACATACTTTGTTCAGTCTGAGCTGTCGTGCATGTTTGTCTAGAATAAGTGGAAAAAGTGAACTGGGTATTTTTTAAGCAGAGCAGAAAAGAAGAACCAATGAAATGTTAAAGATTGAAAAGGTACTCGATGTTAAAATTGAGCCCATTTTGTTGTATAGACTTATTTTTTTTACAATAAGAAGTAACTAAAAAAAAGTATTTTACATATTGAGGAAAAATGACTGTTGCAGCAGGGCATATGTCCCTCCAGGCCGACGACAACAACAAGACAACCATAGTTCTCAGCTTAACCAGCGTGGTGCTGCGCCACAGGGAATGTCTTCGCATCAAGCCTACCCCAGCGTGAGCGCAGAGCAGACCGTGACCGTGGTGACAGGAATCACCATGACCAAAGAGGCGCAGACAGGGATAATATCCCAGACCCCGCCCTTGCGAAATCCTCACTCTGTACCTCCTCCTCAGCCACAGGTGGCTCCACCACATGCCCCAGCAGTCTAAAGACGCCCCTGACAGGTTAACTGGAGGTGAGTTCTGCATTGTCACTTGTGTTCATTGTTGGTTCAGTTCTCGGATATAGTTGAAAAAGAAAGTGGATCAGAAAGTATTTTTGAATCTGGGCTTCTTCTGTTTTAATTTTGAAAACAAAAAAAATTATTTAGGCATTAAGATTTGGATAGATTTTTTTTTTTTTGCGCGATCAAAAACATCTGTATTTACCATAACGCTTGACATCCAAAAAGAATGCAGAGCAAAAAAGTTGGAAATAAAGTTTGTATTGTCTTACTACACCTGTAAATGAAAGTAAAACAGTTTAGAAGTCTATCAAGATGCTCACACTTCATGCAGACAGGTCAGTCCACGACCACACCCCCTACCTTGTTGGACTTGCACCCTCTCTTTCACTGCTCTCTTTCTCCTACCTCCCCCCCCCCCTCCCCCCCCGTCCGACACCGTGAGCAGGCCGCGCTCCCCTCTCGTGCTGACTCTCACTGTCACTGTCCGCTGGAACTGTGTGCTAAGTACACAGTAGCTCGTTCGATGCTGGTAACGGAGTCAGCTGAACCACTCTGTGGTTGGACGGCCCGACTCAATAACTAACGAATATCATCAGCAATTCCATCACTATCATCATCCACATTCATGCTTGAGCGAGTCGTTGGATAAAAGATCATTATCTTTGTCAAGATGATTAGCAGAGCCTGTTCAGCTGTGTAAGTCTGTTGACTAGGTTGCTACGCTTGTCGATGGTTGCTGTGATCTTTGCAAACAAGACAAAGCGCTGGATGGTCATCCAGACAGCAATGAGAATAAATGGTCTTTCCCATCACGTGTGGTCATTTGCATATCATTTTAATACTACAGACACATAAGGCTTACTATTTACTCTCTCTTTGTGTCTGTTGATAGAAATAGTAGCAAATGAAAATTCAAGAAACATTCATGACGTCGGTGGACGGCCCATAGGCACTGAGAAAGCACTTTTACTGCTGACGGCTTATAGGCACTCCATGGGTTAACGGATGCGTCTCTGAGAGTGGTGCTAAAATTTCCTGACCAGCACTGCAGGTGTATGTGTCTGTCAGGCCTGGTTGACACCAGGTTATATTATGAAACAGTGATGCCATTGTGATGCAGTCTCAGACTGGAATGGAAATCTCTAGCGTCGCCTTCATTATTGTCTTTCTTGTAGATCAGTGTGAAAAGACAGGCTCATATTCTGTGGTCCTTCATGCCCTGTTGTCATGTTGATCTCCGTCGCGGTGTCCTCTCCATGTCTATGGTCTTGGTTTTATTCTTCTGAGGTCACCGATTTTGGCAAATTGATTGGTGACAGTCGTTGGAAGGATGTGGTGGCACCTGACAGATGGGGACTGGTTTGCCCTGGCTCTGCAGCTAGCAGTTAATGTCATCAGTAATGGCCTTGGTATGTGTTGTCCTGCATATGCTGGATCAGAACGGGCACCACTGAACACCACTGAAATGACTTGGTAGCAGTGCAGTGTCTCCTGTGGTGGGGTTGCTTTTTTTAAGATTTGATGTTGACTGCCTGTGGATTGCTGGTGATGAAGCTGTGGCGGGACGAGCCAGTCAGTGGTTGTGGATGAGAGGTCAGAGTGAGTGGCCTTGGTGGTATGCCACAGAGGTGATGATACAGAAGATGGGACAGAAAAAAAAAAAGAAAAAAAACTCCTGTGTGTGTTTCCTGTCAATTGTAATTCCTACACACAATGATCAGTCCTTTTTTTTTTTTTTTTTTTTTTATTCCTTTCATTTTTTTGTGTGTAGCATTTGTACTTCAGACAGGCTGCTGCCAATAATCGATCATTTATGCATGTATTTTTACTTGTGTGGGCAGAACGGAGGCCTGAGGGGTCTGCACGTGGGGGATACCCTCCACGACCCAGTCATCAAGAGATTTCTGGACAGCTTGTTAGTGTTCACCAGTCTGTGGCTGCTCCTCAGCACCCAGTAAACCAGGGAGCAGGTCATCAGCAAACTCATGCGCCTCCCCTTACCCCCAATCACCACATTGGCTACAATCATGTAGCATCACCAGCAAGTCCAGCTGTTGTAGCCACAAAGATACCTCCTCCTGCTCAGCTTCCCCCAAGCTCCCTTCCATCGTTAGGTCAGATGCAGAATAGAAGTACACCGCCACCGCATGTCAGTTCGGCACCGGTGGTCTGTAGTTCCCAGAATATTGCACTGCCAACCCCTGCTGAGAACAAGGAGTCAAGTTTACCTTCTAGTAGTCCGCACCAGCAGCAGTCTGGTACAGTGGCCAGCGTTAGCTCTTTGAGCAGCATGGATAAAAAGTCACCAAGGGGTGAGTGGTGTACCAATACTTCAAAATATGTTACTTTTGCAGTATGCTGCTGTTTTGTTTTAGTGCATGCGCGTGAATCAGCAAGCAGCAGTGTATCTTTGAGGTCCTGTCTGTATGTGTGTGAGCAACAAGCTGTACAAGATGGTTTGTTTGAAGATGTCTATCTGAAAAGTTGGATACTATGGACTGTTGCTATGCTAGCAAAAGCACTAGGGAAAGCCTAGTAAAAACAAGTTGCAGTATTGCCTTTGGGCTTTAGCTGGCAGAGTTTGGGTTTCTTATTACACTGTTCTTGCTGTTTTCTATCTGCTGATGTTGATGTCTTTGCCAAAGCTGTTCTGCAAATCACTTTTTTGTATGCAAGTGATGGAGTAGTACATTTTGTTGCAGAGAAAGACCGGCAAGAGCAGCAGGTGCGAAATTAAAGGAATTCCATGATAACTTCGTGTTAGAAGAAAGTGAACCACGGCTGGCACAGCAGGAGCGCGCCCACAGGAGAAACAAACAGAAAATGAGGAAAGGGGACAGAGTGCACCTGGGCCTGTAGTAGCTGCTGCTGCTGCTCCTTCCCAGGCAGTGTCTGTCATCGCCCCAGTGTCTGGTCAAGGAGCAGTTGCTGTCAGTCCTCCTTCAGGCAGTCAGGGAGCAGGTGTCGGGGATGTCGCCGTGTGAGTGAGATTTGCCATTTACAAGGTGGCAGTGGATGATCTAACGCTTCTTTCTCTTGTTAAAAAAAAAAAGAAGGGGGGTGGGGGGGGGTGCTGGTAAGAGAAAAAGGGTGATGTGTAATACTTCTATCAACTTTACTGGTCTTCAAACACTAGGGCTGTTGTTTGAAATTTTTGAATGTGCATTGTGTTCCAGAATTATTGTGGCGGTATTTGGGCATGCGTGCTTGAATGTGTGAAAGTGAATGAGCACAAGAGCACTACTGTGTGGATGTATGATGCATGTGTACAAGATGCACTAGTTTTTTTAAATTGCTATTTGTAAATGTCCAAGTCTCATTCAAAATCTGGCCTGTAATCTTTCTTCTACCTCTTTTCTTTATTTCTTGGTAATATTTATTATTGTAACCCTCTTCTACTTTTTTTTTTTTTTTTGCAGGAATAGTACACTTAATCCAAACGCCATGGAATTCAAACCAAGGGTAAGTTTTATAGCAAGTATTAGAGGTATGTATTTGTGTTTTGAAGTCAGAGATAATGTGTCATGTGTTCACGATTTAGGGTTAAAGAGAGAGCGGTTTATGACTGTGCTTGCCTCATGGCTACTGTTGTGGTGGCTTGAAGTTGTCTTGAGAAGTTTGTGGTACAGACCTGCCTGATGGCTATGGTTTGTCTGCAGTTTTACGTTTAGCCTGTTCTCTTTTGTGCCCAGTTTTGACACAAAGTGATGTATGAAAATTATGATAAGCAGGATACATAACAGACTGTCATATTCACATAGAATCAGACAAATCACTTGTGACTTTCGAACAAATTGGCCGTTGTAAGCAAAGAGAATGGCATAAATTCTGTCATGGTTTGTACAGGGAAGAAGAGGTCCTGAGGAATTAATTTGTGGAAATGCTGCTATGTTCATAGTACTGAAAGTGTTGGTTGTACTACTGAAAATTGGGGTTGGACTACTGAGAGGTATTTTTATATGTAAGTGTGGGATTGATGTGTACTTCAGAGGTTTTAAAGCACAAGGCATCCATAGGGATGGAATTGGAAGAAATTTGATGTGCTAACTATATATTTATTGTTGAAGTTGAATCTTACAAAATAAGGGGAGTAAGAGTGAATTTTAATACCTTCAGTTGACAAATCTGTGATTGTTCTAGTCAACAGAGGTTACGAGCATAAAACATTATCAGTGCTTCTTGTCACATGGATGAGGGTGATGGAATCGATGACATTTAAACAGGTTCAAGTGGGGGTGGATTATTTATGATTCTTGGCTCAGAAATGAATTAATTTTACAGTTAACTGTTTCAGTGCCTAGTTGTAGAAATGTTCGGAGTTCATTTAAAAATGAGAAAATAGTTGTAAAGACATGCACATTCAGTACACAGCATTAGATAGCATTTGATGTGGACAGACAGTTCTGTTGTCGGTTGAAAAACATTCTGAAGAAAAATCTTCCAGCTTTTGTTCTTGTATGTCCCTAAGCAATCTGACACACTGTAAGATTGAATGCTTTCAAGACTAGTGTGGGACAAAGAATGAAGTGAGTTTTTGTTTGTTTACTCCGGTATGCTAGAAGCAGTCTTGAAATTGAGTGATTAGTAATTTCTTGTGATTTGGTACTGATTTGAAGGATTTATATGGGTTTGGATTGCAAAACAGGTTTTGAATCAACCACAACCTCAGCCCACCACAACTGTACATCAGAATCCCAGCCCTGGTCCCACCCTTCCCACTGGCCCATCGGGCACACCTCCGCAAGGGCCCCGCCAGTCACCAGGGATGATGTCTCAACCGACGTTGGTGTCGTACAATCATAGCCCCTTTCTGCAGCATGCCAAAATGGTTCCTGTGGCTAATCAGTCTCAGTCCCAGGTGGCAAAAGCATTCCAGCAGCCGAAAAGAGGTATGCCAGCGTGTGGTAAGGTAATTAATACAGACCAGTAGATTTTTCGAATTGGCCTTACTTCACTGTTTATTGCCCTTTTTTTCCCTCAGGTGTTTGCCCACAGACTGGCTATTTGTAAGGGTCAATTGGTTTACATATTTAAAGTTTTCAGAGTAGTGGAATGACATTTTGGGAACTGATCCGTTATACATAGGGGACATAAGCAGAGGAGACATAATGGTTTTACTGTCTGCAAGCTTGAGAGCAGCAAGATGGCTGATCAGAAACATGTTCTGTACGAGGTATCTTTCAATGTTTCTTGTAATCAGAATCGCTCCCTGAGGTCTGGAGAAGTAACCCTTACATCCCATCCAGAGTAGAGAGTAATGCCAGTTTCAGTTTTATGAATATGGAATATTAATAAATGCAGAATAATGAAAAGGATGAATGCACTTTTTTATGAAGTACATGAGACTTCTTAAAAGCAGCTAAGTGTGTAAAATGTGGAGGAAAATGAAAAAAAAGGAAGAAGAAAGGTTTTGTCAAATGTATGTGGGTGTAAGACAACCCAGATGCGTGATTGATAATGGTAGGCATATGTGAGCAGACCTAGATATCAGTTTCTGGCAGGTATCTTTTGCCAGTGTTGAAAGCGTTATTGTATTACTATATTTCTGATATGATCAGGCATTGGCTTCATTTAGTACTTTCAAGGCTGAGTACATGCATACAAACGAAGATGAAAGGTCAGATATACAAATAACTACACATTGTGTCTGTTCAGTAACTGTCGATATCGGTGGGGTACGTACCCACAGCAGTATTACTGTGTCAGAGGACCACCTAGATTCTGTTATTGGTAAGTGTCATACTCTGACCTAGTGGTTGGGGAATAGCTTTCACGCACACATAGGCAGCTGTGAATCTGCTTTGATTGGCTGAATTTGAAAGAGTAAAGGTCCTTGACGCCATAATTATCCGATAATTGTGTGTAAAGATTAGATGGCATGGTGACTTGATAAACCAAGGTTTTAAGTCCTCTTTGTTTGTTGTTGACTGCAGCTACACAGTTTAATGGCACGAGCCCTATGTAAAGTCTGCATGTAATAATAAATAAGAAGAGAAACCCAACTTCAGACCCACCTTTGAGAATTCATGTACTTCAGTATCTGACAAATTATGTAAGGAATAGAAGTTGATGAGGTGACCAGAATTCAAGCTGATGAGTTGACAGTCCAGATCTGGCACCTCATGGTCAGCTGTGCTGTAAACAACATGATTTGTCCACCAGCTGTTTGGTTTAAAATTATCTAATAAAAAGAACATGGCTTATTTGCTAGTGGTGACAGGAAGCACCCGTGGAAGTAAGGGAGGAGAAAAGGGAGGTACAGATGCGTGCACATGAACTGTGTATGTGTGCGTGTGTGTGTGTGTGTATTTTTTTAGGTAAAGGAGGAGTGTTTGATTCAAGTAATTTTTTTTTTTTTGTCAAACTTATCAGAAGGCATCGACATAAACATGAGAGGGAAATGTGTGTGTTACAGCTGTAGTCTCCGTGGACCCTGTGGCTTTAGCACACTCTGCAACAGGACAGCCTCTGACCCTGGGGCCTCAGGCTCCTCATACCATGCAACAGACTAGCTTTGTCTATGTACCGCCAACATCAGTACTACAGCCCTACCCACACCCGGTATGTAATCAATGTGTGTATGTGTTATGCCACCTGTTAACAAAAAGTGAAATGTTTAACTTATGAGGTGACTTGCACAGTGGTTCTAAGCTTTGAGGTTGGGAGTGCCCTTCCATTGTACCATGTAATAGGACAGTAGTGTTATTTTTTTAATTACAGGCAGTTGGAATTAATATATCAATGATGATTTGCAGGTACAGATGCGGGTCATGCAGTCGATACCTCAGGGAGCGGGAATGGATCCCAGTCTTGGTGCGACAGGACAGCAGCCACATCCTGTTACACAGCAGTTCATAAGTAAGTTTTTATGCTTGCCATTTCATGCAGCTATCAGTCACAGTTTTCAATTGGTATCTCTTGTTTTTTTCGCCTTCAGGCAATTACTAAGGTCCTTTCTTGGTTTTTTTTTGTTGTTGAAAATTGATAAATCAGTCAGTGATGATTCAGTGCATGTTCATAGAGTTTTCATTTGATGCATCAGTAGTGTGATAGAAAAGGGCCCCTAGCCCCCTCCTCACTCCCCCTCAAAAGTATGTGTAAATGTGAAATACTGGATAATGACAGTTGTGGTAGTGTACATTGCTCCAGGTGATTTGATTACTGTGTTTTGTTGCAGTGGCCCAGCAACCAGTGCCTGCTCACATGCCTGGGGCCCAAGCCATGCCCCAAGGCATGCCACAACCGGCGCACACAATGCACCAGCATCTTCCTCAGCACACACGCTTCCCCCGCACCAGTCCAACATGCCGCCGGCAACACAGAATAATGTCAATCCTCACCCAGCAGCCTCCCCTGTTCAGCATCTTGGAGGCAATGGGCACAACCATGGACCACTCAGATGAATCACACACAGGGTGCACCTCCAACATCCAACACGCCTCAGTCTGGCATGTTTGGACATCAGATTCCAGCAATCTTGCCCCCGCAAGGAGCTGCTGGGCATGCTATGCCTGCCCACACTGTCGCTCAAGGACCAACTCCATTGCAGTTTTTGCACCAACATCATCCACTGCCGGTAAGTTTTCAGTGCACAAGCACAGGATGTGATGAAAATGTGTCTTCAGGACATGAACTGGCTAGCAGTTGTTGAGTGTTTGGGGACTATGTTGATCTGATCGCAGGTTAGCATGGTAGCATATCTATAGATTAGAATGGTGCAGAGGAATGTAGTTGTCTGTGATCGACATAAAACATCATGGCAGTCAATGATCAGATCTTAGATGTTTTTTTGAAAACTATTCCAAATTGAATGTGGACTGGGAAAGCACAGTGGAACATTTTGCCACTCGGGAAGTGACTGCCGTAACTTAATTTTTTTTGGTGCATTTTTGATATTTTTGGTATTCTCTAAGAGCGGGCCAAGGGGCATAACATAGCCAAGTCCCAATCACAGTATCTGAAAATAAACATTTTGTAATCAAAATGCTTGTACCGTAACTTGGCTCACAGTATGTTATGTAGGGATAATATTTTTTTTTCATGTCTCCTGTAAAATTTGATTTTCAAACTTGTGTCAGTTGTATGGCGAAAATTCAGAGCGAGAGTACCGACGCCACTTTGCATGCAGATTTTTCAGTTAAAAAAAAAAAAAAATTATTATTGTGTACAACTTTTTCTGTTTTTTGTAGCTTTTTATTTTCATTAATGTGCATAGTAAAGTTTACATGGCGGAGAACTGTTTTCACTCTTTTTCTTCCTCTTTCATGAAGATGAAGGGAAAAAAGCCCCTGGCCCCCCCCCCCCCCCCCCCCCCCCCCCCCCCTTTTTTTTTTTTTTTTTTTTTTTTTTTAATCTAGACATCCCCCCCCCCCCCCCCCCTTTTTTTTTTTTTTTGTAACTTGTTTTGATACACATGTGTACTTTTTATTTTTTTATTGTATTTTTTTTTTTTTTGTTATCAGATGATTTACTTGCCCAAATGTGGCAGTTGATATTTAAGGGATGAAGAAAAGACTTAAAATGTTTTTCATTGTTGTATTTAGGAGGAGGAGGACCTTTATCATCTTTGTTTTTTTAGTTTGTTTATCTATCTTTTTTGTAACCAGTTTATCTTTTTTTGTAACCAGGAGGGGCAGGAGTTTGATCTTCTTGAGGACTCTGGACTCTCTCTCTCTCCGTTGAGTCTGCGCTCGTCATTTGTGTGTGTGTGTGGGTGTGAAAGAGAAAGCTTGTGTGCGCTCTCGTTTTGGCATCTGCCTGCTTGTTTGTATGCACGTGTTTACAGTGATGGGATGCGTTCCTTCCTGTAAAGGCCTCTCACTACGTAAAGCTATTTTTCCCAACATTTTTGTAGTTGTAGGTAGTTCCACTGTACATGGCAAAAAAAAAAAAAAAAAAAAAAAGTAGAACAGCGAGTCTAAACTTGCAAACTGAACTTTAACCCCTGAACCCCTTAGTGTTTTTGTGTGCAGAGTGCAGCAAGCTTTTCTCAAGCTGGAGCCACAGGGGGAAGTGGGCCTAATCCGGCCCATGTCCAACAATCAGGACATGTGAACCATACTCACCATGTGGTGGTGATGCCCCACCCACCTGCCCAGGCTATCAACCAGGCCCCAATCAACAACCCACCCCATCAGCAGCATCAACAACATGCTGCTGCTGCACCATTTCAGCAAATTCAAGGTCAGTTTGAGACTATTCCAGAGTTTTTCTGTATGGTGGCGTTACTGTAAGTGGTTTGTCTTCTTCAGATGCATGATTTATGCTTTTGTATCCTGTCAGAGTTTTTTTTGTTGGTTTGTTTTGTGTGTTTTCTAAGAGATATAATCTTCTGAAACTTCAGTCGGTGATAAAGGATTCATATAGTCTTCAGATTATGATTAAGGCTTCCCATAGTCTGCAAAGATGATGACCGAAGGGCTGCAAGTCTTCTGGAACAAACAGAATTGAGATTGCAGGAAAGAAAAAAAAAGGGAAAAAGGAAAAAAAAAGTTGCCCCTAGATCATCAAGACTACAGAAACTTGTTGCTTGTGACAAATCATTATGTTGGCTGCTGTTGTGACACCATGGTGACTGGAGTTGCCGCTGACAAGTCACTTGGCGTTGGCTGAGTATGCAGTGGAAAAAAATGCTTGAAAGTGATTGCTTTTAAACAGCACCTAGTATAATAAGCATAAATGAAGTTTGTTGTACACTCGCTTTCATGTAGAAAATGAAATATATACCGATTTCCATTTTATACTGTACAAGTGTTAAGCATGAATGAGCTATGGCTGCCATATTGAAAAGGCAGATAATGTTTTTTTTGATAATAATATCTGACGTGATCACTTTATTTCTTTGGGGGAAGAGATAAATCAAGCATACTTGTAGTGGAAAGAAGTGGAAAATGAAAAATGTATGTTTTTTTGTTCTATGACCCTGCCTTTGAATATGATTGTATTTATTTACTGACAAGATACACAGAACACGGTGGAAAAGACTCGAGATGATGACATCAACAAAAACCAATACTTGCCAAATAAAGTCCAGGTGATTGCATCAGAAGTCATTATGATGATAATAGTGATGATAATATAAAGATTATGACTAAGAATGAGGAGAATGATTCATGAACCGCAATCATGCAGCATGTTTTGACCATGTTTTGAGTTTGAACTCAAACTGAACAGGTCCGCCCCTAATAGTACTGCTAGTCTTTGCACTGTCTGTGAAGATATGTGCAATTTCTGAACACACTCCCCTCTTCCTTGGAACTTTTTCTTCATACAGATCTTATTGATTGTCATCATTACATTAATTCTTATCCATGCTAAGCATTGTCATCATTACATGTATTCTCATCCAGGTCAGACAAACACATAATCATCTGGTTAATCGAACCTCTGAATTTTTCTGGCTGGTCTGTATGAACATGGGTCAGAACCTCTCAAAATGCAGTTTCAAGGGAAGCAAATTGACAAAGTGCAGTGAAAGATAAATAAGTTTTGCACCCTGCACCATCCATCCTATAATTGAAGTTTCCAGGCTGTGGGCAATGGTTGGCTGTACCTTTGATCAAAGGAATCTTTATTCTTTTGCCTGTCTGATGAAATGAAGATGCATAACGAACATGTTGCTGTTTTGAAACAGGAGCCAGCAACCAACTCCATGGGCCTGTTGCTCCAAATCAGCATCTGATCCAGGGCAACATCCCAAATTCTGGAGGTGGGATGAGTATGCACCCTTCCATGCATCCTTATGTACCTCAAGGTAAGTTACTACGCACATTGAAAAGGTGAAGTAAAGGTATCTGCTGGCTTTCAGCAGTGAAAAAGATTTTTTTTTTTTTTTCAGAAAGGTGTTCTTCAGGAGACGAGATTTTTTTGAAAGCATTTTTCTGGTGACAAAAATATTTTACAGTGTACTCACGTAAATGGTTGCTTAAAGCTAGTGTGCTGTTGGATTGTTTCTGGATGAACTGTGAAGGGCAGAGGTGTTCCCTCTGCTTCTCTCCACAAAGGAAAGAATGTCCCCATTATACAGGCTTTGTTGGCACGGTATGTTGCTTGGTGTACACACCCACACAAACCCACACCAACACACTGATATACACACAGTAGGTCACACAGGCACTCAGAGAAGCAGCATGGTTTCTTAAAAGAAAAAGGCCTCCTTGTAGCGCTCTGTATTCAGAATAAACGGCAGGTCTGACTGTAACCACTTTATCATGTTTTTCAGTAAAACCTTGAAATGTACTCGTCTTCCACTAAAATATCTGGATGCTTCGATAGTTTAACTGGTACCACAGCTGCAAATTAAAAAAAAAAAATTTTGCCAACACAATCTGTAGGTGTTTGTTCCCCTTGTTGTGACTGACAAAAGAGAGTAGTCTTGCCCATAGTTGGTAAATTCGGTTGTTTACGTGCTAATGAAGCAATAGCAACGGTACTTTGTCCTCCCTAACCCGGTTCAGTTATCTTTGTTATCCCTAAGCTTATCAGCATATTCAGTTTTAGTCAGTCTCCGACTGTTACAAAAGATAATTTCACTACAGGCATTGTTGATCCAAGGTTGCAGACCCGGCATTCAGTAAATGACAGGAACTGTAAGTCGCATTGCATTTGTCTTGTTAAGGGTAGAGAATTATATATTATCTCTCTTAGATGTTGCTGACAATGTCTGTCGGTTGGTTTTACCCACTGAAGTTTTGATGGAAGTTTTTTGTTTAAAGAAAAAGAATTGTTGATTTCATTTAGATTGAAATTGAATCTTCAGTTTTATTTTGTGCCCTCAAAATATGTTTTGACGGATTACACATTATGTATGGTCAGTTCGTCACATGTTACACATGAAAATATTTTTGTATGATTTTGCCATCGCTTGTTGTATTGAGATTAGTTTGTGTCCATTTCCTTACGTATGACATCATTACTTTGCTCTTACAAAGTATAATGAGGGTCGTGTCTGTTGATTTACAAGTCAGTTTTAGTTGAAAGGATGGTGTATGGATGATGAAGGATATCTTTCTCATTTTCATTATCATTATCATTTATTTTTTGTTTCCATTACTTCTCTGTCTTTTAAGATTGGTTATGACAAACAGTGGTTTGGAGATCATAAGTGAAAGCAGAATGCTTATGACGGTGATTCTGGAAACCATAAGTAAAAGCAAGTTACTTGCAAGTTCCATACAGAAAGTTTAGACTGATTTGACTTGTGGAATGCAGATGTTTGATGTCCTGGGGTGACTGGTTTCTAATATGGCACTATCTGGAAAATGATCCAGTGTTTGGTTACAGGAGTGCAGGGCTCCCACACCCATGGCGTCTCCCACGGCCACAATCACACCGGAGGCCACGGCCACAGTCACGGCCACGGCCACCATTTCCAAGGCCAGTGAAATAGACAAACACCTGTTTGCGGCCTTGGCTCAAACCATGTGGTAAGTATTGCACCCATATGTTGCAGAATTTGAAAACGGTTATGAATTCTTCATAAGTTCCAGCAGGTCAGCAGTTAAGCAAGTCTGCTAGTTTCTTGCTCTTTCTGGTGCCCATTTTAGTGTGGAAAAGGAGTTGGAGGCAGGAACAGGGAAGTTTTAGGAATAATTATAGAGCACACATTATTCTGAGTGTACCAGATTGTTGTCGGTGATTACTTCTGTATAGGAATTTTCAGAGTACTTAGTTGTGTTTTGTCCCGTCCTGTTTTTCAGCTTTTTTTGCCCATTTACTACGTTTTTTCAAGTATGGTGAATAGAGGATGTAAAGGGAAGCCATCCAGAGTCGACACCAGCCTTGTGTTCTGCTGAGTGTTGTGTATTTCCCATGTTTCTCTCCCCCTCCCCATAACCTTTGCGGGTGTGGCTTGGTTTCAGTCTTTGGTCCATGTGTTGTTTTTTTGCCAGAAAATTGTAGTTTGTTTATGTTTTTGGAGTGCGTGTGAAACACGTTCATACATCCATAAAGGGGTCATTTTAATTGTCCAAGTTGGTCATGTTGCATAGCTCATAGGACTTTTGTTCCTCTGGCAAGATAGTCACCTGCAAGCAACAGCTGAACTGTTACTTTTGGATCTGAAAAGCCAACTTTCTTAGGGTTTGCCATACTTTTCAGTTAGGCAATATCACATGATCCTGCGGTCCAACCATAGATTTGGGTGGTCCATTTTGAAGACGTGTGGTTTTCAGTAGAGAAAAGTTTCCAAGTGGAAGTTATTTATTGATTCATACGGTTTTGAAATGTGAAGAAAATTGCAATCAACTTAGATGGAAGTGGTTCGGACCTAGTGCTGTAATGTGACATGCTGCTCGAAGTTGTAATACATACAACAGTAAATCATTGCATCACAGTGAACTTTGGTACATTTAGTAACCCACTGGCCTGAATTCCAGTGTGTTTGATTAGATTTTATGCATCAGACAGGCACATTTGTGCATAGTAAATACCACTGTAATGTTTGATTTTGTTTGTGTGTTGCAGATACCAGCAGCCAGGACTCGAAGCAGTTTTGTGTGGCAGTGGTGTTTGGAACTTGGTTATGAATGTGGGCAAGTGATGTCTGAATATGCGTATATGTATATGTGTGTAGTAGGATAAGAGTATGTGTGAAAGAGAAGTGATGATATGAGTGTGAATGAAAAAGAAAAATTCTTTTCCATGTGCTCATTTCCATTCTGAGTGAAAACAGCATCAGATGTTTCAAAGGATGAATAAAGATCCATGGCCGAAGATACTTGCCAGTTATTCATAGGTTATTAGTGAGATATACTCGGTATATCCTGCATTAGTGTTTTAACCTTAAAGTGGAAATCCTTGAGGATGACCAGCAGTGTTAGGGCCATCTCACAAAACAGTAGGTGTCCTGCCTCTCTCAGCAGAGAGGATGCAGAATGTTGGCAGTCCCCCATACGTTATGTCGCTTGATAGAGCTGTCACCGCAAAGCCTGGCCGCCAGAATGTCATGATTTGTTGTGTTTTGTTCTGAGTTTTTCCCCGAGTCATTTCATTTTATGTCTGTATTATCTTTAAACGTGATGTTTTGTCGTACCTGTAAAGCAGCACAAAGCATTCCCATGAATACTAGACAGGTGCAGGTTGTCCATCTTGCCCATGTCTATCAAATGAGCTGTGACATCTGTCATGAGTTGGCCACATGCGACAACACAGGCTGCATATGGGTCTGATTTGGCCAGGAGATCAAATTTACGATTTTGCTTCATGTAGTGTGTGTGCCATGTCAAAAGGAGTGGAAGATAGATAGGGTTGTTTTTTTTGTTGTCCAGAAGATAGAGGTGTTTTTTTTTTTTTTTTCCTGTCCATTATTCATTACTGCATGGCTGCAGAATCATATTGACGGGGTTCAACCTCCCTGATTCAACAAATGCACACAATTAACCAAGCCCCATAATGACAACTGTATTGAGAATGAATATTATGAAGATGATACTGTGGAGTTCCATTCCAGTCAGAGACTACATGACAAGGCTTACACTTTGCGCTTCCTTGCATAATAAGTATGTCAAGCGTCAACAAGACCCAGGAGATGCGGTCACCTACAGTAATAAAATAAACAGGAGATGTGAGTAACATTCTCTTCAAGACCTGTCATTAGATGCTATTAAACTGTGTGGTTCCAGGGTTCTCATCTTAACCAGCAGCAAGCTCAACTCTGGGCAGGAGCCTGTATGAGTCGAAAAATCCCAGAAATAATGCCTTTGATATCCCCCAAAGTCAGAATGTGGCTGTCCATGTGGTGGGTTAATCAAAAATGGTCATACATGTAATGTTCTCATCTCCAGCTGATGCATTTGTACCCATGTGGTGGGGTAATCAAAAACGGTCATACACGTAATGTTCTCATCCCCAGCTGATGTATTTGTACCATAGTGTTCAAGTACTTTGGCTGTTTGGATGATCCCTGGAGTCTTTTAGCCAGGGTACGACAACATCATCATCAACCTGCCTTTGACGGGAATCAAACCCTACCTGCAAGCCCACAACCTGCACCATGTCGGCTGATAAGGTTATAATCTTGCTTTAGTGGCTGACAGGTAGTGTCAGTTGCTGTTGCAGTTCACCGTGAGGTGGCATAGCAGTGAATGCCAAGGGAGAGATGACAGTTCTCCTTGAAGGTTACTTGATGTGAGAGGTCGGTTCGGACGGTGCAGAAACCTTCTAGCCATATGGGCGATGGCAGGTCTAGCCTGTGTCCCCAAAGACAACCCCTGGAGATATGTGGGGCAAGTGGAAATGGAGGTCTGCCTGACTATGATTCCTGTGCCTTGGGATACCATGCTTTTGGTGGGGACATGGGGCACCTTTCATGGGGTTAGGCAAAAAAAAAAATCACTCCGCCATAGTCTGCGTGGACCACAGAAGGGGACTTGTGTGGCGCTCCAGCGACTTTGGTCCTGCTCGTCTTTGAGGCGGCCTCATGTGGTGCAGGATCATTGCCACTGGAGCATGAAGAAGGTTGCCAGGTGGCTTGGAAGATGGGGGGGGGGGGGGGAGATACACCGATGTCTATCATTGGCTAACCAACACCCAAATGCAGACCTGCCATTCACCCCGATTTCGTTGGGTAAACTCTGCTTTTTTGGGGCTTCAGTATGCTCTCCAATCGTGATAGCTGATAGCTGAAACTTTTTTTTTTTTTTTTTTTTTTTTTAAAAAAGAGCTGTCAGGCAGCAATTTTTTTCTCTTCTGCACAAGACTGTGCTAATAGCCACAATACTATCTGGGCGCTCCAAAAAACTGGTCAAGGTTACTGTCTCAGTGGAAATTTATCACAGAATTTTGATTGGTCAAAAATAGCCATAGTATGATCACTTCCTTTTTAAGATGGTGGAATGACTAGATGAAAGCAGTTGTGTTGTGACTTAAAAAGGCGAACAAAAAACACAAATTAGAAATGGAAAGAGGACTATAAGAGTGTTATCCATCCATGTTTTACCAAGTCAGTGAAACTGAAACTGAGGATTTAAGGCCTGTGAATGGATTGATTCTGATGAGTATTGTATTACCACTAAGCATTCCTGGCGTGCAGTCCCCATATGAAGTTTTTTCTGTTTTTGCTGTGATCGCATGAATATAGGACCTGGTCACAATTTTTGTCAGAGCTAGTCCAAAGGAAAGCATGAACCGGTAAAAAAGAAATAAATAATCGAAAGCCTCCCTCAGAATATTTATCAGTACTAATAAAAAATTTATCAATCCCTGGGACTGAGAGGCCTTTTTTTTTTTCCATTTTTGTAAATTTGAAATAAGTATTTTGTAAATGCGATCACTGGGTTGTATTTATCTCAAATTTACAAAAGATGAGTATAAAAATGAATGCGCTGTAGGTTTTTTTTTTTTTTTTTTTTTTTTTTTTTTTTTTTTTTTTTTTTTTTTAGCATTTCATCATTTTATGCTGCAAGGCTGAATGATCTGTACAATTTTTAACCTGAAAATTTGTTGTTGAATGCTATGATAATTGATCAAAATCCATGCATTTCTACGCTTTCTGGGATACTTTTCTGCTTACTTATTAAAAAACCTTCAGTTAAGTTCCCCCAGTGGGGCATCGCCCCCGTACTCCACTGGGGGCCTATGCTGCCCCTTAGACCCTGCTCCTCTTTTACATTTTCAAAATGTGGCAGATCTGCAAATGTGAACTATAGTTCACAGGGAACCAAAGCTCAGAGAGCGACAGATGATGGCCCCCACAGGGAAACTCGCCCGCTATGACCTGCAACAGTAGTTGCCACAGAGCATGCAGACTTCTGTCTGCAAGCACATCCTGTCCTTAAGGGCCTCTGGCTAATAGGATGTAAATCTCGCCCTTTATGCATCACGCTAACAGGTGGGCATCATGACTGTCTCCACACTTGCGGTCATATGTGCACTTCAGTTTTCAGTTTATGGCAAAATTTTGATGAAGATGCTCACATGCCACAGTTCTGTGCTGCCATAGTGGTGTTCAGTGTATTAGATTTAATTACTTTTAAGATCAAAAGAAAGAAAACTGTAAGTTTCGACATTGGCATGCCCAGGCAGTTTGAGTTTATTCCAGTTGCATTCAGATGCTAGTCATTTCAATGGCAAATCATTTTTTCAATGAAAAAGATTTTACCAATGTGGAAGTTTTTCATCAAACCATTTTTCTGAAGACTGCACCACAAATACAATGTATCTTTACTTGATTGTGTTTTGTTTACATTGGATTTCATTTGTTTCACTTCTGATGTAGATTATGTATGTGCTGCGAAATTTTTGTTGTTATTCCAATATACATCTTTTTTTTTTTTTTCACTGGGTCAATATTGTATGCAAGTTGTAGAGATTCAAACATTTCTGGGTTGGTTGGTTTTTTACTTGACTAATTAGACTGGACTATTGGTAAAATGTCCAAGTTTTGTGTTAATTTGGGTCTGGTTGGACATGACATGGAAATAACTGAAAGAAAACCAGTTTAAAAAGATTTACTTCAACTGCTTGGCTGAAAAAATGCCCCTCTCGGCCACAGTCTACGAGTACCTGCAAAATTAGGCACTTGTGCAGCGCTCCAGCAACTTTCATCATGCTCCCTCCTTGAGGCGGCCTCATGCGGCACAGGAACATTGCCACCAGAGCTTGAAGAAGGCCGCCCAGTGGTCCTGAAGATAGCCTTCAGTCTGGGGAAAGGAGGCAGTATACACAGACGCCCATCAACCAACAACCAAAATTGAACCAACATTCAAGAGGAACAAGAGCTCAGAGAGAGAGAAACACGACGACCCCATATGAAACTCTCTCACTACTGCCATCGACAGCAGTTGCCACAAACGATGCAGACCTGTGTCTGCAGTACTCGTGTCTTTAAGGGTCTCAGGTTGATAGGACATTAATCTCGCCCTCAACTTCAACTACTTGGCATTCATTTTTTTTTTTCTTTTTGCAGTTGGCCTAAATGCACTGAAGTAAGAAGTGCTACACAGAATACATGTAGTAGTTTATGAGAAAGCGCACTGCACTAATATCGCAGTTTTTGAGTGAAAACTGTCCAGTGATCACTTGGTCAGTACAGTCAGTAAAGAGTGCTGTGGTATCGGTCCAAAGCCAGAACCTTTTGCATCTTTAGTTTTGGCGCCCAGTTTAGATTCCACATGGGGGCCGGAATAGCTCAGTGGTAGAGTGCCGGATTCGTAATTTTGGGGTTGCGGGTTCGTATCTTCTCTGGGCTGTTTCGGTACAGGGGGATTTTTCCCTCGGAGTTAACATTGGTTCTGACTCCATTCCCCATACAGTCCTTCGAATGAGACTATAAACCGAGGTTCCGTGTGTGAACGCACGCACATCATCTTGCACACACGTAAAATCCCATCACCAACTTTCGGAAGAGAAGGCCAGTTTGGCCGTTGGTATGGACGACACATGATACATAGCATGCACCTTCCCCGAAGTTGGAGTATGGCTGCCTTAATGGCGGGATAAAGAACGGTCATACACACAAAACTCCACTCCCTATACAGGGGGTGTCTGGAGTAACAGCCTGCGTACACAGAAGACGACGACTCCACAAGGTCAGCAGCCATAAAAACGCTGAAATGCTGCTGTGGCCCTTCACACCCTGCTCTCTTGGTGACCTGTTCCAATGGTCTCTCCACATCTATGGCCTTGGTTTGATTATGTGGGGGTCACCTGTATTAGCAAATACATGAGGGCTTCTGTTAGACAGTTGTGGTAGTGCCTGCTGAAGGGAGAAGTCATTCATGTCGGCATGAAGGCATTCATTACTGCAGTACAGGGCTTAAAGGTTGTCCTGCTTGTTGTTTGATCAGAATAGGCACACCACTGAACACCCCTGAAGTGACTCGGCAGCAGTCCAGTATCTCCTCTGGTGAAAAAAAAAAAAGAAGAGGGTAGCATTTATCATCTGGCATACAGTATATTTAAAAGTAGAACTGTCCAATTCCATGGGCATGAGGTTCATAGACTTACATACATGAAGGGTTTGGGCACACTAAGTTGAAAAACATTATGATAAGAACATCAATACTACGCTGCCAAATGCTGAATGAAGGTGTCATGTTCACTTTTTAGCTTGGTAAAGGTGAAAACAGGCTGTACAACATGAGTTTGAGTTTGCATCAAGTTTTGGTCATCATCTTACACTTGTAGAAGTTGAAGAATTTATAGCATTACAGAGATGTGTCATTAATCATTTTGAATGATTGGGATTTGTGTTATAGGCATATGTTTGTGTTTGCTAAAGGGGGTAGTGTGTGTGTGTGTGACATGGAAGAGTTTAGAAGTTATTGTATTGAGTAATAGCCAAACCTGTATTATGTGCCTTTGAATGTTCCCGACTGCAAGACATCAATGGAGTGAGAAAGGCGATTAATATTGACTGTCATACAGAAAAGCTTAATTATTTTCGTTGATTGAAGATTGTTAACAGAGACCTTTTTTTTCTGTTGAGAATTTTTGAAGGTCATTTGGACTATCCCCTAGTCAGTACCCAATACAAAAAATCCTGATTAATTTCTTTGATAGAAGATCCTAATTATTTTCTTTGATAGAAGATTGTTAATGGAGGCAGTTATGTTTACATTAAAGAAAGGAAAATGTAAGTCACATTTGCTACTCCTGGCCCCTTGGCCACACCTCCCTTACCTTCAGCTTTAAGTTTTTCTGTAAAGATAGTTTATTGATGAGGATCAGTCGAGGTTTAACATTTCCTTCATTAGGGGAGGGCATTATGTTGGTCGTTGACATGGGAATGGAGGAGCTTTCATATGTCGCACTGTATTTAAAAGCCTTAGTAGTGAGAAGAAAGGTCAGTAGTGACGTCCCTATCTCAACTTTCGCATTGCTTTTTCAGGGCAGGTTCAAAGGACATGATTACCGAGCAGCATAACAGTTGTTTGCTGGTATTGCAGGAATTGGCGTCTTTTTTTTTGGGAGGGGGGGAGGGGGGTTTTGTAGTTGCGTGTCATGATCATTTCAGTCTCATTTGTCCATTGTCAAGTCAGTATGTCTTTGTTTTTGGCAGCCTGGCATGAAAACGGTTCTCAAGTGTTTTCTCCCCATAGACAACAGGTGTGGGGGGGGGAAGGGGGGGGGGACAATTTAGTTTTTTTTTTTTTGTTTTAATTTGTTTAATCTTAAACCAAACGAGACAAAGCAAAGAAAAAGACCAGCCAGTATTCACAAAAATATTGTCAAAAATTTGTCAATTAAATAAAAGCTAGGTAATTATCCCCCTCAATTTCCACATTAAATGTGCACAAAAAGTAGTAGTTAAGGAATTACAGTGTTTCATGTCAGATTTTTATTGAGGATGAACGAATGCTGTGTGGTTACATGAAGATCATGTGTTTTATTGGGGGCGATATGCTAGTTTCATTTTCCCCACAGAAGAAACAGGTTGGTAGGATAACTGAAGATCATGAAGCGCCTAGGAATGTGTGTGTGTGTATGTGTGAGAGAGAGAGGGCGAGAGCTTGAGCAGTGACTGTGGAATTCTCTTTCTTGGCCGTGTCATGTAAAATAGATGTCACTTGCTGGTTTGAGCTGAAGTGAATGTGAGAAATATGGAGAAGAGGGGGTAGAAAAGACTGGGAGATAGGGAGAGAGGGAAATTGATGGCAGGTGTGTAGATGTTGGAAAAACCAAGCTGATGTGATCTGAAGAAAATCGATGATGAATGCCTGTTTTTTTTTTACACAAAATAAACAATATATTGATATTTGTAGAGTGAGAGGAGAATGGAGAGAAGTGTCACGATGTGATATGATACAATGCGTCGTCTTGATGGGTTTAATTAATTCGGTGTGCTGTTCACCGACATGTGGGTCCCTTGGACTGATCTGAGCAGGAGTGACCTGCTCTGATGATTTTTTTTTGTTCACCCCTTTTACTTGTCAGCACACGGAATGCGACTTTAAAAATGCAAAAACTGGCGTGTGCTGCTGATTGACTCCCCATTACCCAGCAGCAAAAAGTTGTTCAGAAAGCCTTTTTATGATGATTTTTTTTTTTTTTTTTTTTTTTTTTTTTTTTTTTTTTTTTTTAACGAAATGTGTTTGTTTGATTTCATTATGGTATTTATATGAAATTTATGCATGTAATGAACTTAGAAGAAGGAGACCAAAAAGCAAAAAAAAAAAAAAAAACAAACAAAAAAACTAAACTAAAATTGGGAGACAATACTAAACAAAAAAGCTGGTCTACAGTGAAAAGAAATATCCCAAATTCAGAGTTCATTTCATTTCGGGAAAAGGGGGGGAAAAAGATGAAAGAAAGGGTAGGGAGAGAGGGGGGTACTACATTGCAGTTGGTACGGAAATGAGTGTGTCACGTAGATGTTTGATGCTGTTTGAATGTGAGCAGTGAAAAATGTTTGGAACTCTTTAATCCTGTATGTTAACAACAAAAAAAAAGTGACACAAACCAGTTTGCCTTAAATGGTCCTTCTTTTTATTTTACTTTTTTTTTGCCCCAGAAAAAAAAAAAGAAATTAAAAAAAACAAAAAATGTGAAAAAAATAAACAAAAACACTTTGGAAAAGATGTCTGTTTGGTCTGTGTGTGAGAGTGCGTCTTTCAGCTGCTGTCTTCATCTCATCTTTTGTACTGTACCGTCTGTCTGTTTTTATGAATGTGCCTTTTTGTAGAGTTTCTGCCTTCATTTTCTTTCTGCATTGTCAACATTTCTGTTGTTTTTGAAGAATACATGAACGTGTGTGTTGTGATTATGTGTTAAATGTCTTGCCTGCATTAGGACCGCAGGAGAAATTGGGGCTTGTCTGGGTTCACAGTGTAATACTCGTTTTATAAGCATAAAATACCATTGTTTTTCCCTTTCCCTCCTGTTTCATGCATGCTTGGTTTGTGTGCGGTGTGTTTTGTTTGTTTTTCTTTCTTCTTTTTCTTATCTTTTCCCCCCCCTTAAATTCTCTAGTTGCTGATTCTGGCAATCCCTTGCACAGTATGTTCACTTGCAGTTCAAGCACCAACAATTGCGAGGAACTATCGGTATAGCATAGTCAGGCATGCCATATAACATCTCTAGGTTACAGCCTCCGTGGCGTTCAGTGATGCCTGATAAGTGATCCGATATCAAGTTATATGGGACATGGTCATCTGTCGCCAACCCTCCTTGCCCCACCCCTCTCCAAGCCCTTGCTAAAAGCAAGTTTGTCAAATTCGCCATGGGCATAGTGTGTGGGGGAATTCAGAATGGTTTGCTACAAGACCCAGTGTTCCCGCTTCACTGGCTTTTTTGTTGTTGTGGGAACAAAGATTAAAGAAAAAAAAAAAAGCTGTCGAATTCTCAAGAGTTTTGGTCCATGTACAGTATGCTAGCAGACGACAATTAAGTCATAGTATCTTGTGTTCACAAGAGCAGCTGTTGCCAGTTTCTCATTGTTTGAAGTGGGAGGCAAGCTAATGTTGTGCTCTGACATCTTGCATCTGTACGACACAGCAATAGTAAATGAGATTAACAAACGTATAAAAAAAAGAAAATTGTGGTTGGACCAAGAAGTGGATGATAACAACACATAGTGCTTTGATCTGATTGCAGCAGTTTGAAATCGAAGTTTCAAATGTGGTTCTGGGTGAGAGAGGGCAGGTTTGCATGTCCATCCAACCGTCCACGCATCTTCTCTATAATTTTTGGGAGTTTTGCATTTCCTCCGTAGGAGTCCTGAGAGGAGCTTTGAATGTCACGGAGTTCGATGCTTTTTTGTCTTCATGATCACGAGGATTGGGAATAGAGTCCATTTGGTTGCTACATGACAGCAGGTCTGCCATTTCACAAGACTAGATTTTGTATTTATTGTTTGTCCTGACATGAACCAAGAGCAGCATGGTAAGCGAAGCGAATTTCAGATGACTGAAAAATCCTACATATTTCTCAGAGCGGGATGTGTGTGTGTGTGTGTGAGAGGGAGGTAGAAAAAGGATCAGCAAGTATGGTTTGTTGAAGCTAACGTACCATTATGGCATTCTATGCCTTTGCTTGCACTTAGATTGCACAGTGGGCAACAAAGTGTGCAGAGAAATGTTGCGCCACCCTGTTCAGACTTTTTTCCCACCCACAATGCATTCTTGTTCTCTCAGGCCCATCGATATAGTTGGCTGGCTGTATCTCTGCCCCTCTCCCTATCACTTCCCTCGGAACAGCCGATGCTCGTATGTGTGTTCTCTAGTGCGTAGGAGAGGAAAGGTTTGGTCTACATCGTGTAGTATACAATCCACATGAATGTGTGCGCTGACGCTGATGGAGTTTCCCACAAGTTGAAGGGGATTGGAAAATTAAGATGGGGTGGAAGTTTGGTTTGGCATGCTGCTGGGCTTTCGGGGGGTGTGTTCATGTTGGAACAAGGAAAGTTTTTTTTTCTCTTGCAACAGTATGTATTTTACTCAGGTTTTTTTTTATTATTTATTTTTACATGTTTGAATTGTCATTCTTTTGTTGTTGATGAAATGGCAATCCCATGAACAGTCTTTCCACACGTAGAGCCACACAGTTGAACTCGCGCTTGGATGTGCCGGTAATTGCATGCGAGCATACCGGCAAGTGAGCATGTGCGCAGACGAAGCATGCGACATGTATGCCCATGTATACACAAACACCAGTGTAGATACAAGCTGGGCTCTCGAGCCTGACCAGTGCGATGGGTAAAAAGCAAAGGTCGGGCAACTTCCAAACTTTTTTTCCGAGCTCTGCTTGCCAGCTCTCCATGTTGAGAAAAATGTTTGACAAGGTTGTTTTCGTCTGCATTCCTCGTTTGTTTATTTACTTCTTAATTTGTTCAGCTGTTGACCTTGTGCGGTTTGGAATCTTGGCATAACACGCCGTGCAGGGACTAATCTGCACCGTGACAACTGGATGTCTCTCCCTCTCTCTCTCTCTCTCTCTCTCTGTAGGTGGGTCTATCAAAATGTGAATTCTAGGTCTTGCTTTGCAAGTCCTCGGTAAAGGAGGTTATGAAAGTATTGCTGGTTTGGCAGATGGCAAAGTAATGCAGATGTGGCTGAACCGGTTTCAACGACACATTGTGAAATATGGCTCAAGGACAAAGAATCAAAGGGCAGGTCCAAATCCGCTCAGCAAGATGACGCCAGACAGACATGAACTCAACTTTATGGGAAAGACGGCAATGATTCAATGACGAACCCATTTAGGTGCGGAGCCACGACGAAGATTCTGGGGTCTTGTGCTCAAAGCGCCCGTCTAACTTTTGACCGGAACAATGAATGGCTCAACAACACGAAACGATTTTTTTACCATCATGTTCCTTGCGCACACTGATTCGTGTAGTGCAAGCCACATGACCCAAATACGTAAGCCGCAGACGCAGTCGGCCTGCAGACAAGAGCGTTGGGTCCATTTCTTTTCGAGTCCATCGGTTGGCCGTAACACGTCAATAGGAACTTCTGAGATTCTTTGAACTCTTTTACTCTGAAAACTGATGGTTACGTTATTCTTGCCCGGATTCCTGCCGTCTTTTAAGTAATCGAAGCAGTGCAGGAACTGAGCGTCTTGGCAAGGTTACTTAAAAAAAAAAAAAAAAAAAAAAAAAAAAAAGTCTGAATCATCCCATTCCTTGCAACACATCTGAAACATGAAGTTCAAACCTAAGCGAAAAACTCTCTGGCAAAACTGAACAACCACACAGATGACATTGTTCAGATCAGCTTCGACCTTAAAAACAGTTCCTGGCATTTCTCTTCTCGTGAACGGCAAGGGAGAGACCGTGCTATGCGGGTTGCACCGAAGTCGCACATTCTAACTCGTCTGAATATTTGCTCTTTGTTTTTCTTTTCGGTTTTCAGTTTCGTTCGTGCCCCTGATCTGACCTGTGTAATAAGCAGCATGGCTGGATTCTGATCCTTGCAGCATGCGACTCTACCACTGTGCCACCGTACTCATTTCAACAACTGTTTGTCTCGCAAAAGTTGCAACAGCAAATCGATTTCAAGTAAACAAACGGCATTTTGAATTCTCGAATGAGTTGGGAGGGAAGGATTGCCCCCAATTTTTTTGCTTTTTTTTTTACCATGCCCACGCTTTCAGTTTCGTTCGTGCCCCTGATCTGACCTGTGTAATAAGCAGCATGGCTGGATTCTGACCCTTGCAGCATGCGACTCTACCACTGTGCCACCGTACTCATTTCAACAACTGTTTGTCTCGCAAAATGTTGTATTAACAGCAAATCGATTTCAAGTAAACAAACGGCATTTTGTGAAATTCTCAGAAACGAATGAGTTTGGGAGGGAGGAGGAGGGGGAGGGGAGGGAGGAGGTGTTGTTTTTTGACGGGAGGGGGAACCCCATTTTTTTGCTGTTGTTTTTTGTGAAGAATAATACCATGCCCACGCTGTTAAAGATCTTGCTACCGATCAGGACCAGACCATCTGTTGACTTTTTGGCCTGAACTTTTTTTTTTTTTTTTTCTCCCCCGAAGGACACTCGTCTCCTCTCCTTGCATGCGTGATTTGTTTTACAGGAGCAAGGCTATATTCGGATTTAGGTGATTTTTGATATTACTATGTGAAGTGCCACACCCCCCAAAAAACATTGTTTAGTACTGAAGCTAAACTGCCAGTGAACTCCCGTTCTTTACATGCCTGTCCATCTGTACATGTCTACATGCTATGTAGCCTGTGCCTGTGCGGTAAAACGCACGAAAGAAAACCATGTGATGTAGATACAGACTTTACGATGTTAAAGTAACCGGTCCCAAACAAACGTTTGCACAAAAAAAGACAAAAAAAAAAAAAAAAAAAAAAAAAAAAAAAAAAAAAGAAAGAAAAAAAGAAAAAAAGGGCACAAGGACACAAGAGGCGCCGGGTATGTTAACAGACCGACCAGTCCAGTCTTGGAAATGAAGGCCTTGATCGGCAGCAGCATCACCTCTGATCTCTGCCGAGTTCCAACACTACTCTTACAAGATCTTTCAAGATCTGTTTTTGTAGGCGAGGTCAGGTGCTTTCATGTACTGGCATCAGGGACCGGGTCTACGTGCAGATTCATTTGATGGTTGCATTATCTGCCATTGATAGAGAGGAGCGTTAACAAAAGCCTGTTTTGAGCCTGACGACGGTGGCCTGTTGGGCTCAGGCAAACCAGTGGATATTATATTGTCCTTACAGAGTCCAGCGTTTCCATAGCGTCTGTAAAGGGTTGAGGGAGGGAGAGAGAGAGAGAGGAGGGGGGGGGGGGGGGGGGGGGGGGGGGGGGGGGGGGGGGGGGGGGGGGGGGGGGGGGGGCAGGTTTACGTGGAGATTCATTTGGTGTTTGCATCACCTGCATTTGAAAGAGATGAGAGTTAATAATGGCCTGTTCTGAGCCTGAAGATGGTCGTCTGTTGGGATCAAGCACAGACTAGTGGATATATATAGGGTGTATAAATGGCCGCGGAGAAATAAAAGTAAAAATACTGTCGTTCCTTTCACTTGTCTTCAGGCTCTGTCATGAACTGTAATGAGGGTCGACTATTCGAATGAAAAAAAATGTATGAATGCTGGAAATCTCTCCTTATTTCGAAACTCCAGACAGCAGAAAGAGTTCAGTTACAACAGCTTTATAGTTTTGTGAGACAGATATATTGCAACAGAAGACATGGCAGTGCCGGCTGCCATTAATCTAAACACTTCTTAACAGGTCCGTCTCAAACCATGAATCGTACATTTTAAAGTGTTCAAGACATAACCTCCTTTTCCGACCGAAATATTCTGGCCGGAATTCCGCCCGCAACTGCGCGCGCTATTGCGACTACAGGAGGCAAAAAATTTCGGAAATCTACAAGGGAAGTAATCTGTGTTTAGATTTCGCGTTGAGCGAGAATGATCCCGCTGTTTTCATGTGTGTGTTTTTGACAGTCTGCCCTTCCACACACACACACACACACACACAGATATCATGTTTAGGCCGCAACGCTCCTGGTAGGCGTACCCAAAACATATTCTGTCCCATAATTCAGCTTAACAATTCAACTAGAGAGAGAGAAAATGCCAAAACGTGGGTGTGAAACGGTGCGCTAGGAATGCAGTATGCAGATCGTCATCCTGGCGTGCCCTTCAAATAAAATAATAGACGATCTTGATCAGTTCGCTTGACCCATAAATTTAGAAAAGGTAACGTTATTTACAATGAAAAGGCACATTATCTTCCCCTGATTTTTTCTTTTTCTTTCTTTCTTTCTTTTTTTGAACCAGTTTGTTGTGCCCACGCTTTCTTTCCAAGCGCTGAAAAAGTTAGAATGAGAAATGTATAGCGAGACAAACAAAACCAAGCAAGAACAGAGGTCAAGGATTTCCATTTATAAAGAAGAGTATTATAAATGTCTGTTTCTTTCTCTTCTCTTCGTCTTTCTCTCTGCCTCTGATAGTTTTTTTTTTTTCGTGATAAACCTTGTTGTTTTTACGGATGAAGGAAGTTGTTTGAAAAGTTTTTTCCCACAGCAGACTACAGACACACATGCGCACGCGTGTGTTTATGTGTGTGTGTGTGTGTGTGTGTGTGTGTGTGTAACAGTCTGCGCTTCTCAACTAGCCTCCCCCCCCCCCCCCCCCCCCCACACACACACACACACAGAGAGAGAGAGAGAGAGAGAGCTTAATCAGGTTTAGGCCACTGCCCCTTATGAAGGGATGCATATATAATCGAAGCCGCTTGTAGCGAAATCGGATGAAACGAATGTCGGATATAGCGAAGCAAAAAGGTTGGTCCCGGCAAAACTCCTTCTTTACATGACTGAAAGTATGTCGGATGTAACGAAGTCGGATGTAACGAAATGCCGCTTATAACATAATGGTTTTGGGGTCCCCAGCGAGCGATCACGCCGATTATAACGAAACAGCAAATCATATGTTCGGTCCCATAAGGAATTTAAGCCGGATATAACGAAGTAGTTACTTTTGTGCTCAGGAACCATTTCCCGGAAATGGTTCGTGTGCTGCGTTGTATATTGGTTCCTAGGGTCGCTTGCTGGTCTAATAAGGAGATGGAGGAATGTCCGCATGACACTTGAGACGTAGAGCTTTCTGTGCGTTGCTCTGAACAGAAATCACACGTTTAAGCATGTGTTTGCCTAGCTGCATACCCTACGCTTGTTCCACTTTCTTACACAGCTTCACATATGTAAATTGAAAGTACATTGAAAGCATTGTTCATTTTTTTTTTTTTTTTTTTTTTTTTTTTTTTTTTTTTTTTTTTTGCTGTAACGTCACCTCAGTAATTCCTAAGCAGTGAAGTCGTATGATGGTGGCCTGTAATGCGAGTAGGGTCAAATTCAGCGACTGTGGGTGGAGAAGAGATGCTGGGAGGAAGAGAGGGTGGGGTGAAAGGGGAGGAGGGTGTCGGGGAGTCAGGCTTTGATTTAATAGGCCATTTTATCATGGCGTCTGCACGTTGCAAAAGTCTGTCGCTAAAAACAAAAAAAAAAAAAAAAAAAAAACAAACAACAACAACAAAAATGGATATTGTTCAAGAACTTTAAAGAAATCCAGCAAAACAGAAGATCATCGCGGAAGAAAAAAATAATATGAAACTGCGCCATCGACACTGGCAATCATTCCGTCTTCCAAAGAAAAGTATAAAAGTCAGAGTTTTGGAGGCGAGAACACCGTAGCAGCACCAGAACTCATTTTAGGTACCTATCGGCGAGAATCAAACTGGAAGTTTGGCGAAACTGCTGCATGTACATGTACTTGGGTATTTGTGTAATCATGTGGACTGCTGTGTTACGAGGATGAAAAACAAAAATGATCATCCCTTTGAGATCTTTCTCTTCACGGTTCATGGTTGTTTTTCTTTTCTTTTTTTTTTTTTTTTTTTTAGTGTAATCGTGGCAACAATCAACCTTGCTGTTCTGCCAAAGAGCGTGACATTTGAGGGATTTTTTTTTTCCGTCCAGCGTGTCAATAATCGTCCTTTTCTGTTGTTTCACAGAATGTGAGAATTTGAGGGATTTTTTTCCTGTCCAATCCAATGTGTCAACAATCGTCCTTTTCTGCAAATTTCACAGAATATGAAAATTTGAGGGATTTTTTTTTTTTTCGTCCAATGTGACAACAATCGTCCTTTTCTGCAGTTTCACAGAATGTGAGTGTTTTAAGGATTTTTTTTCTCTGTCCAATGTGGCAACAATCGTCCTTTTCTGTCGTTGCACAGAATGTGAGAATTGGAGGAGAGGTTATTTTTCTGTCCAATGTCGCAGCATTAAGCCTTCTCTGTTGTTTCACAGAATGTGTGAAAATTTTAAGCAATTTCTTTTTTTTTTTTTTTTCGTCCAGCTGTGACAGGAGTCATCCTTTTCTGTTGTTTCACAGAATATGAACATTCACATATCAGACATCATAACTGCAATTCCATTCACTTTGTATGAGTTATCTAATGTGTACAGCTAATGATAAAGAACTCTTGATTGTATACACTAAGACAGAACAATACATCTTATTTTCGCTGCAGTTATGGAGAGAAAACCAAAAAAAAAAACAAAAAAAAAATATAATGTTCTCTCCAGACCTTCTTGAGACACTGATTAGTTTTGGTTATTGTGATGTGATTTATTGTCAAACTGTGACAAGCACACACATGGCCACAAAAATGCTCACCACTACGGCAGAGTGGGTGTATTTCAAAATCAATTATACAGTTTTTTTTTTTTTCCGATACCAGTGCATGCTCCAATGACCTAACAGTGTGAAAAACAGTAAACAAACAGTGCACAAATCTCCCTTTCCCCCTCCCACCTTCAAATCGCGACGCTGTGTGATTTTTTCTAACAATCTATTTTTCTGAAGTCTTTAGAGTAATACAGTAAATTTTGTTCGCATGTTTTACTTATTATCGCTTTCTAAGCCTTTGGATTGCAATATAGGCCTATGTAATTTTTTTTTTTGCAGTAATTTAGAGCCAAATTAAAAAAAAAAAAGTTTTTATTGAAGTGTGTGGGCGCGCACGTGTGTGTGTGTGTGTGTGTGTGTGTGTGTGTGTGTGTGTGTGTGTGAGAGAGAGAGAGGGGCAATGCATGGCTGAGTGAGCGACAGACAGACAGGACCAGACAGACAGGGAGAGAGGAGAGAGAGAGAGAGGGGGGGGGGGGGGGGGGGGGGGGGGGGGGGGGGGGGAGGAGAGAGAGAGAAATACGTCACGCCGGATATAACGACGCAACCAGATAGAAATTCGTTATAACTGGCGCGTCGGTTGTAATGAAAGTCGGATATAACGGAGCAATTTTGAATGTCCCCGGCGATTCGTTATAAGCGGCTTCGACTGCATACAAAGATTTGTCCAACCTGGCGTTTATGAACAATGGCATTGTTTAAAACACACTTTGCGGTAAG
>JADBJO010000531.1:62500-65000 GCA_016801955.1 Conus betulinus | reverse complement strand
CCTTTCCTTCCTCCTTTTTTTTTTTTTTTTTTTTCTTTTCTTTTCTTTTTTCTGTTTAGTTTTTTTTTTCTCTTCCGTCTTTTTTCTTCCTTCTTCCTTTCTTTATCTCCTTCTTCTTCTTCTTCTTCTCTTTTTTTTTTTTTTTTGCTTTGTCTCTCTATGTTTCTGTCAATAATGGTACGTTCAACGAAAGGAAATTCTGTGGTCCCCATTATGCTTTCCTTGAAGGTACAATGTTTTAATTCAGATGTCATCATTACCTCCTCTATTGCCTCCTCCCCTGCCTATCCTTCCCACCCCCTCCCCTGCTCCCCATCCCTCTCTCCCTCTCCCCCCCCCCCCCCCCCTTTTTTTTTTGTTAAAACCACGTTGTTTTCACAGATGAAAGGAGTCTTTTCTTCTACAGCTCAGCGGTTCAATTTCTTTCTTTTCTTCTTTCTCTGTACGCAGGCTGATACCCCTGCAGACACTCCCTGTATAGACAGGCAGTGGAGTTTTGTGTGTATGACCGTTTTTCTATTCCGCCATTAAGGCAGCCATACCCCATCTTCGGGAAGGTGCATGCTATGTGTAACGTGTCATCCATACCAACGGCCAAACTGGCCTTCTCTTCCGAAAGTTGGTGATGGGATTTTACGTGTGTGCAAGATGTTGTGCGTGCGTTCACACACGGAACCTCGGTTTATAGTCTCATTCGAAGGACTGTATGGAGAATGGAGTCAGAACCAATGTTAACTCCGAGGGAAAAATCCCCCTGTACCAAAACGGCCCGGCGGAGATGCGAACCCACAACCCCAGGATCACCAGAGTCCGGCGCTCTACCAACTGAGCTATTCCGGCCCCCAATGGTTCAATATTTTTGCTTTGTTTTCTGTCTGCCTGTTTTGCTGTTTTTTTTTTTTTTTTTTTTTTTTTCTGTTCCCATTTCTTTCTCGGCTTGGTTTTCTTATCCGATCTTTTTCTTTGCAGCTCTTGTATCATCCCTTAGTCTTTCTGTTGGTTCAGGGATTTTTGCTTTCGCGCATCTTCGCTTTCATTCCCTAGTTTTAGGTGTGCGCTTTGGCGCGCATGCGTGTGTGTGTGTGTGTGTGTGTGTGTGTGTGTGTGTGTGTGTGTGTGTGTGTGTGTGGTGTGTGTGTGCGTGCGTGCGTGCGTGCGTGCGAGAGAGAGAGAGAGAGAGAGAGAGAGAGAGAGAGAGAGAGAGAGAGAGAGAGAGAGAGAGAGAGAGCGAGTATTTGAGCTCGACTCTGTGTGTGTGTGTGTGTGTGTGTGTGTGTGTGTGTGTGTGTGTGTGTGTGTGTGTGTGTGTGTGTGTGTGTGTGTGTGTGTGTGTGTGTGTGTGTGTGTGTGTGTGAGGAGAAGCATGAAGAGAATTAAGAAGAAAGAGGAAGAAAAAGAAAGAAATGTGTGTGTGTGTGTGTGTGTGTGTGTGTGTGTGTGTGTGTGTGTGTGTGTGCTCGGCTCGCGCGCGCGCGCGTGTGTGTGTGTGTGTGAGTGTGAGTGTGTGTGTGTGTGTGCGCGCGCGCGCGCGTGTGTCTGTTTACACGCGACTATGAAATCGATTTTCAAATGGTAACAGTCCCGACATGGTCGGTCGGCCGGGCTATGAAGAGCGTGGATTTGATTTCGGCCAAACAGGCACTGAGGCTCTGCCGTCCTCTTCAGATAGTTCGTTATCATAGGAGGGGCCGGCTTATCGTGATTGGATTACATCACAAAGTTGGCCTTCGGCTCTATTTCACAGCCAGCAGATAGATAACTGGGGGATGAGATGAGACGTCGATAGAACCGAGTGTGAAAGCTTTCGGCTCTTGGTAAAACGCCAGCGTGTTCTACTCGTGAATTTCAGTCACACGCTTTGGCTACCCGAGATAAAGGTCGATTTAAGATTAAAGATTTGTTCACCTTTTACCACTACGGAATAGGTAATACAAAAAGGCAAGTTTCAGAGGAGTGAAAACAAAAAAGTTAAGCCAGTAGTATTTGAAAATGGACCAAAAAGAAAAAAAAACACACAAAAAAAAACCAACCAAACCAACCAACCAAACAGCCAAGCAACCAAACAAAAACCGCGAATGATCCACGCACGATTTCACGCTTGATCAGTTTCAGTTAATCGAGCTGTAGTTCTACTTTCTTTTTAAATAGTAAGATTACAGTACTAACATTAAAACAGTCATAATTTTCTATTGAACAATATATGATTAACTTTAAAAAAAAGAGGATAAACTGTTATATATACAGCTAATATTTCGATTATCGTTTTATTTCTATAGGAGGTATGGTCGGAAACATGTTTCAATCATGAAATACTTTTTCCCCTTTGATCATTAAGGAGTTAGAGGAGGTTCCTGCTCGTCGTGCCTCATGCAGTGTGTCGCCTTCCTGACTGACCTGAATTAAGCATTGAATCTGGTTGAAAAAAAAAATACATCCTCACATTTATTTTTTTTTTAAACAAACGCAAGAAACACGAGCTGTGTTTTCACTTCCGTGTTAA
>JADBJO010000531.1:47500-57500 GCA_016801955.1 Conus betulinus | reverse complement strand
CATGAGACAGGGAAAGATGAGTGTGGACATCATGAGACAGGAAGATGATGAGTGGGACATCATGAGACAGGGAAGCTATGAGTGTGGACATCATGAGACAGGGAAGATGAGTGTGGACATCATGAGACAGGGAAGATGAGTGTGGACATCATGAGACAGGGAAGATGAGTGTGGACATCATGAGACAGGGAAGCATGAGTGTGGACATCATGAGACAGGGAAGATGAGACATCATGAGACAGGGAAGATGAGTGTGGACATCATGAGAAAGGGAAGATGGGTGTGAGACTTAATGAAAATGTAAAGATGGATGAGGACATGATGAGAAAGGAAAGATGGATGAAGGTGTGTTAGAGGTGGGGGCGGGGGTGGGGTGGGGTGGGGGGAGACTAACTTTCGTGAGAAAGAATAGACGAATGTGGATATGAGAGAGAGAGAGAGAGAGAGAGAGAGAGAGAGAGAGAGAGAGAGAGAGAGAGAGAGAGAGAGAGAGAGACAGAGAGAGAGAGAGAGAGAGAGAGAAGACAGAGAGAGAGCGAGAGAGAGGAAATATACCATCAAAGAAGAAGGATGAAGACATCATGAGCTGGTATATGAGAACAGGGTGAGACAGAAAAGGGCGGAGTAGGACGTTGTGAAGGAGGAAGGATGGGTGAGTACGAACAGTAAAGAAATAATGGAGGAGGACATGCGGGAAATGCGGAAAGGAAAATCACGAGAACAAAATGGACGGAGAAAGAATGGTGACAAACGAAAGGACTGAGGAAAAAAAAAAAAAACAAAACAAAAAAAAAAAAGGCGAAAAAGGGACGTTTGAAGATGGTGAAAAACATACACACACACACACACACACACACACACACACACACACACACACAAGGAAATAATAAAAAAGAAACGGACGTATGGAGCATCACGCGTAATAAAGGATATAGTGGTTGAGAACATGATAGTGAAGGAAAGAACGGATAAGACATTGAGAGAAATGAAAGGACGGATGGATGTTGAGGGGAAAAAAAGGATGGATGAGGAAGCCATAGGTTAAAACCGTGAGAAAACGAAGTATGAGATTATATTAAGCAAGGACAATGAGGACAATGTCAGAAAGACCAGTAATGGCATTTTCAGAAAACGAAGGACGAAAGTCGGAAAGAAAAGGGATGAATAAAGGGGAAGGTTTTCCTTCACAGGCCTACTCCTCTGCTTCCTACACAGTAAACAGCTTCTTGGCATCAGAGGGTCCAGTAGATCGTATTTAGATGCAGAAAATATTGACGACGTTCTTAAACGCAACGGGAGCATTCAATGCCAGGAACATTCAATACAACAGCTTAAAAACTGCACCAGTAAGAAGCTCTTGTACAGACGAAGATGGCAGAAAACGAATTATTTCCAGCAAACACTTCTTTTCTCTTTTCGGGTGTATTTCAGTTTCCTGCCTTAACAGACCCTAAGTCAGACAGAGAGGAAGGAGTGTCAATCTTGCCAAAAGTGATTTTACAGTTTGCGAGCCTTTTTGTTGATTACCAAAGGCTGTTCATAAATTGAGTGCCATCGTTTTCCTTTTTCGCCGGTAAGGACAATACGAACTGTTTGAAGTCGCTGCAAGAAAAACTACGGACACCTTTCATATAACACGAAAGGGTGAATGAACAAGTATCAAAACTGCACAACTGACTGACTGATTGATCGATTTTTTTTTCCTATACCTATTTTTTTTAAATCTATAAATCTGGACCTTTTCTTTTTTTGATTGATGAATAGTTTTTCATGTACACACACACACACACACACACACACACACACACACACACACACACACACACACACACGCACGCACGCGCACGCACGCACGCACGCACGCACACACAGACACTTTCATATCACTGATGTCGACAGCCGTTAAATTGAATAAGAAAAACAGCAATAACGACAATAACAATCTCCTACACACGCACTCTCTCTCTCTCTCTCTCTCTCTCTCTCTCTCTCTCTTTCGCGCACGCGCACGCGTGCCACACACACATACACACCTGCACGTATGCACACACATGCCCACCCCCACCCCTCCTGCGTGCCCTTCACACACACACACACACACACACACACACACACACACACGCATGCAAAGACACCCCCCCTCCCCCCCACACCCACACACACACACTCACAACCACAAACTTCATCAGTCGTCTACAAAATAAGCTTATGTGTGACGGGACATTACACAGAACTACACACACACACACACACACACACACACACACACACACACACACACACACACACGCACGCACACACTCACACACACGAGTAATCACCTACCCTCTGCGATAGTTGTCAATCACTTTCAACACAGGCCGACACCAAGCGATATTCACACTGGCCCTGATATGTTAAGCTTGCCCTTCCGCTTGGAAGCACAGAACAGCCGCATTCTCCACCAGTAGAACCCATGCAAATTTCAGAAAGTCATGAAAAAAAAAAATCACACAAACAGAACAGGGTGGAAAAGGTAATCCAAGGGAAAAGAGGAACCACACGTTTCGGGACTTAAACCCTTTCTCAATGGGGTAAAGAACTCGGAGAAACCAGGAATTTAAAAGAGGGAAAGGTGATCACAAATCATGGTAGGAGCAAACTCAGGTAAGCGGCTGCAGGGCCGAGTAGCAATCAAAAGGAAAGTGAGGTTGAGAGAGAGAGAGAGAGAGAGAGAGAGAGAGAGGCAGGAGAGGGGGGGAGGAGGGGGCAGAGAGAGAGAGAGAGAGAGAGAGAGAGAGAGAGAGAGAGAGAGAGAGAGAGAGGGGGGGGGGGGGGGGGGAAGGAGAGAGAAGAGAGAGGAGGAGGAGGAGGAGGAAAGTAATTATTCTTCGATGTTAAGTCCTGTTGGTGTGGTGGTGCCAAGTCGTTTGATCAGTCAGGATTCCACGAATTTTCGAAAAGTCATGCTGGCTTTATTCTGCCAGACAGCAGCAATATTCTGCCAGACAGCAGCGATATTCTGCCAGACAGCAGCGATATTTTGCCAGACAGCAGCGATATCAGACAGCAGCGATATTCTGCCAGACAGCAGCGATATTCTGCCAGACAGCAGCGATATTTTGCCAGACAGCAGCGATATTTTGTCAGACAGCAGCGATATTCTGCCAGACAGCAGCGATATATTTTGCAGACAGCAGCGATATTCTGCCAGACAGCAGCGACGACTCCACTCTGTCGTCACTCAGAAAGCCACTTGGCCGAACTGCAGAAGAGAAACACGTGGCTGAATGTACAGTAGACGATGCTCAACATGAATGTCGCCACAGTAAGAAACTTCTGCGAAGACCACTGACGAAAAGCTTATTCGATTTTGGTTTCGAGGTGGTGGTGGTGGCTCTTCTTCTTCTTCTTCTTCTTGTACCACCGCGGTGCATCCACTTGCGCCAAATGCGCGGCCTGGTTGCTTGCTTCTCAGAGACTCGTGCAGCACGGTAAAATGAAAAAAAAAAAAGACTGTGACTTGCACGGAATTATGAACATCACTCATAACAAAGACCTGTGTCATGTGCACTGCCTTGTCGTTGATACACAAGTACAGGGAAGCGTGTGTGTGTGTGTGTGTGTGTGTGTGTGTGTGTGTGAGAGAGAGTTATGCCGGCATCTGTACACACACACACACACACACACACTCACATGCTTGCATAGTTGCGCATACATAGACTAAATGCTATCACCAAAATAGAATACCAATAGCAAATACAAAATTTTTACACTTGAAATCTTTATTTTGTTTATTATTTTCATTCGGAACCAGTACAAATTTCCAAAATTTCAAACATTAATGCTCAAAACAGCCGAGAAAGCAAGATCACTGCAGCAAACAAAACAACTAAACATTCTGATTTTGGATACGCTACCAAGCCTCTGTGGATACATAAACATCTAGATCACACGCACTCTACAACATCTGTGTTTCAGTTTAAAGAAAAAAATAATCACCACTCCAGCCTCCCTCTCCCTCTCCCTGCCCATTCATCTAAACACCTCAAACACACGGCACACTATACCAAGCGTAAAATTCATCGAAACGTATCTCGCAGAAAGTGATCTACATATCTCACACAGACCTTGCATCGAGAGCCAGTTTGCAGTTTCTGTTTCTTCTTGCACTAACAAGAAAACAGATTATCAGATAAATAGATTACAGCTGAAGCAACTTATCTGTGCATACACACACACACACACACACACACACACACACACACACACACACACACACACACACACACACAGAGCTAACGAGTTATATACGTAAGCAGTAATTACACATCAGTGACGACAGAAATACATTAAAAAAAAATGATATAGCTATAGAACAACGAAATCGCTATATTCCCCAGTTGTAGGCACCATGTGAACACACACACACACACACACACACACACACACACACACATACACACACACACACACACGCACGCACGCACGCACGCACGCACGCGCACGCACACACACAGACACACACACACACACACACACAGAGGAAAACGAACCGAAACACAAAAGAAAGCAAGAAACAAAAGAATAGGGTGAGTAAGGGGAGGGAAGGACGAAGGAAAAACTCAAAAGAAATCTCCAATATTAAAAATAAAGGTCTCCATTCATTCACACGAGAGAAAAAATCCACACCTCGTAAAAGAGGATCCGAGGGAGATCACTCTAACCCTCCTGCTATCCAAATCTACTCTTCCTGCGACGACTAAGGAAGATAATCCACACGTCTTAGTTCTGAAATAGCAAACTGTACATCTGTGTTAGAAAATCGAAGGTGGATAAAAACCACCCACTCTGATTGACCGATACACGCCATAGTTTGTAGTACAGCGGCAAATCAGAATCAGCACCATGGTAGGCCGTAGAGGGAACGTCGAGATTGCCAGAACCAGGCATTTCGGCTCATGGATACCGTTCATAATGCGTTCATACTGTCTTTTACTCTTAGAATTAAACATGTTTATCATGCAGCTCCTTACTTCGCTCTCAGTATCACGTGAGCTGACAACGCATAATGCGTACGCTCTCTCTCTCTCTCTCTCTCTCTCTCTCTCTCTCTCTCTCTCTCTCTCTCTCTCACACACACACACACACACACACACACACACACACACACACACACACACACACACACACACACACACCCTACGCGCACAGTAGACACCACAAACACACACGTACAGATTACAGAGACATTCGCACACACGCTATGCATAGCGACTGAATGTTACATTTCAGATTCTTCGATGAATATCCGAATTGAAAAGCAGCACATATTACTTGGCACGCTGGTTTTATTTTGTTGTCTTTGTTATTTCTTTGTTTGTTTTGATAGGAGAAGAAAGGAGAGAGAAAAAAAAAGGTGGGAGTTGGGGTGGTATGGGGGTGGTGGGCGGGAGAAGCATTGGTTTGAAGGGTAGAAGGTGGAGGAGAGAAGGAATAATATTGTACTTCGACGAAATTATAGCATAGCAGAAAGTTTTAGTTTCTTTGTCAAATCAGGGGGGGGGGGGGGGGGGGGGGGGGGGGGGAATTCATTCACCCGAAAGTGTGGATAAAAAAAGGAGGAAAGATTGCTGTCATGCCTTATGGGAAAAAAAAAAAAAAAAGAAAAGAAGAAACTGACAAGATTTGAAATAGGAAAAAAAAAAAAAAAAAGAAAAGAAAGAGCAAAAATAGCCATGCTTGGGGCAGATTAAACAATATTACGGTACTGCAGATCATTTGAACTTGACATCCAAAAGGATGGGAGAAGATCGAAGTGATGAGGGGAAAAATGGAGTTGTTTCCCTTACTCTGCCCATCTGTGAAGGCCTTACGCCCTTATTTTATCCAAACTCTCGACTGTTTCTTTTGTTCACTCCCTTCCTAATTTAACTCTTCACTTTCCATCGTTTGGACAGTTTTATGTAAACCGGCAGAAGTGTGTGTGTGTGTGTGTGTGTGTGTGTGTGTGTGTGTGTGTGTGTGTGTGTGTGTGTGATCGATTAAAAAACGAACAAACACCAAAGATGAAATATTGCTGGGAGTGGATCTACACACTCCCAGCAAAAGACACGTTGAAGAAAGCTACCCATAAAAAAACAAAAAATCAGACACTAGCATTCTGGTAAGAGGTGAGACTTAAATCTATGTTGAAAGTTTCCTGGTAAAAGATCTGTATATGAAATCTTTTAAATATCCATTAAAAAAGAATGTCAGAGTAAGTGAATCAAGTTCCTTGACACTTTCAAAAACGGTTTCCAGATTCACGGTCCTATACGTGCTGGAAATGATTTTTTTAAACTAAAGAGTTGTTCATTTCAAGTGAAATTGAGAAGAGGAGAAGGAGGACTCAAGATGGGAAAGAAGAAGGAGGAGGAGAAGAGAAGGAGAAAAAAGGAGAAAGTGAAGAAGGAGAAGGAAAAACGAGTTGGAGGAGGAGGAGGGCGAAGAGGAGGATGAGAAGCAGAAGAAGAAGTAGTAGGAGGAGGAGGAGGAAGAGAAGAAGAAGGCAATGAAGAATCATGAAATGTCAGATTCTAACAGTGCACGACGATAACATAAACCAACACATATCCAACTCTCTGCGTGTAAACCCCCACAGCCACACAGCTTCCACCACATCCTCCCTCCACCATCTCGCCAGTTTAACTCTGCTGGGCAGCAGCAGCAGGGGTCTGAGCAGCAGGCCGCTTGGTGACCTCCGCTGCCTCTTCCTTCTCCTTCGGGCTTTCTTTGGTCACCGCCTGGGTGCCGTTTTCCGCGTGGGCCCCGTCGTCTTCGTCACCGTAGAGGACGAACTCCTGGTCCAGGCCGGTGAGCGTGAGGGAGGTGTTCCACAGCTGGCGTCCAGAGCCTTGTCCTTGGCCATGTTGTTCAGCTTTACAACCTGTAGGACACCCACAGACAGAGAGTGTGAAAAATTCAGCTTTATCACCTGTCAGACACCCACAGACAGAGAGTGTGGACTTCAGCTTCATCACCTGTTGGACACCCACAGACAGAGAGTGTGGACTTCAGCTTCATCACCTGTCAGACAGCCACAGACAGAGAGTGTGGACTTCAGCTTCATCACCTGTTGGACACCCACAGACAGAGAGTGTGGACTTCAGCTTCATCACCTGTTGGACACCCACAGACAGACAGTGTGGACTTTAGCTTCATCACCTGTTGGACAGCCACAGACAGAGAGTGTGGACTTCAGCTTCATCACCTGTCAGACACCCACAGACAGAGAGTGTGGACTTCAGCTTCATCACCTCAGACCTTCAGACACCACAGGACACCCACAGACAGAGAGTGTGGACTTCAGCTTCATCACCTGTAGGACACCCACAGACAGAGAGTGTGGAATTCAGCTTCATCACCTGTAGGACACCCACAGACAGAGAGTGTGGAATTCAGCTTCATCACCTGTAGGACACCCACAGACAGAGAGTGTGGAATTCAGCTTCATCACCTGTAGGACACCCACAGACAGAGAGTGTGGACTTCAGCTTCATCACCTGTCAGACAGCCACAGACAGAGAGTGTGGACTTCAGCTTCATCACCTGTCAGACACCCACAGACAGAGAGTGTGGAATTCAGCTTCATCACCTGTCAGACACCCACAGACAGAGAGTGTGGACCTCAGCTTCATCACCTGTAGACACACCATAGACAAACAGTGCGCATTCACGGGGATGTGTTTAGCCAGCATTCTCCTGCAAGGCTCATGGAGATTACACGTAAAGAAAAACACCAAACTGACCACGAACGGTTTTACTATTCATAAGAAAAGGAGGAGTGGGGCGAGGTGCGTGCACGCGCGCGCGCGCGCGCGCGCGCGCGCGCGTGTGTGTGTGTGTGTGATGGACTCATCTTTAAAGAAGTCAAGATGTCATGTCATGTTAAATGTTTCTCCCAGCCGAGTTTTATTGTATTTTCCAGGTTTGAGATTTTTTAGCCGGAGAGGAGGTTGGGAAAAGAAGATGGGTAAGGGAAAAGAATGGATGGAGCAGAGGTGGAGGGAGAGGGGAAGGGGTAGGTGAGGGGGCGTCATAGAGAGGAGGGGTTGGGAGGGGAAGGGGGGGGGGGGGGGGACAGAGGGCTGAAAATCAAGTCTGTGTGTATGACGGGCAAACATTTGGTACTTTGTTTATACTTTCGTAAAAGAAAAAACAATATTCTTCGCCTGTGACGGTCGGGGCTGATAAAACCACATCATGCTGGGGAAAGAAAAGATAATGGACCAAAAATCGATGGCCTGATTCTCAAACAAATCGATGGCCTGATTCTCAAACAGATCGATGGCCTGATTCCCAAACAAATCGATGGTCTGATTCCCAAACAAATCGATGGCCTGATTCTCAAACAAATCGATGGTCTGATTCTCAAACAAATCGATGGTCTGATTCCCAAACAAATCGATGGCCTGATTCTCAAACAAATCGATGGTCTGATTCTCAAACAAATCAATGGTCTGATTTTAAAACAAATAGATGGCATGTTTCTCAAACAACTGAATGGCCTGATTCTCAAACGAGCCAGGCCAAATCCTCACCTTGCAGTTGGCGAAGAGTTTCCCGGAGAAGTCCCTCAGTCCATCAGCCACAGCGCAGTACACGATGGTCTGACAGCCCTCCTCGGGCGACTTGAAGAGCACGCGCGCCATCACACGCAACACGTTGCCGTACATGCCCTGGAAGTTGCGCATCAAGTCCGTGCAGCATGCGCCTGAAAACCACAGATGTCCCACCCCCAGTCAGTCTAAAGGGAGTCACTCTCGCTCTCAAATCATGCAACAAGAGACACGTCTACACGATTTTGCGCCGAACATGAGAAGATAAGTGATTGTTAATTCTTCGCTTTCATTGTCTTAAATAGTTTTTTTGCCTGAAGAGGACCTAAAGAGGTCGAAATGCTTCGTGTTTTGCCCTGTAATGTGTTTGTCTTGTTTATCCAGCGGAACTAGCAACTTTTCTTTTTAAAATTGATTCAATTTCCGCCTGTAGTCACCTCGTTTGAAAATAACGTCTACAGTCGTTCCAGCAGACATGACAAGTAGCCCTAGTGGTACAAGCCAATCCCAAGGATGTTTACAGACCGCCCAGTCGCAGAGCCAGACAAATGAGTGAAAGAGACGAAATAGTTTAACCACCCTATCTCTCATTCAGTTCGTTTCCATTCATAATTCTCATCGAAACCAAACAAGACAAAGGTTGTCTCAGAAAGGCTGTAATCAGTTGAAGAGAATGTCATATTCACAAAACCCGATCGTGGATTTATGACGATCCTAGTTTGTTTCTTAACGGAACCCAATGGTCAACGATCTCCAAGAAAGTCTCATTGAACAGAACTCGCTGTGTTGCGATGATGTAGATCGTCGTCTTAGCTCACGAGAGAGACCTTTACTCAAGAACGAGAACTCGTCCTCCCAGCTTGCAAATTACTGTCGGTTAGTGCTCAACTGAAACGGATCGTTACGCCCCCTGAATTTGGAACTTTTCAGCAGATGTGAAGTTCACTTTAGCAATCTCTTTGTTCATTTATCTCTAAAGTCATGTGGACTTTAATCTTAATTTACGGTTGCTCTGAAAATTAAAAGAAAAGTTATTTACTGGTCAAATTTGCAATTGTAGACCAACATACACATCAGGTGAGTCAGAAAGAGGAAAGTAAAAAACACATAGAGACATAGAGACAGACAGAAAGACACATTTACAGACACACACACACACACACACACACACACACACACACACACACACACACACACACACACACACACACACACAGAGAGAGAGAGAGAGAGAGAGAGAGAGAGAGAGAGAGAGAGAGAGAGAACATCTACTGTACCGGGATGAGCGGCAAAGCTCCAGACACAGCCCGAGAAGAAATGACGATGACACTCCATGTTGAAGACCATCTGGGCCAGCTTGCTCCTCGAGTAGGCCCCGTAGGCATCGTACCCTGAAAACCAGCCACAGACAGCTGCTGCAG
>JADBJO010000531.1:0-12500 GCA_016801955.1 Conus betulinus | reverse complement strand
CTATTGTTCAGTATGGCACAGAGTTATGGGGACTCGACAATACAGCAATCCATTTCAAAAAGATGCTTATGTTTGCTATTAAAAGAGTTCTAGCCGTATAAATGCGAATACCTAATGACATGGCACCTGGGCAAACGAACCGATATCCTGTTTACATAAACTCAGCTGTGAAGTGTGTTTAGGTCTTGGCTAAAATTGACGAGAATGGACGAATATAGACTACCCTCTAAGGCCTACAGAATGCTTTTTGATTTGGGTCTGCATGACAAGAAAAACTGGGCCTCAAACATTCACTGTAAGCTGTACATGTTTGGATTTGGATATGCATGGCTGAATCAAGGCGTGGAACGGATCAGCGAAAATCTAAAAACTTTTAGGGAAAGGTTAATTTGGTGCAGATGGCAAGATTGGAACTATCTCATCAATAACAGTGACAGGTTTAACGTGTACAGAACCTTCTGCACAGTCCCTGATGTTAAAACATATTTGTTTGTCCATTTAGACAGATTTTTAAGGTTTAATTTGATAATTTTTAGGCCTGACATTTCTGAAATTGCAGTCCATCGTAATCGTTACAGAAAGCACAAAGAAGACTACTTAATACGTCCACTTTGTCAAAAAGAGAAAGAAAATGAGGTGCATTATGTTTTAAGCTGTCCTATTCTACATGACTTAAGAACACAATGCACACTGTCGAAATATTACAAGGTACCAAGTCAGTTTAAATCATTATTGCTCATGACGTGCACACATGAGAAAACAGTCAGAAATTTGTCAATCTATCTTTACAAGGGCTTTTTAAGCTACGCTTTTTTTTTTTTTTCATTCCTTAAAATTACTGCAAAGTGTGTTATGAACGATGTCATTATTCATAAATGCCAGACTGGACAAATGTTTGTGTATAGGCACCCTTTCTTGAGGGGCAATCGCCTAATCATCATTAAAATTTTCGTCTCTCTCTCTCTCTCTCTCTCCTCTCTCTCTCTCTCTCTCTCTCTCTCTCTCACTCTCTCTCTCACACACACACACACACACACACACACACACACACACACACACACACACACACACACACACAAGTACACACTGTATGATATTTCTACATGGAAGGAGAATCTCAGAGGCAACTAGTCATCAAAAACCACATCATCAGTTTCTGATGAGGAGAATGAGTAAGTGATTCACGAGGCAAGTGAAAAATGCGAGTTGAAGCACAGGTACCAAATAGAACACACCAGGTTCTGCTGATTTTGAGACAACCTAAGTTCCCCCCCCCCCCCCCCCCCCCCCCCCCCCCCCCCAGATATTGGCTAGGAACGCGACTGAGAAAATATGCCAATAAGTAACCAGAGAGACAGACGGCTTGATCAGCCGACAGAGTCCTCTGATGACGTCACCCCCAGTACAAGAGAGACAACCGACCTTTCTACCTCGACCACCGTTTGGAAAGGGACACAACTAACTACACTGTATAGCCCGAACTGCGCCTGAAAGATAATGGTCAGTCAAGGTTAACCCCCCCCCCCCCCCCCCCCCCCCCCCCCCCCCCCCCCGAAAGGCTTGAGTAGGAGACAAACAGTAAGGACCATTCGGACAGAGGCAACATTTTCTCCTGTACCATTTCAACAGCGTCTTTATCTCTCTCTCTCTCTCTCTCTCTCTCTCTCTCTCTCTCTCTCTCTCTCTCTCTCTCTCTCTCTTCTCTCTGTCTCTCTCTCCTCTCTCTCTGTGTCTCTGTGTCTCTGTCTGTCTGTCTGTCTCTCTGTCTCTGTCTCTGTCTGTCTGTCTGTCCTCTCTGTCTGTCTCTCTCTCTCTCTCTCTCTCTCTCTCTCTCTCTCTCTCTCTCTCTCTCTCTCTCTCGCCTTCGTGTATCCACAGTAAAGTTGTCACTGGTCCTGCATCATCTCATGCTAGTCCTTGTTTTGAATTCTCTCTGTCATGTTGGAGTACAAGCACTACACGAGCGCATAATCCTGGGGAATATGAATATCGCAGTTCATTATGATCAGCCATTCTTGAGTATCTTCGACAAACACGAGAAAAATAAGAAAGATTCTTTCGATCTAATAATATCGAGAAGTTTCCCCCCTTCCACTACAAAATAGTAACAGAGTGTGCGGAAGTGAAGTTTTAATCCAAAGGTGCTCTGTCACCTACGATGAGAACTCTCCCAGAGTCTTACCTCTAGAGGACCAAACCTCCCACCCTTACTCGCCACAAGAGGACGTTTTAATAACAGATAATCCGCCTTGGCTTAAGGCTGTGTCAGGCCAATTGACATGGGCTAGAACACCAAGGCTACATCAAAATGTTGTTATGCTCTGCATACTTATGCGAGGATTGTCTTCAGTTGTGAAAAGTTCCTAGGATAACATTATCAGTCTCCAAAATCCTCCGAAGTCGGAGTGTGGCTGTCTATGTGGCCGGGTAATGAAAAACGGTCACACGTGTAATGTTCTCATCCCCAAGCTGATGCGTTTGTACCATAGTGTTCAAGTACTTCGGCTGTTTGGATGATCCCTGGGAGTCTTTTAGCCAGGGTACGACGACGACGACGACGACGACAACAACAACAACAACAACAACAACAACAACAACAACAACAACAACAACAACAACATAACGGATAATTCCGTGTGGAGTTTTCTGGAGTAGGGGGAAGGATGCAGGAGTAGGAAGATTTAGGCACTCAAAAGGTGGTGGTGGTGGTGGTGGTGGGTGGGTGGGTGGGTGGGGGTTAACATACTACAGAGAGGAAGAAAATGATTAGACATTATCCTGTTTACTACTATTACTGCTGCTACTACTACTACTACTGGCAGCAGCAGCAGCAGCAGCAGCAGCAGCAGCAGCAGCAGCAGCAGCAGGAGCAACAGCAGCAGCAGCAGCAGTAGTAACAGTAGTAGTAGTATCAGCAGCAAGAAGCAGCAGCAGCAACAACATCATCATCGATACCAGCAGTGAGAGTAGCAACAGTTGATAGTAGAAAGTGTTGGTGGGGATATGTAAGTGGTGCATGCATAAGCACGTGTGTGTGTGTGTGTGTGTGTGTGTGTGTGTGTGTGTGTGTGTGTGTGTGTGTGTGTGTGTGTGTGTGTTGTGTGTGTGTCTGTGTGCGTGCGCGCGCGCGCGTTTGCTTCAAGATTGGCACAAATCAAAAACCGGGCTGGACTTTTTTTCTTCTACATAGACTTTCCTATTCCTCATTAAACATAGGCATTTAATTCTACCAGCTGTGACATATTCCAGGTCGCACCACGTCCACATCTTCAAAGACGACCAGCATTTCGAATCAGTTGTACTGAAACTAGCCAAAAATAGAGACTTAAAATTTCCCCGAAGTTGGAGTATGGCTGCCTTAATGGCGGGACAAAGAACGGCCATATACACAAAACTCCACACCCTTTATTGGGTAGATGGGATTAATCCTTGCCTGTCTGTACAGGGAGTGTTCACGAGAATATCAGCCTGCGTACGCAGAAAGAAAGAAAAAGAAAGAGTCTTAGAATTGGTTGTTACTTCCCCTTACTCTCCTTCCCCAATCCCAACCCTCCTCTAGAACTGCTTTTATTTCGAAAAACTGTATCTTAATCAGTGGGTGATTGAGATGTTGAAACATTTTTTTGCAGTAATTATGACCTAATACAGATCCCAGTGGAACACATTTCCGCATTGCCTTCCTCCCAGCAGCCTCGTTGTCATTCCACATCCATTGAATTTAATTTGTGCCGCCCGATTTGAAGAGATAAGTCATGGTTCGTTCTTCTTTTCCAGTTTGTCTTCAGTGCTGTTTGTCTTGCCTGAAGAAGACCAAAGACGTCGAAACGCGTCGTGTGGACAAGAGATTGTTCGTTCTTCGTTTTCTTTGTCTTCAGTGTTGTTTGTCTAGGTTGAAGAAGACCAGAGAGGTCGAAACGCGTCGTGTTTTGTCTTGAGAGTTGGTTGTCTCTTTCGTTAGGCGGTAGCAGTCATTTTTCTTTTGTTTCAGTTCCCGTCTGCAGACATCTCACTTTGAAACAAATTTTCCGTGAACAAAACAAAACAAAAACAAAAAAAAACCAACCAACCAACAACCAAACCAAATAACAACAACAATATAAAAAAAAAAAAAACTCTCCATTTTTCTTCACCTCCCTCGCCGCTCTTGCAGAGCCTACTGTCATGCCAGAAATGGCGATGCAGGAGAGACCTATTTCAGGCTCACCATCACCACAGGCTGGCTACACACCCCACCCCACCCCACCCCCCACCTCATAAATCGGCACAGCAAGGCGTGCAGAGCTCCGTTTGTGGGGTATATGGGTTTTATATGTGCAGTTGCAAGGAACGAGGGGCGAACCTTGGTCGGTCGTTAGTGGGCTGGTTTGTGTATACAGCCCGCCACAGTCTGTCTGTCTGTCTGTACATCTGGGTGTACTCCCATCCTCTATCCATCTCCTCCCTCCCACCCCTCTCCCTCCCCCACTGTACCCCCCCCCCCCACCACCACCACCACCACCGCCACCATCGCCAACTTCCCTCTTGTGCGGTTGGGGGTTGTTGTTTTGTTTCATGGAAATGTGGTCTTATGGCGATTCTCATTGTCTTTCTTCAGATCTTTTTTTTTTTTTTTTCTTTTTTTCTTTTTGGTTCGTTCTCCCCCCCTCCCTCTCCCACGCCTCTCATTTTCCTATTATTTTTTCCCCCATGTTTTGCTCCTTGATCTCAATCGTTTTTCTTCGTCTTGGCTTAAGGCTGTGTCAGAACCATTGACATAGGCTAGAACACCAAGGCTACATCAAAATGTTGTTATGTTCTGCATAGTTATGCGTGGATTATCTTCAGTCGTGGCAGGCTCCAAGCATAACATTATCAGGTTTCAAAATCCCTCGAAGTCGGAGTGTGGACTGCCCACGTGGCGGGGTAATCAAAGATGGTCACACACGTAATGTTCTTATCCCTAGCTGATGCATTTGTACCATAGCGTTCACACACACACACACACACACACACACACACACACACACACACACACACACACACACACACACACACACACACACACACACACACACACACACACACACACACACACACACACACACACACACACACACACACACACACACACACACACACACACACACACACACACACACACACACACACACACACACACACACACACACACACACACACACACACACACACACACAGAGGGAACACTCGCTGCTGAAAGTCTTCAAAGGCATCTTGCCCTTTCAGCTGTTCCAATGACGCCCTTCCGCTTCTCTCTCAGTGCCAGCCACAGCCGTTCTAACTCATCCGTGGTGCTTATCTCCCCTCCCTTCCCGCTCCCCTTCCCCCTCCCTCCCCTCGGCTATTGCCATTGTCTGCTGTTGTCTCAAGTCTGCGGGGACTCCTCTCTCCCTCCCTCGCCCCCTTCCTCCCTCGCTCTTCTCTCTCTCTCTCTCTCTCTCTCTCTCTGCCCCCCCCTCCTCTCTCTCTCTCTCTCTCTCTCTCTCTCTCTCTCTCTCTCTCTCTCTCTCTCTCTCTCTCTCTCTCTCTCTCTCTCTCTCTCAAACAGTTTACAGCAGACTCCATGAAAACCTTGTTCAGAGACGTCCCACCTGATGTGATCTTTGAATTTCTGAGGGAAGTTAACACTTTTCGTCTGACTTAAGATTTTTTTACGGAGGAAAAGTTTTGAATGAAATTGCTGGCGTGCTTTTAGACAGTGTGTTTTAAAAGAGTTGTGTGAATGAGCGTGTTGTTTTTTTTTTTTTTTTTTTTTTTTTTTTCTTAATGACTTGAGTTAACTTCAACGCGGTGACGGCTCTGATATGGCCATTTGCGGTCGGCTGAGCTATAAGCAACATTACCATTACCATCTCTACCCCCCTCTCTCTCTCTCGTTCCATCTCTCTCTCTCTCTCTCTCTCTCTCTCTCTCTCTCTCTCTCTCTCTCTCTCTCTCTCTCTCTCTCTCTCACCCCCCACCTCCTCTCTCTTTCTCATCGTTCCCATAGTTGTCATCATTGTCGCTTTCTTCTGCCAACCTCGTCGTCGTCATCGTGATCATGGTTTAATGTTTTTTTTGTTTTAATCTTTGTATCATGGACATTGTCATCGTCATCGTCGTCATCATCGTCGTCGTCATCGTCGTTTATCATCGTCAATGTTCAAATCATGTTAATAATTTTCGTATTTTGTTGTCGTCGTCATCTCCGTAACCATTATCATCATCGTTGTTATCATGATCATCGTCGCGCGTTTTCGTCGTTGCTACCGCCGTTATCATTATCGTCTTCATCATCATTGTCTTCGGCGTCATCATCATCATCATAGTCGTCGTCATCACTGTCATTATTTTTGTAGTTATCAAATATCATCCTCGTCCTCGTCATCATAATCATTACCACAACATACTTCTGTCTCTAGTCAGAAGGACGGAGGCATGGAGATATATACAAGAACAAGAGAGAGAGAGAGAGAGAGAGAGAGAGAGAGAGAGAGAGAGAGAGAGAGACAGACAGACAGACAGACAGAGACAGACAAAGACAGACAGACAGACAGACAGACAGACAGACAAAGACAGACAGACAGACAGACAGACAGACAGACAGACAGACAGACAGACAGAAGGAGGGAGGAAAGAGTCGCTTTTTTTCCAGACAGCTTCTGTGAGAAGGAAAAAATAGGTTGTGGCTTAGTTTTCGGCATCCAAAGAGATTTATCCTTCTTATCTCCCCCATCTGTACATGAAAAGAAAACAAACTGCTACCCTACTCAAAGAAAAAAAGGAAAAACCTAGACAATATAAAGGAAAAGTTCGCCTTTATGAAAAATAAAAGAAGAAAAGTTCGCCTGCATCTACGGACAAAAAAAAAATAAATAAAAAAGTTCGCCTATATTTACAGATGAAAAAGAAAAGTTTGCGTATATCTATCAACGAAAAATTAAAGTTCGCCTATATCTCCAGATGAAAAAAGAAAAGTTTGCTTACATATATCAACGAAAAATAAAAGTTTGCCTATATCTGCGGACGAAACAAGAAAGTTTGCCTACATCTATCAACGAAAAATAAAAGTTTGCCTATATCTGCGGACAAAACAAAAAAAGTTTGCCTACACCCAAAGACGAAAAAGAAAAGTTTGCCTACATCTACAGACGAGAGAGAAAAGTTTGCCTACATTTACGGTTGAAAAAGAAAAGTTTGCCTACATCTATAGACGAGAGAAAAGTTTGCCTACATCTACGGTTGAAAAAGAAAAAGTTTGCCTACATCTATAGACGAGAGAGAAAAGTTTGTCTACATCTACGGTTGAAAAAGAAAAGTTTGCCTACATGTGCGGATGAAGAAGAAAAAAATTCACTCACATATACGGATGAATAGCCAAAAACTGGTTTTGTCTACGGATAAAAAAAAGACCAGCTCACTTACATCTACGGATGAAAAAGAAGAGTTAGCCAACATCCACGAATCACACAAAAAAGTCGCCTAAACCTACGGATGATAAGAAAAGATTCGCCTACATCTACGGATGAAAAAGAATTCTCCAACATCATCTTCATCTACACATGATCAAGAAAAGTTCGCCTAATTCTACAGATGGAAAAGGAAAATGTCGCTTCAATCTTAAAAAACAAAAACACACAAAAACAACAACAACAACAACAAATGCGTTCTTCTAGATATGAAAAAGAAAAACTAGTCTCTATCTGCGGATGACAAAAAAGTATGTTTTTTTTTTTCTTGAAATAGAAAAGGAAGATTTGCCTCTATTGCAACACAAAAAGAATTTTCTTGCGCCGACATCGAGACATGGAAACGAAAAGTTTGCTTAGACTGATAAATGTGTGTGTGCGTGCGCGCGCGCGTGCGCGCGCGCGTGCGTGCGTGCGTGCGTGCGTGTGTGTGTGTGTGTGTGTGTGTGTGTGTGTGTGTGTGTGTGTGTGTGTGTGTGTGTGTGTGTGTGTGTGTGTGTGTGTGTGTGTGTGCGTATACGTCTGTGTGGGCGTATGTGTGTGAGTGAGTGTGTATACATGTCGTCTGATTTAGTCTTCACATATCTATCCATCTCTCTATTTGTCTGACTGCCTGTTTATCTACCTATTCAACCAGCTGTAAATGTTTTCCTAACTATCCATCCAATTACCCACCTTTGCACCTTTCTTCTCTCTGCCCAACTTTCTTTCTTCCCTATTACGTTTCCTTTCACTTACAACTCACTCTACCCCCATCCTTACCCCATCCTCTCTCCCACCCACCTGAACACCTTCAAAGAAAAACACCTTAAAAGAAAACACTGACGGTCATGGCGAGATACAGACGGACAGACAGACAGACAGAGACAGAGCGAGTGTAACGACAGACATACACAGAAAAAAAAGAGACAAAGGAGAAAAAGATTAAAGAAATGTCAGAAGACAAAAAAGAATATGTCGCACTCCATCTGGTAATGGTGCCAGCAAAACCATACGCATACAGACGATGCATACAGGTTGGATGAGGGAGGAGGAGATGGATGGGGGGGGGGGGGGTGGGGGGGGGGGGGGGGGGGGGGGGGGGGGGGGGGAGGGCGGGGGAGGGGGGGGGGGGGGGGGGGGGGAGGGGGGGAAGAGTATTCTGGTACAAACCAATCATAATCTCTGGCTCCTTAGCCAATGATTCTCACTTGACCTTGCAGCATAGATTACAACCCCTCCTCTTTTTTGGAGGTTAGACCACACACATGCGTGGATGTGGGGTTGTGTTTGTTTTGACCGTGACGCACAATAATCTAGCTCGCATTCATTCAACAACTCAACACACATACTCACGCGGGTTCTAGACACGCGTTTTCACGGCGCGTGTAAATACACACGCGCACACACACACACACGGCGCACACACATGTACACATACACACACACACACGCACACACACACACACACACACACACACACACACACTGAAACCAATTTATTGTCAGATTAACTCAAGGTTGTACTGACATTTATGAAAACATTAAGAACAGAATACCAACGTTTTTTTTTTATTCAAAGCAAAAGAAGCATAATTAACACACAAAAATACGCGCGCGCACACATACACCTACACATACACGCGCACACACAACACACGCGCGCGCGCGCGTACTCACGCACATACATACACACACATATACGCGGCGCGGGCGCGGGCGCGCGCACACACACAAACGTACGCACTTACATAAATACACAATACACAACCTCAATACGAACGCACCCATACCCTCACATACACTCAAACTTACACACTCACACACACAGACATACACACGCGCGCACACACACACATGCACGCGCGCGCACGCGCTCACGCGCACACACACACACACACACACACTTTGCTTTTTTTTTTTTTTTTTTTAATAATATCACTTAAAGTGAAAAGACATTAAATTAAAGAACGAACACACACACACACACGCGCACACACACACACACACACACACACACACACACACACACACACACACACACACACACCACACACACACACACACACGCTCATACACATGCACACACATACAGATCCGCCCGCACACGATATGTGAACACTAATGAGAATGTTAACGATGATAGAAAACCGTACAGTTTTTTACAGTTATAACTCTGCAAACGAACAAATATGTATATGAATATTTGATCGTACATTAAAAAGTTAACAGCAGATACGAAGATATGCCGATATCATCTATAAAACAATTCATTTTCCTACATTTATTTATTCAACGTTGCGTCATGTCGGGCTCCATTATGATAGGATTTTCTGGAGATTAAGACTGAAGAAAAGAAGTTGAAGTATGGCTGTCTGCGACTCTCTTGTGACGTCTGGTTGCAGAGTAGTGGGTTGTTTTTTCATGATCAAGTCTGTCTGTCTGTATGTATGTATGTCTGTTTTGTCTGTCTGTCTATCTGTCTGTCTGTCTGCACGTTGAACGGAAATCAGCCAGGCACCATCTTCATTTTCTTCTACAATTGAATGTTAACGCTGAAGACCACACACACAAACACACACGCGCGCGCGCACGCACACACACACACGCACGCACGCACGCACGAACACACACACACGCACGCACGACGACACACACGCACGCATGCACACGTTCGGCATAAGCTATTTATCTTCATTTGTGAGGGAACGGTATCAAAGCACACACTGGGTTTTAGGCTTGCTCTTCTTCTTTCTGTTACTTTTTTTTTTTTTTGTTATCATTATTATCATGATTATTATCATTATCATCAATATTTTCATTACCATACTCCCCATTATCATTATTATCATTATCGTCATCATCATCATTATCATTCTTATGATTATCATTATCATTATTAATATCATTTTGTCATTATTATTATTACTATTATATTATTATTATCATCATCATTGTTTGTTGCTATTATTATTATAGCTGCTTATTTATTACCATTAACTATCATCATTTTCGATTTTAATTTTTTTTTTTTTTTTTGGGGGGGGGGGGGGGGGGGTGGGGGGGGGGGGGGGGGGGGGGGGGGGGGGGGGGGGGGGGGGGGGGGGGGGGGGGGGTTTTTTTTTTTTTTTTTTTTGGGGAGGGGGGGGGGGGGGGGGGGTGGGGGGGGGGGGGGGGGGGGGGGGGGGGGGGGGGGGGGGGGGGGTATGTTCAGTCACCCCCACACTCTTTCAATAATTTACACTTAGATGGCCACGTGTACAGTTTCTCTAGTTCTGGCATTCCACAGCCCCCCCCCACCCCCCACCCCCCCCAGCATCTCTCCTCCTCCTCCTCCTCCTCCTCTCTCTGTGCCTCTCTGTTCCCCACTCTCTCCCCTGAGACCTAGGGCTGGCAAATGCCAGACTGTAAATCTCAGTTATCAGCTGGCAGTTGACGATAACCTTTACCCGATCCCATGAGAACACTCTCCTCCCCTCGTTTGACTGCCCTTTCTGTCCTTCGCTGTCTTCTCTAGTCCTTCTCTCTATCTCGTTATCCCCTACCATTTCTAGACTGGGCAGACCACATAAAACGACCGCTGTAGTTATTCCTTCTGCTTTCGGTTTCGTCAGCGTTTTTTTTTTTTTTTTGTATCTCCTCCTTTGCTGTGCTGTCGTCTACTGTCCTTTCTCTGTCTACCATAGCTTTTATCTATCTTTTTTTCCACAACCTCTTCCCACAAATTTCTGCACTCTCAAGTCGTCGGAGTGAACTGACTGTACTCTCGAATATAGTGTGAGTATCCCAACAGGGTAAAACGAGTTCACACACTTCCTTAGTTTTGCAATTTATCTTTATTCTTTAATGATTGTATACCCAGAACAAGCGGTAAAATTCTTTCTTTTAATTCATCAAGAAGACTGACGGAGTGAAGTTTTAACGAAAACAAAGACAAAATGCAAAGACACACACACACATTAGTTTGATTTCAGCTTTGATATGTTCGTCTGTCTGAGTGTTTGTGTGTTTTTGTTGGTCAGTTGGTATGTATGTATGTATGTATGTATGTATGCAAAAGTAGGTCAGAGTTCGGGGTTAGTGCAAAGGTCAAGTAGTAACAACAAAGTTTGAACAGATGAAAATCGCCCTGGCTCCGAGAAAAAAAAAAGGATGTGAAAAAGATGATTTCCCCCCTGGCATTTTGGGGCCAGTAAATTAGTTCAATGTCACATATCAGCAAAAATAGCAGAATTATGCTTGACCTGTGGACTCCTTGCGTTTCTACGCCATTGGTAGGGCACTAGGATTTTGGAGTGAAAAGTCTAGCAGACGACAGGAAAATGAAGGGTCATGTGGATCGTGCTTGCATAGCAAAAACAAAAAACAACAAACAAACAAACAAAAACCCGGACATGAGATCCACCTCAGAGTCAGGTATGGTATGGGTCAAGGGCTGCACTGTGCCATGATATTTTGGGTACTAGCTGGTTGGTCTTCTGAGAAAAGCCAGGTGCAGCTCTGAGTGTAACAGGGGACTACATATAGCGTTTTGGGTCTAAATTGTAACCATGGACTCAGACCTGAAAATTTGGCCCGGAACAACGGGAAGGGTCAAGGGTCACGGGTCATAGGCTATCGTTTCGGCGGGTCAAACGAAGGCGGCACGAGTAAAGCAAGAAATGGGAGCAAATCCTAGGACGCACGTGACACTCCTTGGGTGCAGATGGGGGTCACGCTGCCTGGACCGGCGAGCGAACGATAGCGGTTGAGGTGGTGGAGGAGGGGAAGTGGGGAAAGGGGGGGGGGGGGGTGTGAGGGGTGTTTGAGGGTAGGGGGTTGCAGGAGAATGACATGCAAGGTCAGTACGAGTCAGCTACTTTCGTCATTGCTCCGGGAGAGGCGTCAGTGCAGGATACTGCTGTGGGATGGAGTGAACAGACAGTTGAGGAAGAGAAGGGGAGGGGAACGGTGGTGATAGGGATGGACGTTGGTGGTGGGGGCGGGTGGGGGGGGGGGGGGGAGGAGGTGTAGTAAGAGGAAGTTGATCGTGGCGAAAAGGGGTGCCTTGAAGAG
>JADBJO010000530.1:657500-660186 GCA_016801955.1 Conus betulinus | reverse complement strand
AGTCTGCCCATTGTGAAGTACTGAGGCGTAATTTTGGTGAAAATAAGGGGTTTATATAGTGTACTGCATAGTATGTTACGAACAGCCTTGCACTAAGAAGTAAGTTGTGTAAAAATCAGGGGTTTGTACAGTGTACTGCATAGTATGTGACGAACAGTCTTGCACTAAGGAGTAAGTTTGGTGAAAATCAGGGGTTACTATACAGCAAACGTAAACCATGGGATTAACTGCTTGGAAACTTCTGTTGTAATTGTTGTGTTGTGTGTTTTTTTGTTGTTGTTGTTTTTGACAGAGACTAAGCTCAATCTACAGGTGGCGACTGCACACATATAATTTTGTTCGATCCCAGCGAAAACTAAGATACATTTCCAACATCAAAGATAGTCCATTCTAGAATCAGGAATATCCAATTCTGTGAGGTGTGACCGGCTCGTCTGCAAGAAATGAGAGGCACGAGAAGTAGCACAAACACAATCTGCACCTTAGCAACTTTTTACGTTGATATTCAAGATATGAAGAAGATGTGGTAGAATGGGGGAAAAGAGAAGGAAAAAAGAAAAAAAAAGAAAAAACATATAAAGAAGGTAGAAGAAGAGAAAGACCAACAAAAGAAAAACACGAGTGATCGTCTCAATTTTATGAAAGAGAACACAACATCATTATAGGTCGTTCCCCAGCTTAACATGATCATAAAAACAAACTTAAAAGAAAAGTCATTGTACCGCCGAACGAAAGAGACCAACAAATTACCAGAGAAAACACGACGCGCTTCGACCTCTTTGGTCTTCTTCAAGTAAGACAAACAACACTGAAGACAGTGAAAACGAAGAACGAAAAATCACTATCCCCTCAAATTGGGCGCAGAATAAGATAACGAGATGCAAAGCATATAAACGTACTCCCAGTTTATCTTGAGTACGCGTGTACATGTCAAGAGCATGTTTTACTACGAGAACAGAATACCAACGTTTTTCATTCAAAGCAAAGAAGCATAATTAACACACCAAAATACGCGCGCACACATACACATACACACACAAGCGCACACACATGCGCGCGTGCGTACTCACGCACATACACACATACACATACGGACGCGCGTGCCCGCGCGCACACACACAAAAGTACGCACTTACATAAATACACAAATACACGCATCTCAATACGAACACACCCATACCCTCACATACACTCAATTTCCCTTCCAGAGCTAGAATTCCCACCACACTAACTAGACTGATTCACTCACTCTGACTAACCATTCTGTCATTTTCCTTTATTTCTTTCTTCCTTTCCATTCTCTCATATGTGTTCATCTATCCCAGTCAGGCTGCTCGTTGCGTTCAGTGACATTTTGCATGACAAATTTATTGCCATGACATGCTCGTCTCTGTTCCATGTCTTAAGACCAAGAGAAACGTCTGCTCCGTTTCCATGCCAGCGCTAGAATTTTCCACCAGCAGACCGGGAACAATCCTTGATGGATCTCCCTCTCTCTCCATTGTCCATCACACTCGGTCCTGATTCTTGCTCCGCCTTGTTCCCTCTCCTACCCCTTTCCCGTGAGTCTCGGCCATCGCCGGAAGTGAAGAGAGGGATGGGAGGCAGGGTGACGTGGGTTGCCGGTAGTCACGTGTTATGGATCTTGTTGCTTCACATTTTTTTTTTTTTTTTTTTTTTTTTTTTGTGGTGGATAAGTGTGTGTGTGTGATGTATAGTGTGTCAGGGATGGTCGTGCACGAAGCAAGAAGTAGGGTGGACATCGGGGAGTTACTTTTACACAGCAAAAATAAAAGAGACCGAAATGTGCCACTAGCCTATTTGTCTTCTGTGTTCTCTTTCTAGATGTACCCATTTGTCACGGTGGAAGTGTGATTTTGCTCGTTTATCTATTACAAACGTATAGTCACTCGGTGGAAAGACGCCCAAAACAATAGAATTAGTTTTGGTTCAAACCCCTGTTGCAACAATTGACAGGATGGAAGTAGGCTGATGCTGCACATAGATTATGTATGTCGTGTCCTTAACATACGCAGTGGCCTTGACATAAAGCGAGCGTTCTGACGGGCGGGTACGTAGTGCGTAAGCGTGCTGTCAGAAATAACACCACCACAGAGTGGGACTTAAGTTTGTTTGTTTGTGTGTGTGTGTGTGTGTGTGTGTGTGTGTGTGTGTGTGTGTGTGTGTGTGTGTGTGTGTTTGGATTGCTGTTTTTTTTTCTGTAATAACAGGTTACACGGATAAAGAAGTAGACAATGTTATGTCAGTACTACTGTTAGCAGCTGCAACACCACGCTGGCATGTAGTAGTAGTAGTAGTAGTAGTAGTAGTAGTAGTAGTAGTAGTAGTAGCAGCAGCAGCAGCAGAAGTAAAAGTAATAGTAGTAGTGGTAGTGGTAACTGCAAAATAAGAAGTAGCACCTGCAGCAGCAGCAGCAGCGCCAGCAAGAGTCGTAGCCGACAAGGAAGGAAGAAAATTAGGAGTATACGAAAGAGAAGGACGAGGCCAAGAACCTGCAGTGGAAGAGAAGAAGAAGAAGAAGAAGAAGAAAGAAGGAGGAGGAGGAGGAGGAGAGGAGAAGAGAGGGGAAGAGGAAGATGAGGAAAAGGAAGAGGAGAAAGACGACGAAAAAGAAATCTAGTCTCCCACCTCTTGATTCTTGCCTTCTGCAGCTTTTTCCTATGAC
>JADBJO010000530.1:647500-650000 GCA_016801955.1 Conus betulinus | reverse complement strand
CGCAACCCTCATGCTTATGTTGACTACTGGAATCTAATAGAAGAGAGCATAGGAAAAGTAGATAGAACCCTAACAAAATTTATCATACTTGGAGATTTCAATGATAATGCACTTCCCCCACCCTTCCAGTCATATGAGAAATATATTGAATGCTTATCAGCTTAAGCAACTTATAACTTCTCCTACAAGAATAACAAATGATACTGCAACTTGTCTGGATTTAGTTATTACTCAGAGCCCGGACATGATTAAAACAGTCGAAATTTTGCCTCCATTCTGTAGTGACCACAGTGTCCCATGTGCTATACTTCAACAATTAATTTACAAGCAAAGCACATTCCAAAGAACGATATTTAATTACGACAAATTAGACCAAGAAAAATTTTGTGAACTTAGGGAATGAAGATTGGAATGAAATACTGACTAATAACTCCATAGATGAAGCAAGTAGCATTTTCACGGATAAGTTTATGTCCATAGCAAAACAATGTATGCCATTTAAATTAGTTACTATTCGTCAAGGGATGCCCCCTGGTTCAACAATGAATTAAAACGGTTGATAAAAAAGAGAAACAAACTTCATAAAAGGGCAAAGATTTCTAATCTCCAAACAGACTGGGAAAACTTTCGTGCACTACGAAATGAAGTCACTGATAGAGTTAGGGAAAAGGAAACTGGAGTATTATAACGAACTGAATTATATAGTTATCGACCCAGTTAAATTTGGTCATAAGGAATGGTGGAAAATTGTCAGGCAGTTCATGAATAAAAAGGGATTGATGCAGATAACATTCCACCGATAACCGTGAATGGTACGACATATTACTCAAATTTAGAAAAGGCTAAAATATTTAATGATTTCTTTGTCAACCAGTGTAAAGTGGAAGACGACGGAAGTCCCTTGCCCGACATAACCCCGAATGTTACGTCTCAACTTACTGAAATAGTGTTGACTGTTCCCGACGTTAAAAAAAATCATAAAAGATCTCAACTCAAGAAAAGCTTCTGGCCCTGACTCCATTCATAACAAACTGTTGATTGCATCAGTTGATGTTATATCCTCACCTTTAACAATATTCTTTAATCGTTGTTTAAACAGAAGGAAGATTTCCAAAGCTCTGGAAAATTGCTAATGTAACGCGCAGTTCACAAAAAAGGTAAAAAAGATGAGTGTACGAACTATCGGCCAATATCTCTTTTAAGTTGTGTTGGAAAACTTTTTGAAAGATGTGTGCACGGCCGAATCTACAACTTCCTGATTTCTAATAACCTTATAACAAGTGCTCAGTCTGGGTTTATCAGGGGGATTCTACAATCTACCAACAACTGCTCAGTATTTATGATGCTCTGGTGACAAATTACGACAAAAGTATTCCTGTCCAGTCCATATTTTTTGACATTTCTAAAGCTTTTGATCGTGTATGGCACCGAGGTCTTCTGCTTAAGCTTAAAGCCATTGGAATAAAGGGTAACTTGTTGAACTGGTTTAGTGACTATCTTTCAGACCGTTACCAGTCAGTAGTAATCAGAGGAGAAAAATCTACCCAGCAAAGCGTTCCCCAAGTGTGTCACAAAGGATCTGTCCTTGGCCCGCTTCTCTTTCTAGTATTTATAAATGACATAATCCAGAATATAGACTCAGATATCAAACTCTTTGCTGACGACACAAGCATGTCTCTGGCAATGGAAAACACAGCTACAAGAACGTTAGTTTTGCAGCAGATTTAGATAAAATTGACGCCTGGGCAAAAGCTTGGAAAGTTAGATTCAATGAGTCTAAAACCGAACTGCTAAATGTGTTTCGGGGAAATGCTGATAGCCGTAATCTTACTTTAGTAGTTCTTTACTACAGCAACTTAGACAGCACAAACACCTTGGGATTATCTTGCAAGACAATTGTAAATGGGGTGAACACATAAACAACATTGCTACAAATGCCAGAGTACTGATAAACTGTCTTCGTTCATTTAAGTACAAGCTGAACAGAAAGGCTCTAGAGACAATGTACAAATCATTCATACTACCAATATTTGACTATGCTGACATAATCTGGGATGGATGCGCAGAGTACCAATCAAAAATTTTAGAAGATCTACACATGGATGCTTTGCGCATCATCACAGGATCTGTCCGTGGAACCAGTCACGAAAAATGTTAAAGGAGTCTGGATTCTGTACTTTAAAAAAGAACGCCGACGAAGACATAAACTGATAACATACTACAAGATCCTCCCAAGGCAGCTGTCCCACTTACATATCAAACTTGTTGCCACAGCTCATTTCGTCAGTCAACCCCTACCCTAGAAGAAGGCCATCAGAACGAATAGTCCCCCGCCACAAAACCGATATTTAAAAACTCTTTTTTTTCCATCTACAACAATCATGTGGAACAATCTCCCACTGCATATCCAACAGTCCCAGTCGTTCAGCCAGCTAAAACGATACCTTTCCACTAGTGATAATCCAGTTCCACCATATTACTATAATGGAAATAGGGAAGC
>JADBJO010000530.1:630000-637500 GCA_016801955.1 Conus betulinus | reverse complement strand
TGGCTTCCGGCGCACAGGGAATTATGGGAGGCAATGTCCCGGATGATGATTAATGGTGACCTTGACATTTGGACTTTGTGATGGCGCTTTCCGATTTTTGTAGAATGGGGGGGGCTAACATCGTTTTCTTCGTGATGCCATCGCCAAGCGGGGTTAAATCTCTCTCTCTCTCTCTCTCTCTCTCTCTCTCTCTCTCTCTCTCTCTGTTCTGTTTAGGAGCTCTCGCATGATTTGCAGCCCAGTGGAATTGTATGTCAAGAGAATAACGTCATTAGCAACAGGTATCAAAAACATCCTGGCTTTTCCAAGAATCATTTGCATTGCATGTCTACCTTCTTTGGAGACTCCAACAGGAAGTTACATTATAAAAAGATTTTTTTTTTTCCAAAAGGAAACTAAGGATTAGCAGACAGCCCAGCGTTACCCATTTACCCATAGAACAAAAGAACAACAACAACACATTTACACCTATTATGCATACGCACGAGAACAGACTCATAAATGCTTCTAAACATTGTCTGCATGACTCTGTTTGCCTCTGTTTTTCTCAAGATATTCAACAATATAATTCTGCTCACTGTGTGGAAGGCGTTCTTAAAGTCAACAAACGCTTCACGTGTCTGCTGTTACGTAGAAGATTCTTTTTTAACCAATAACAATAACAATAATTAATACTTATGTAATGCCTATTCTCGGCTAGAGACCAAGTTCCAAGCGCTCTACAATCCACACTCATTTACACAGCGGGCTGCCTACCTGGGTAGTACCGACTGAAGAGCTGCCAGCTGGCGCTTCTTTCAGTCGTTTCCTGTGTCATCCAGTCAATATCGTTCAATATCGTTCACTCAATTTGCTTACTTACTCCTTTATTCTTTCCATTTTTCACGCAGGGTGTATGCTATGTGTAACGTGTCATCCCATACCAACGGCCAAACTGGCCTACTCTTCCAAAAGCTGGTGATGGGATTATACGTGTGTGCAAGATGTTATGCGTGCGTTCACACACGGAACCTTGGTTTAAAGTGCCATTCGAAGGACTGTATGGGGAAATGGAGTCAGAAACAATGTTAACTCCATGGAAAAAAATCCCCTGTACCAAAAACGGCCCAGCGGAGATTCGAACCCGCAACCCCAGGATCACCAAGATTACGAGTCCGGCGTTCTACCAAGTGAGTTATTCCGGATCCCATGGAGTCTCAACTACCCTAACCAGGGACAAGAGACAGGCAAAGGAACGCGGGAGAAACACAAGGCAAGGCAGAGAGAGAGACAAAGGAAGACAGGAGAAAGCCAGGACAAAGACCAGACAAAGCAGTGCAAACGGAGAGAAGGCAAGAGAAGGGACGCCAGCGTAAGGCTGAGGGAGCCAGGCAAAGCGACACGAGAGAAGGCAAGGCAAAGCGAGAGAAGAGAAGGGAAAAAAAGGGAAGGCAAGCCAATGTCAGGCGAAGCCAGGCAAAGCGACACGAGAGAAGGCAAGGCAAAGCGAGAGAAAGAGAAGGGAAAAAAGGGAAGGCAGAGAGAGAGAGAGAGAGAGAGAGAGAGAGAGAGAGAGAGAGAGAGAGAGAGAGAGATTGAGAGAGAGAGAAGAAGGAAAGGCAATGTATGACGAGGCAAAACAAGACAAAAAAGCGAGACAAGGCATGGGAAGAGAAGGCAAGCTAAGAACAGACAAAGCAAAACAAGGCAAGGCAAGGGAAGAGAAGGCAGCTAAGAACAGACAAAGCAAGGCAAGGCAGGGAAGAGAAGGCAAGCTAAGAACAGACAAAGCAAGGTAAGGCGAGGGAAAGAGAAAGCAGCTAAGAACAGACAAAGCAAAACAAGGCAAGGCAAGGAAGAGAAGGCAAGCTAAGAACAGACAAAGCAAGGTAAGGCGAGGGGCGAGGGAAGAGAAGGCAAGCTAAGAACAAAGCAAGGTAAGGCGAGGGAAGAGAAGGCAAGCTAAGAACAGACAAAGCAAGGCAAGGCAAGGGAAGAGAAGGCAAGCTAAGAACAAAGCAAGGTAAGGCGAGGGAAGAGAAGGCAAGCTAAGAACAGACAAAGCAAGGTAAGGCAAGGGAAGAGAAGGCAAGCTAAGAACAAAGCAAGGTAAGGCGAGGGAAGAGAAGGCAAGCTAACGCAGACAAAGCAAGGCAAGGGAAGAGAAGGCAAAGCTAAGAACAGACAAAGCAAGGTAAGGCAAGGGAAGAGAAGGCAAGCTAAGAACAAAGCAAGGTAAGGCAAGGGAAGAGAAGGCAAGCTAAGAACAGACAAAACAAGGTAAGGCGAGGGAAGAGAAGGCAAGCTAAGAACAGACAAAGCAAAACAAGGCAAGGAAAGAGAAGGTAGGCTAAACACACACACACACACACACACACACACACACACACACACACACACACACACACACACACACACCACATTGTGTTTGTGCGTGCGTACCTGCGTGTGTGCATGCGCGCGCGCGCGCGCGTGTGTGTGTATGCGTGTGTGTATGTGCACGCGAGTGCGCGCGTGTTTGTGTGTTGAGTGCGTTTACCCTGTTTTCATGTGTTTTGGGGGGTTAGGGGGTGCCTGCGCGTGAGCGTGTGTGTGTGTGTGTGTGTGTGTGTGTGTGTGTGTGTGTGTGTGTGTGTGTGTGTGTGTGTGTTTCTGTGCATACGAGTGTGCCTCTTCCACTCACTGCTTTTTCAGCTGGTGTTTATTTTGTCGTTCCATCTCTGTCCCCAAGTCAACAATCCCCATTCCCTCAATACCGGCCAGACAGAATCCAGATGTTATCCAAGGGGCAGCACTCCCCTCACTAGCCCCTCTCTCTCTCTCTCTCTCTCTCTCTCTCTCTCTCTCTCTCTCTCTCTCTCTCTCTCTCTCTCTGGGCGGGAGGCGTGCTCAACGAGAATGACTCGTGCAATCAGTCTGGCACTGAAAAAAAATTCCCTAAAGGTAAAACTAAAATATTACCCTGGACACTGCGTCTCCCTCCTTCTACCTAACCCTCCCCCCACACCCACACACACACACACACTCCACACTCTTCTGTCCACACCCCACACACCCCACCCCCACCCCCCCCCCACCCCTTAGCCTTTCTAAAAAGCAGAAGGAGGAAGAAGAAAAAGAAGAAGAAGAAAGGGAGGCGGAGATGGGAAAGGAACGAAGGAAAGTATCTTTTTCAAGAGAGTAGCCAGCAAGAATGATGTTACTTTATGTCCAGCCCTCCAGAAAATAAACGGATCAATAGAGAATAAATAAACACAAAGAATAGATATATGAATAAATAAGCAAATAAATGAATAGATAAATAAATGAACGAATAAGACCAGAAACGAGAGAAAAAAGGAGAACATGCACGCAGCATCTAAACAATCAACGCCTGAATATGCACCCAGCTTTCGTCCTCCTCTCCCAACCATACCCCCTCCCCCAGTCCTCCACGTTCTAATCACCACCACCACCACCACCCCTCTTCCCCCTTCTTTCCAGCTCTTCCTCCCCCCCCCCTTCCCCCCCCCCCCCAGCCATCCTAACCCCCCCCCCCCCCCCCCCTCCCTCCCTTGACAAAAAAAAAAAAAGAAAAAGGAAAGGAACATGACTTATTTACTAAGACCTGTCGCTCCCCAAGGGGGCATAATCCATCGATGATAGCGCGTCAGAGTACTCCGCTCTTGGCCGTCCTTCCTCCTAGCCTCTCTGAGCGATTGGTTCCCTTTCTCTTCAGCTCTGCCACTGTGTCTCTTTTCTGGCGGTTTTTTTGTTTTTTTTTTTTTTTTTTTTTTTTTTGGGGGGGGGGGGGGGGGGGGGGGGGGGAGGTTCTCCTCTTCTTCCTTCTCTCCTGCACGTTCCATTCAGATCAGAGCGCTGACTGGTGATGTTGTTGGATGTTGGAAAGTTGTCGCACTTGACAACAAATACTAAAAGCAAGGTAAGCATAAAAAGGGAGAATAATCAGACAAAGAGAGAGAGAGAGAGAGAGAGAGAGAGAGAGAGAGAGAGAGAGAGAGAGAGAGAGAGAGAGAGGAGAACAAAAAAAAAAAAAAGACTGACTGAAAATGAAAGACCAGACAGGACGACACGGAAAAAACAACATAAGTACATTTTCTTCCTACCGTCGCGATCAAATGCCCACAAATCAAATTAACTATGACCAAGTAGTAATTTGAGGAATGACAAGCCGTGACAATACTAAATAAGCATACATCCTTGTAAAATATCTACAAAGATAGACAGACAGACAGACAGGTCAGACAGAGGGCAGACAGACAGCAGACTGAGAGAGAGAGAGAGAGAGAGAGAGGAGAGAGAGGAGAGCTGAGAGAGAAGGAGAGAGAGAGAGAGAGAGCTTCCAGTCATGGAGAATTTCCAGTCATGGATCGACATATACGTCAAGACAATTCGGTTCGTCATTAAGTCAAATCAAATGACGTCATTGGTTAGCCAGTCAGCTACCGATGAAGGTCGATGAGGTCAGGGTCGCTCATCAAAATGAGGCTTTCTTCCGCGCAGCTGGCTTACCGCTGCTTCAAAGCTGGGATCACGATAATAATGTGGTCTAACTGCATGCCTGTTAAGATCATCGTAATCATGTGCTGCGAATCACACTATGACTAAAACCATCGGACTGATTCTGTATCCCTAACCTGACTGTGGGGGCCGGAGTAGCTCAGTTGGTAGAAACGCCGGACTCGTGATCCTGGGGTCGCGGGTTCGAATCTCTGCCGGGCCGTTTCGTTACAGGGGGATTTTTTCCCTCGGTGTTAACATTGGTTCTGACTCCATTTTTCATACAGTCCTTCGAATGAGACTATAAACCGAGGTTCCGTGTGTGAACGCACGCATAACATCTTGCACACACGTAAAATCTCATCACCAACTTTCAGGAAGAGAAGGCCAGTTTGGCCGTTGGTATGGATGACACGTTCCACATAGCATGCACCCTGCGTGAGAAATTGAAAGAATGAAGGAAGTAAGGATATTGAGTGAACGATATTGGACAATATTGACTAGATGATATGGGAAACGACTGAATGAAACGCCAGCTGGCAGCTCTTCAGTCGGCACTACCCAGGTAGGCAGCCCGTTGTGTAAACGAGTGTGGATTGTAGAGCGCTTAGAGCTTGATCTCTAGCCGAGAATATGCGCTATATAAGTATTCATTATAATTATTAAGCAGATTTGACTTTTAAGATCGGACAGGTTGTGCTGCGAATCAAGTCTTGGTCATCAACAGATCGGACTTCTTACATGATGCGGAGTCCATTTTATCATGTCGGATCGAATTACTGACAGAGCCCCTGCGTCAAAGATGGCTCTTGCTATCAAAGAATGATGGGATTAAATGATATGGCTAAATACAGACACCCCTCGAGCTGGTAAAAACAAAGACCGTTGAATCTTTGTGTATGTCTGTTGGTGTCCTACAGATGTGTGTCATTTATGAGTTGAAGTTTCTGCGCACTGTCTTCTTTTAGTGCATCTATAATTTCTCAACTTATTTGATTAAAATTCGATATTCAAAAAAAAAAAAAAAAAAAGAAGAAAAAAGACTGTTGAATTCGACTTACAAGATAAGAGTTATTACTAAGTCTCGTATCCACTTTCTTTGCCGGTTAACTTTGAGATACACAAAATGAACATTGTATCACATTAAATTTGCTTATCAAACAAAGGCTTGTCATGTTTTTTTTTTGTATAAAATTGATTTCTTTAGCTCATAAGTCATTCCATTATGTGATCACAATCAAAGGAAGTTGAACCGGATAAGAACTGCTTTAAAGTGGATCATACGATCAAGCCAACTACTCTTAGTTTGATTAAAATAACATGAAAAAAGATAAACTTTATTATCTCAGAGAGATGCATTATGCAAGGCGCAACAATTATCACATCAAAAAAGAACAGAATGTTGAACATGTATGAAACAGTATCGACACTAAAACGCTAGATTTAACAGTAAATACACACAACATATCTTTTATTGTACCTCTAAAATATGCACATCATACAATTATAAATTGTAAGATAAAAATCAGAGTTAAAGGCGAAAATCAATCACTTTAACATTATGCATACAGGAACATTACACACACCCTCTCCCCCACCCACCTACCCAACACCCACACACACACACACACACACACACACACACACACACACACACACACACACACACACACACACACACACACACACACACACACACACACACACACACACACACACACACACACACACACACACACACACGCATGCACGCGCGCGCATACACACACACACACACACACACACACACACACACACACACACACACACTCCTACCTTCCCCTACACCCCGTCAGAGAGAGAGAGAGAGAGAGAGAGAGAGAGAGAGAGAGAGAGAGAGAGAGAGAGAGAGAGAGAGAGAGAGAGAGAGTACTTTGTACACAATCGATTACATATCTTAATGCATCAGGTTCCCATGAGAAAATGTCCGACAAGTGTCCAGAACTTAACAAAGTGAACTGATGTACGGTAAAAAAAAAAAAAAATAAATAAAAAAAAATTAAAAAAAAAAATAATTTCTCTGCTTTGATTCAGCTCTCAGTGCTCGAAAATGGCGGGCTGATGTTAATAGTTTATAACATCAGGCTAAAACATGACCGTCACCTCTGGCGCTTCGTTTGTGTGCCTGCCTTTCGAATAACTCGTTTCTCATACTGTTGCTGCGTACAAACTTGCTACTGCACCAAACCATTCAAATTCGCTTACTTCGCACACAAAGACGTTCATATATGACACAGTGAGCAAAAGATTCGATACAACAGTGATGATGCGTTTATAAAATCTTTGAACGGACGCAAATATTTCTCAATTTCTACAGGAAAAAAATAATATTGATTGACGTCTGTCAAGCATGTTTATGTTCTTGGAAATAAACGATTGTCTGTCTTAGATCATATCTAAATTGTTCGTCCATCCTTTCCACAGCTTAATATTTCTATTTGTCCACTCTTTCAACAGCTTGACCATAAACGATCGTGTCGGGTACGGGTAATGGATCTTTATGATAACTAGTTTTTTTTCGCTTTTAAAACATTCCTATCACGACCAGTTTCTGTGACCATAAAAAAACCGTTTTAATTTGAACGAAATAAGCATAGTCCGAGCTAGGAAAACCTTCAATGCTAGATCAGTCACACAGAAGTTTGTGAGTTCCTCTACTGCCATTGGTGTATAACATAAAGAGGACAGGACACAGCACTACGCCTCGAGGTGCGCCAGTGGAAGCAAAGCATTGAGAGGAGATCGCTGATTCAACACGGCCAGACAGGATTCTGGCGAAGAGATGGACTACCCACAGACTTATTTCGGACCAATATGTAAATCAAGCAGTTTCTTAGCTAAGAATCTCTCTCTCTCTCTCTCTCTCTCTCTCTCTCTCTCTCTCTCTCTCTCTCTCTCTCTCTCTGTGCGTTATATGTGTGTGAGTTATGTCCATGTGCTTCTTAGTGTATGTAAATGTATACGTGTGTGTGTGTTCTTGTG
>JADBJO010000530.1:605000-625000 GCA_016801955.1 Conus betulinus | reverse complement strand
AGCCGCAGACAATGGTGCCTGACATGGCATCCTGGGGCGGCATCAAGCAGTGTCAGCACCTTGTCACTCAGCCACAGCCTGAGAAGTGTGGCCTGACCCCAAAGGAGAGAGTGAGCTGAGAAATGAAGCCAGTGCTGTGCTATTGTTTGTCATGTACCCACCCATCAAAACGTGTTTTCCACCGATTAGGTAAGTCGGATAGATAAGGACATGACACACATGCTTAACGCCCCAATCATATATACAGTTCAGCAGTCACACTACTGACATTCTTCACGTTCTATTATCATTGATCGTCAGCTGTCAGTTCAGATTCCTTGTTGGACCTGTGCGAGTGGGGGAAGAAGAGAGTATTGAATATTGCCTTTTTTTGTCTCTCTCTTATTCCGTTCCTCTTCAGCGATAAAACTCCCACGCCGCTTATTCTGTCTTCTTTATACCCAGTTTGTCTATCCCAGCCTCCTCTTCCCCCTCTTCTCTGCCTGTCCTCACCCCCCCCCCCCCTTCCCCACTTCTACTCTCACTCCATCATCCCCTTAGCACTGGCACTTGAGGGGGAGCAGTCAATGTCTGGAGGCTAGAGGACAACACGCCTGAGGAGTCCCTGGTGTTCAGTGACGCCTGTTCTGTTCCCACATGACGCAAGACACACCACCTGCTAGTTTTCCCTTTACTGGCGACAGTAATTGCTTTGTCGCCAAGCCACCGTGAAGTATTGCTTTTCTGTATTGATGTACACCTGAGCGTGAAGATAGTGATATTAATGTTCCATTGGGCAGAAGCCCTTTACGACGACTAGTCCCTGGAACAAAGTCTGTCGAAAAGATAGTGAGACTAGCGTTCTATCGCATGGAAACCCCTTGGTACGAGTAGTTCCTGGACCAAAGTCTGTACAGAAGATAGTGAGATTAACATTCTATAGGGCAGAAGCTCTATGGTACAGTTAGCTACTGGACCAGACTCTGTCCATGGTCAGGTTGATCCTGGGGATCATTGCTCGCTGGAATGAAGCTGTCACTTGTTTGCAGACCAAAGACTTACTGGATCAGTTTGAGCTTGCAGCTTCAAGGCTGCACCTTGCCAGGGTCTCTGTTGTTATCAGATAAATCCGAGGATTGTCAGATCAATCCGAGGATTGTCAGGTCCATCTGAGGGGTGTCAGGTCAATCCAAGGATTATCGAATCATTCTAAGGATCGTTGAATCAATCCGACGATTGTCCTATGAGTCTGACGACTGTCAGGTCAATCCAAGGATTGTTGGGTCATTCTAACAATTGTCATCCAGCCAGGGTCAAGAGATGAGCAACAAGGTCTCTATATTTTTATGAGAGGGAACATGGGACGAGGTCTTCTGCTGAAGGGGGGAGGGAGGGGGGGGGGGCAGCACGCGCCACAGGCTTCCCAACTCGTTGGCATGACACCCAGAGAGGCAGCCGAAGACCCCCATCTGGGCACCTCCACTTCCCTTACCCAACCCTGCCCTCTCGCTGTCATGTACAGCTAGTAAGTTCCAGCAGCTGATGAAGGGGCTACCGATCAAATGGTCAACCGATTCATGAACCGCAGGGATGCACCTTCCCGTGAACATACCACCCAGCCCCCGCCAGATGCCGTTTACGACAATTAGAAGAGAAGAGCAGTACAATGGAGAAAGGTTCTTCCACCTCGATTTCTTCCAGAGCGATCTGCTTCTTCTCCATTGGCATACCAACGATCTACTACCTCTCTGGTATACCAACGATTTGCTACCTCTCTGGTATACCAACGATCTGCTACCTCTCTGGTATACCAACGATCTACTACCTCTCTGGTATACCAACGATCTGCTACCCCTTTGGTATACCAACGATCTGCTACCTCTCTGGTATACCAACGATCTGCTCCCCTTCTGGTATACCAACGATCTACTGCCTATCTGGTATACCAACGATCTACTAACTCTCTGGTATACCAACAATCTACTACCTCTCTGGTATATCAACGATCTACTACCTCTCTGGAATACCAACGATCTACTACCTCTCTGGTATACAACGATCTGCTCCCCTCTGGTATACCAACGATCTACTACCTATCTGGTATACCAACGATCTACTTCCTCTCTGGTATACCAACGATCTACTATCTCTCTATTGGTCTACCAACGATCTACTATCTCACTATTGGGATACCTACCATCTACTACCTCTTCATTGGGATATCAGCGATCTGCCACCTCTCTATTGGCATATCAACGATCTGCCACCTCTTTATTGGCATATCAACGATCTGCCACCTCTTCATTAGCATATCAACGATCTGCCACCTCTCTATTGGCATATCAACGATCTGCCACCTCTCTATTGGCATATCAACGATCTGCCACCTCTCTATTGGCAACCTTTGGCACATCAGCAGTCTGTCATTTTGCTGGGGGTTAATATGTAGTGATCCTTAATGCACGAAGCTTAATGTACACGTGCTATATCACAAGACGTTATGCTCTGATTTCAAAGCTCTTAGTGTTTTCATCAAACTCTCACTGGATGTTCCCTGAATTAATGAACTGGTTTCAATGTTTGGTGAGAAAAATCAGAATCAGGGCTGGGGTACGAATACCGTCGTAGAGAGACGTCAATGTTAATCAAAGTATCAGAACAGGTCATGCAACTACAAGAGTATGTCACATGACATGTGAATCACACAACTGTTTTTTTCCCATTTCCCTCCACAAGCGGAAGTCTAGGTGTTGGTCTTTCGGGTGAACTGATGAAATGAATTAGCAGTATGCAGTATGAATAATAATTCATGTCAATAAGATGATAGTCTCTGGAAATCCTCTTTAAAAAAAAAAATATGCAGTATGAATAATAATTCATGTGTCATAAGATGACAGTCTCTGGAAATCCTCCTTTAAAAAAAATTCTGTGGATGGTAAATAGAAAGCATTTAAAAGGGAAATTTGGGTGGGTTATTAGCCACTGCAGCGGCCGCTTGAACTGACTGGCTGCACGTGACAGTGAGAGGGCACAGGGTTGTGTTGGGAAGTGGATGCACCCAGCGGTTTCTTCAGCGGCCTTTCTGGCGGCATGTCAACCAGCTGGGAGGCCTGGAGAACATGTGGACCGTCACTGGAGTATAAAGACAGTCTGCCCTGGTGACCCTGAACACGGCTTGGCTGGAGGCAATCGTCGGATTGCTTCAACAATCTTCGAATAGACCTGAATATCCTCGGACTGACTCGACAGCCCTTGGATCGACTCGACAATCTTGGGACTGACTCGACAATTCTGGGACTGACTCGACAATCCCCAGCTTGACTCGACAGCAACACAGACCCCGGGTAAGAAATGACCTTAGACCTGTACTCTCAGAACTGACCCGCCAAGTTTCAGCTTCTTGCCAGCGAGCAACAGTCTTAGGATCAACCTGACTCCCCACAGACTTTGGTCCAGGAACTAGTCTCACTAAAGGGGGGAAGCCCAATAGAACATTAATTTCCCTATCTTCAAGCTAAATTATCCATCAGTATAGGAAAGTAATACTCTACGGTGGCTTGCAGCTACTGTCGTCAGTAAGAGGAACCTAGGAGGGGGTGTCTTGCGTTATGTGGGAACAGAACAGGCATCACTGAACTCCAGGGTCTCCTCTGGCGTGCTTTCTCATGGCCATTGACGTTAGTTGCTCCTCAAGGTCTGACCAGTGCATTGGGCTAATGCCAAGATCAGACGTCTGCTAAATCGTAGCCACGAAACCCTCTTCTTCAATTCTCTCATCCTGCTCAGTAATTCATTTATCCATCAGCTTTAAATCATACGCAGTGTGGTCTCCACACTTAGCAGATGGGGTGTAGCGTATATGGAGTAGTCTGCACGCAGTGACACCTCCTTGATGAAACTTAAACTGATTGCGCCCCAGAAAGCGCCAGTGCTGAGGGGATGGTAGGATAAAAGTGGGATGGGAGAGGGAAGAGGGGCAGAGGGGAAGGGGGGGGGGGAGGCTAGGACAGACCGAACTTGGTATAACTTATAAAGAAGTCGGAATGAGCGGCGTGGGTGAAATGCCACTGAAGGGGAACGGCATATGACAGAGAGAACAGGGGGCACAATTCAATATTCCTGTCTTTGCCACTCCCAGAGTTCCCAAGGAGAAATAGGAACTGACAGCTGATAATCAATGATAATAGAACGTGAGGACTGTCAGTGGCGTGACTCGGGCCGTGAGAACGTGTCTCACGTGTTTCTCTGTCCTACTTACCTAATCGGTGGAAAACGCTCTAAGATGGGCACATGACAAAACAACAGTGCAGCGCTGGCTTACATTTCTCAGCTCACTCTCTCCTTTGGGGTCAGGCCACGCTTTTCAGGCTGTGGCTGAGTGACAAGGGGCTGACACTGCTTGATGCCGCCCCATGATGCCATGTCAGGCACCATTGTCTGCGGCTGGAATGGGATTAGACCTCATGGGAATAGCAGCCAGACTGTGAGATATAATAAAGGCGATGAGTCGCTCAGAGAGAGAGAGAGAGAGAGAGGCAGAGAGACAGAGAGAGAGAGACAGAGACAGAGAGACAGAGAGAGAGAGGGGGAGAGTCAGTCTTTGACTGATTATCTTTATTCTCAATCCAAGGGGTGGCAGATAAGCAAGAAGACACTTTTTTCTATCAGGCCTTTATTCCATCACAGGCTAAGGAAATTTATACACAAACATTATTTCGCAATACACAGCTGATTATAACAAAAACAGTGATGATTCACAAAAGTAAACATACTTACACAGTCCTCTCTCTCTCTCTCTCTCTCTCTCTCTCTCTCTCTCTCTCTCTCTCTCTCTCTCTGTGTGTGTGTGTGTGTGTGTGTGTGTGTGTGTGTGTGTGTGTGTGTGTGTGTATGTGTGTTTTACAGACACAGACCGACAACAGACAGACACAACACACACACACACACACACACACACACACACACACACACACACACACACACACACACACACACACTCACTCACTCACTCACTCACAAGCACACACACACACACACACACACACACACACACACACACACACACACACACACACACACACACACACACACACACACACTACATAGCACTTAATATTCCTGTGCGGAAAGAGCACATAAGAAGCATCAGTCACCAAAATAGTGTCATCAGCATAGCCTGAGAGAGAGAGAGAGAGAGGGAGGGAGGGAGGGTAGTATGCACGCACACATCTGCGCATGCATATATGCACGCAAGAGTTTGTTTCAAGTAATAAACTATTTCAAATGGTTCCTGTGAAAAGACGTGTGCCACAATCGGCAAACAATGCAGAAAAGGTAGAATGTATGTAACTTTCCAATTGCTGTTGTTGTTGTCATCACTGCTACCGTTAAGTGATGTTGCTGTTACGAATTAGATGGCAAAAAAAAAAGCTGACGCTCGACCACAAAACCCTTGATTAACTTAAAACAGCTTCCATCATTAGTTCAGTTTTAAAAGTCCGTTTTCGTGCGGACATGACATCAGTAACTGTATTTCTTCTATGTAATGTGGTTCTTCAGCTAAAACTCTGAGGCTGATCACTGTTGAGATTTTTTTTATGACATGCATGACCATGTTTCATCACACCATCAAGACAGCCATATTCCGTTTTCCGGGATGATGTCAATGTGGTCACTCCAGTCTTCTGAGCCTGTTCAATCAGCTGTGCACCCCACACACATCATCAGTCGTGCTGTAGACAGCTGCCCTGTGAATGTGTAAAAAGAGCTTTTGAGTGGGGTCGGCTGGCCTACAATTAACCTGATCTTATATAACTTTCAGTGATTCAATCTATGCTCACACTATAATGAGTACTTATATAGTGTCTATTCTCGGCTAGAGACCAAGCTCTAAGCGCTTTACAATCCACACTCGTTTACACAACGGGCTGCTTACTTGCGTAGTGCTGACTGAAAAGCTGCCATGAGCCAGCTGGCGCTTCATTCAGTCGTTTTCCGTGTCATCCAGTCCATGTCATTCAATATCGTTCACTCAATTTCCTTACTTCATTCTTTCCATTTCTCACGCAGGGTGCATGCTATGTGTAACGTGTCACCCATACCAACGGCCAAACTGGCCTTCTCTTCCGAAAGTTAGTGATGGGATTTTACGTGTCTGCAAGATGTTATGCGTGCGTTCACACTCACATACATAGAGACAAACCGTCGACCGGGTTGTGTAGGTCAGAGTAGTCTCTCTTTGTAATAGTCCCAAGGTCTGCAAAGAGGCCCAACGTCTCCAAGCTCAAGGATAGTTAAATTTCAGAAGATTTCTCCACTAACCAAGATGGCAGGCTGCCCAAGACACGAGAGGATGACCACAGCAACACTGAAGAGCGGTGGGAGGCCTTCAGAGATGTAGTCCACTCTACTGTTCTCGAACACCTCGGACCAGCAACCCGTAGAAACCAAGACTGGTTTGATGAGAATGACGCAGAAGTGCAGACACCGCTGTCAGAGAAACATCAGCTGTTCAGAGCGTACCAGAATGACCCTATATCACAAGCTAAGAAAGATGCCTTCACCAGTGCAAAACAAAAAGCGCAGAAGAGGTTTCGCGAAATGCAGGATGCATGGTTCAGAAAAAAGGCTACGCAGACAGTCATGACACCAAGCGTTTCTATGATGGTCTGAAGGCTGTTTTTGGACCCCAGTCCTCCGGCTTCTCCCCCCTCCCTCAATGCAGATGGAACCCAGCTGCTGACAGAAAAGAAGCAGATTCTGGAGAGATGGGCTGAACACTTTAACCAGGTTCTCAACCGCCCTGCCTCAATCAACGACGAGGCCACTGCACGCCTACCTCAAGTGGAGACCAGGCAACACCTTGACACCCCCCCCCCCCCCCCCACACACACACACACACACACACGAAGTTAGAAAGGCATGCAATCAAACAACTTTCCTGTGGCAAAGCGCCAGGATCTGATGCAATCCCTGCCGAAGTTTACAAATCTGGAGGCCCAGCCTTGATACAGAAACTGACGCAGCTCTTCCAGTCCATGTGGAATGAAGAGAGCGCCCCACAACAGTTGAAAGATGCCAACATTCGCCACATCTACAAGAGAATAGGCAACCGCCAGTCCTGTGACAATCACTGAGGCATCTCTCTTTTGTCCATAGCGGGGAAGATCTTGACTCGTATCCTGCTCAACCGCCTTTTACTACACCTCAAGCAGGGTCTCCTCCCATAAAGCCACTGTGACTTTCGTGCAGAACGTGGAACTGCGGACATGATATTTGCTGCACGCCAGCTCCTGGAAAAAATGCAAGAGCAGCTGAGTGATCTGTTCGTGACCTTTGTCGATCTGACCAAGGCCTTCGAGGCGGTCAGCAGAAATGGCTTGTGGAAGATCATGGAGAAATTTGGCTGTCCCAGCAGGTTCATTACGATCGTCCAACAGTTCCACGACGGCATGATGGTGTAAGTACTGGATGATGGAGACGAGTCAGAAGCCTTTCCATTGATCAACGGCGTAAAGCAAGGCTGCGTTCTCGCCCCTACACTCTTCAGCATGGTCTTCTCCCCCATGCTGACTGATGCCTTCCGTGACTGCCAGGGGTGGTGGTATACACGTCAGATACAGAACTGACGGTGGGCTGTTCAACCTCAGGCGACTGCAGGCTGTTACAAAGGTAAAAGAGACCGTCATCAGGGACTTCTTGTTTGCTGATGACTGCGCCCTCAATGCCAGCACAGAACAGATGATGCAGCACGAAATGGACTGCCTCTCACGAGCCTGCGACAACTTCGGTCTCATCATCAGCACCAAAAAGACGAAGTGATGTATCAGCCTGCGCCAAGTAAACCCTACCAGGAACCACATATCACGGTAAAGGGGCAGAACTTACAGGCAGTTGACAATTTCACCTATCTGGGCAGCACACTCTCAAGAACTGTGAACATTGACGCAGAGGTCAGGAACAGGATTGCCAAAGCCAGCTCTGTGTTTGAGAGACACCGTGAAAATGTCTGGGTGCGCAGAGGGCTAGGCCTTACCACCAAGCGGAAGGTCTGCCATACAATGGTACTAACCACCCTCCTCTATGCCAGTGAGACCTGGACTGTCAACAGCTGACACGCCAAACAGCTCAACCATTTTCACCTCAGCTGTCTCCGCAGACTCCTACACATCCTAGACACTGAAGTCTTGGAAAGGGCCAGACAGCATCCACAGCATCTACATTCACCTTCAGAAATCCCGAGCCAAATGGGCTGGCCACATCGTTAGAACGCCAGATAGTCGACTGCCGAAACAACTGCTGTACGGAGAACTGAGTCAGGGCAAGCGCAAAGTTGGGGGGCAGAAGAAACGTTTCAAGGACTGCCTCAAAGTGTCCCTCAAAGGCCTGGACATCACCCTCAGCACCTGGGGTCGCTTGCCCTGGACCGTCCCAGCCTGGCGAAGCAGCCTCACAAAGGGTGCATGTACATCAGAGAAGAGACGCACAGCAGAAGCCGAGAGAAAGCGAGCCGTGCGCAAGGCTAGAGCTACCTCCACCTCCACTGTAGCACCCACCCCCACGTGTCCTACACGTGGGCGTTCCTTCCGGGCACAGATCGGCCTCACCAGCCATCTGCGGATCCACACACTCAGCGATCTTCCATCTGAGGTTGAAGTCATGGTCATCTTCGAACTTTCTCTCTCTCTCTCTCTCTCTCTCTCTCTCTGAACATTTTAAGTGTATAATGCATTCTGGTTTTGTATCCTCTTCACTCATACTGTACATTTAGTTTAGTTCTATTCACATGTATACGTACATTCTCTCATTGACTACTGTTTCTGTATTTTTACAGAAAAAAGCAGAGAGGACTATTCATTAAACCATCTGTTCATTGCTCGCTCTCTCTCTCTCTCTCTCTCTCTCTCTCTCACACACACACACACACACACACACACACACACACACACACACACATTCCCCACCCAGTCACTCCTCCTCTGTCATCTTCCTCCAAGAGGACATAGTCTTGGATGGGAACGGGGTGTGAAGGGGAAGGGGAGCAATGAAAGAGAAGGGGTGACAGTTGGGGACAGGATTAGAAAGCATTGGATGACGCCGGAGGGAGGAATCCATGGTAGGAGGGCTTAGAGGGAGGGAGGGGGGAGGGGGGAGGGACGAAAAGAGATTTTTTTTACAACAGAGTGACACATGTTTTCACTGTCGAAGACATTAGTCAACGACAAAACTGAATGAGTCACTCCCGTCGTCCGGCACGCCCCCCAGAAACAATGAAAAAAAGGAAATTTGGACAGAGTGCTCTGCCCTGGATAATGTTTGGCTTCCGTCTTGCTGGGAAACCATGGGGATGAGAACTGCTCACTGTGGACAGGGCATGATGTGCAAATAGGTATCAGTGGTAGCTATGAGTGGATGAGGGGTATTTGTCCACACGCTCACACACACATACGTACACATGCACAATAACAGGCACGCACCTATGTGCACAAGCGCGCGCGAGCGCACACACACACACACACACACACACACACACACACACACACACACACACACACACTCACACCTCTATCTATTCATCTATCTCTTAACACATTCATCTCTCTCTCTCTCTCTCTCTCTCTCTCTCTCTCTCTCTCTCTCTCTCTCTCTCTCTCTCTCTCTCCCCTCCAAGCAGAAGAAGACGAGAAGACGATACCACTGACTGAAATGACTCCATTTAATGACACACATTTCTGCCTTATCCTGAATGGATGCACAGTACTTACCTTGTGGTGTCTGATCCAGACCACGCGATGGGACCGAATGCAGCAAATGCTCTACAGAGCAATCCATTCATCCCACTTTGAAAGTCAGGTCATGTCCCTCAGAGTTAACCTTGGTTCTAACTCCATGTCCCATACAGTCCTTCGAATGAGACTATGAACCGAAGTTCCGTGTGTGAACGCACGCACAACGTCTTGCACACACGTAAAATCCCATCACCAACTTTCAGAAGAGGAGGACAGTTTGGCCGTTGGTATGGATGACACGTTACACATAGCATGCACTTTCCCCGAAGTTGGAGTATGGCTGCCTTAATGGCGGGATAAAAAAAGGTCATACACACAAAACTCCACTCCCTTTGTTGGATTAATGAGATTAATCTGTGCCTGTCTATACAGGGAGTGTCAGCAGGAGTGTAAGCCTATGTACGCAGAAAGATTAGAAAGAAAGTAAGTCAGGTCTAATATGGATCATGTCACCGGTCCAAATGTAAAGAGTCAGATCAGAATCGGACCACATCGCTGGTGCGACTTTGAAAGTCACCTGACACTGAACACGTCACAGGGCCAAAAATTTCCTAGAGCCAAACTTGATGCCATTTTTTATGATATATCAATTCAAACGTAAAAGCCACATTTTAAGTGGAACACTCTTTTACCATGAGCTTAAAAGCTTGATGTTGGTCTTATAGTTTAGTAACTTGTAGTTTAATAATAATCAGTTGAATCTTTTGAGCTCATGGCAAAGAAGTGTTCCACTTCAAATTTGGCACTGCATTAATTTTTTGTCATGTACCCATCAAAACAAGTTTCTTACATTGTTTAGGTAAGTAGGACAGATAAGGACATAACAACACACGTCATTCATACCACTGTTATAGATCAGCGATGATCACATTACTGATATTCCTTACGTTGTATTATCATTGATTATCAGCTGTCAGTTCTGATACCTAGTCCGAACTTTGAGAGTGGCAAAGGGGAATTATTGAATATTGCCCCTCCCCCCCCCTCTCTCTCTCTCTCTCTCTCTTTCTCATATTCCTTTCCCCTTCAGTGGTATTTCTCCCCATGGCGATAATTCTGGCTTCCTAGTTCCAAGTTCATCTATTCTAGCCTCCTCCCTCTCCCCTCTTCTACCCCCACTACCTCACCCACCCCCACTACCTCACCCTCAATGTCATCACACCATCCTCACAGCACCGACACTCCAGGGGGAGCAGTCAGTGTCATGTGGCCATGACTGAACACACCACATGAGAGCCTGGTGTTCAATGACGCCTGTTCTCTTCCCTTTGACGCAAGACACCACCTACTAGGTCCCCTTGACTGACGACAGTAATTGCTTTGTCGCCAAGCCACCGTGAAGTATTGCTTTTTCTCTGCTTGTGGAGAATTGAGCGTGAAGACAGCGAGATTAATGTTCTATTGGGCGAAAGCCCTTTGGTACGATAGTGTTCTATTGGGTGAAAGCCCTTTGGTTCGACAATGTTCTATTGGGTGAAAGCCCTTTGGTACGATATTGTGCTATTGCGCGAAAGCCCTTTGGTACGATTAGTTCTTGAACCAAAGTCTGTACAGGCCTTGTGTGTATCTGTACCCTACGTGAACACAGCGCAGGCTTCCAAGAGTGGTGCAGGATTGCTCCCAGCTGGTTTGTTCAGCAGTTGAGGACAGTACCTCTCTGGGTCATGCTCGCACCTACGGGTGCATCTGTTTCTTTTTCTCTGAGCCAAAGTCTGTACAGAAGACAGTGAGATTAACGTCCTGTTGGGTGGAAGCTCTTCACTGCAAGTAGTTCTTGAACCAAAGTCTGCACAGAAGATAGTGAGGTTAACGTCTGGTTGGGCGGATGCCCTTTAGTACAACTAGTCCAAGGACCAAAGGCTGTCTCGAGTCAGGCTGATCCTGGGGGGTGTTGCTGGAAGCTGAAACGTGCTTGCAGGCCAATTCTTGTCAGGTCATTTCTGAGCTGTTCCATGCCCAGGGTCTGTGATCTTCTCAGGTCTCTGTCTGTCTGTCTGTCTGTCTATCTGTCTGCCTCTCTCTCTCTCTCTTGCTCTCTCTCTCCCTCCCTCCCTCCCTCTCTCTCTCTCTCTCTCAAAGCGATTCACCACAACTTTATCATATCTCACAGTCTGGCTGCTATTCCTTGGAGGTCTAATCCCATTCCAGCCGCAGACAATGGTGCCTGACATGGCATCCTGGAGCGGCATCAAGCAGTGTCAGCACCTTTCACAGCCTGATAAGTGTGGCCTGAACGATACAGAGCTGGTAAATGTAAGCCAGCGTTGCACTATTGTTTTGTCATGTACCCATCAGAATGCGTTTACAACCCGTTTAGGCAAAACAAAAGGACAGATCAGGACATAACACACGTTCTTAACGCTTCAAGTTATAGATTAGCGATCACACTGCTGACGTTCCTCATGTTGTATTATTAATTATCACCAGCCGTCAAATCAGATTCCTTGTTGGACTTCTAGGAATGACAAAGGGGTGGGGGGAAGGGAGAGATATTGAATCTTGCCATTTTTCTCTCATATTCCGTTCCCCTCCAGTAGCATTTCTTCCACGCCACACAGTCTGGCTTCCTTACAGTTATACCAAGTTCGTCTGTCCTAGTCTCCCCCTCCCCTCTCTCTCTCTCTCTCTCTCTCTCTCTCTCTCTCTCTCTCTCTCTCTCTCTCTCTCTCTCTTCGTCCCTGCCCCTTCTTATCCACTCTCCTCTCTCCCCTCTCCCACGCCACTCTCACCCCCCACCCCCCCACCCCATCGCCTATCCACCGACACTTCAGGGGGAGCAACCACTGTCAGGTGGCCATGAGACAACACGCTTGAGGAGACCCTGGTGTTCAGTGACGCCCGTTCTGTTCCCACATGACGCAAGACACCACCTACTAAATCCCTCTTACTGGCGACAGTAATTGCTTTGTCGCCAAGCCACCGTGAAGTATTGCTTTCTTGTACTGATGGAGAATTGAGCGCAAAGAGAGTGAGATTAATGTTCTATTTGGCCTAAAGCCCTGTGGCGCAAAGTAGTCTCTGGAACAAAGTCTGGTTAGAAGAAAGTGAGATTTATGCTTAGATGGGTGGAAACCTTTTATTAGAAGTAGTTCCTGGACCAAAGTCTGTCTGTCATAAACCATTCACTTGTTAATGCAAAGTGAGGCGACTGCAGGCGGAAATCTAATCAAATTTTAAGAAGTTTAAGTATTGTATCCGCCAAAAAAACTGATGGGTAAGCCACTAAGATGAGAGAATTTAAGGAGAGGGTCTCGTGGCTACAACTTATCAGATGTCTGACCCACGCGTAAGCCTGAGACAAAACTTTCTAGAAAAGAACCAGACCACTTAACTCTGACGTCAGATTCACAAACAGGAAAATTTCTGGAAGGCTTGTTGTGCCATCAAAGAAAGAAAAAGAAATATGATACTTTTTCAGCTGTCTTTTGTTTTAAATCATGTCAACTCCACACACACATGCAATGAAGATAATGGCACAAGTAATGTTAGGTAGGCACTCAAGGTCTGACCAGCGCATTGGGCTAATGTGTAGGTCAGACAACTGCTAAGTCGTAGCCACGAGACCTTCTTCTTAAATTCTCTCATCTTAGTCATCAATCCATTTGTCCATCAGCTTTAAATCATGCGCAGTGTGGTCTCAAAACTTAGCGGATGTGGTGTTGTGTTTATGGACTAGTCCACACGCAGTGATACCTCATTGATGAAACTGAAACTAAGCATGTTAACTTTCAAATACATAAAAAAAAAAAAAAACTTTCATAATGATTTTTTTCATAGTCTACCTACACGTTTTCAGACCATCTTAAACTGAAACAAAGAAGACGCAGAATGCAGACTGAAAATGTACCTAATCCCAAATGTTCTCTCTCTCTCTCTCTCTATCTCTCTCTCTCTCTCTCTCACCAAGGATAAAACGCCCCCAGTGAAAAATAATAAAATAAATAAAAAACAAGGGTGAATTCCAGTTCAAGACATGGTGGACCGTCATATATTTTCTTATTCATTATTACACCTTTGGATAGTATTTCACATAAACCTTTATGTCATTTATTTTTATTGTCAACGACATTGGATTCTGCGGTGCTGTGATACACTTCAGCACAGTCATAGGCAAACAAGCTAGAGGTGTTGTATGTAACCAGCTCCGTATGTCGTCCGAAAAGTGCGGTGGTCTGTCTCTGTATCGGTCATCTCCACCGTACCCAGTAGAATGATCTCGGACAAACAGCCATGGAGTCTCTGGACTGGTCATCTCCACCGTACCCACTAGAACGACCTCGGATAAAGAGCCATGGAGAGATACATTCTTGCACCAGGCAGACTTACGGCGCTTGGTAAGAGTACAGACAGGTTCTGGTCCGTTTGTGTACGAGATGACTTGCTGCCTCGCCTTGGCGTTTGTCTTGTGTTCCTATGAAATACGGAGTGTCTGTCTACACCATCTTAGTCTCGTCTTTGATCTCCTTTCGGAGCCCCGCTCTCCATAGAGAAGGATGGAGCTGACCACTGGGGTGTGGAGTCTACCTTCACTGGGAAGCTGATGGACTTGATTCTCCAGGTGAAGTTAAAGATCCACGCTAATGATCATCAATGATTTGTCACCTTGGCGGGATATATCAAGTGTTTGATAAATAGTGAAGATGAACACTTGAGTAGTTTCTTATTTAACCATAAGACGGACATTTTTACCGGTATCTAAGAGATACAGGACGCAACCAGTCAATTCTTGGCATTCCTGAACTTCTCTTAAATACGAAGTCATTTTTCGTGATATGAATCCTGTATTACAGTTACACGATATGCATGTCTGTTTTCAACAAATTATTGATTATCTCAAGAGCATACCTTTAGTATACCAAAAATGAATAGATAAATAAACAAAAACAATATGAATAGATTAAAAAAAAAAAAAAAACATTCTGTATAAAGCGTTAGTCAACTACGACACGAGTTGCATGCATGGATTCAGTTTCTTCTGATCCATGACATACATTTCGTTTCCGGATTTTTTTTTTTTTTTAATCTATCTCGAATGGAGGAAAAAAAAAAGCTTGAACATCCCTGTCAATAGATACGAAAATACATCCTTTCCATTTCTCTTCATCGATCCGCTAAAGTGGAGAATGTCATAGTGAACATCGACCGCACTCGCACAACCAGGAGGAGAAGGAAGAGGAGGGAAGGAAGACGGGGGGGGGGGGGGGGGGGGGGGGGGGGGATGGGGGGAGCATTACTCTATGACCGCGAGCACACATCACCACGAAAAAAAATTCTCTTTTGAAAGCTAGCAATTCCTTAAGACCCATGTTTTTATTGATCGGGGTTAGAAGTTTGTAAACAGTAAATCCAATAACCCCCATTCCCGATACTTCAAAACTTGTTTGTCTGCAGTTTGTATGTTTATGATCTGTCCTTCGCCATGATGTTCACAGGAATCATATCTAGTAGAATAAACAAGTTTTGGAAGGAAAGTTCAAAGTTTGAAAAGCCTTTGATAAACAGGCACGGGATTGGCCGTGACTTCTTTCAGCGTTTTTTACCTGCGATGGAGGACTCTGTTGTCAACCAATATTTTGTTACTTTTTAAGTGTTGTAGGGATCAAATGTCTCTTTTTTTCTCTCTTCTTTTTTTTTCCTTTTCTTTCTTTCTTTTTTTCATAAATATCAATAAACTGGGGAAGACGTATGCTTGTGAAAACTTTGTAATGTGTGTGTGTGTGTGTGTGTGTGTGGTGTGTGTGTGTGTGTGTGTGTGTGCGTGTGTGTGTGTGTGTGTGTGTGTGTGCGTGTGTGTGTGTGCGTGTGTGTGTGTGTGTGTGTGTGTGTGTGTGTGTGTGTGTGTATGTGTGTGTGTGTGTGTGTGTGTGTGTGTGTGTGTGTGTGTTTGTGTTGTGTGTGTGTGTGTGTGTGTGTGTGTGTGTGTGTGTGTGTCTGTCTGTCTGTCTGTCTGTGCCTGTGTCTGTCTGTGTGTGTCTGTCTATATGTGTCTGTGTGCCTGTGTGTATCTACGTGTGCTTGCGCGTGTGCGTGCACTTGTGTGCATGAATGGATGTGCGTTTACAAGTGGACGGCGAAAATAACTGACTCACACTGCATAAACATCTATTGGAAAGGATCGATCTATTTATTTTGACTTTGGAAACACAAAAGTGACCCCAAGGTCCAGAAACGCCATGACAATGATGTTGACAGACAGGACAATGCTTCGAAGAAGTAAAAACACTTTTCCTTTCTTCCTGGCTGATTCACTGTGCTCTGCATTACTGCCATGCATTCTGACTCCTCCATCCATTCTGACTCCTCCATCCGTTCTGACTCCTCCATCCGTTCTGACTCCTCCATCCATTCTGACTCCTCCATCCGTTCTGACTCCTCCATCCGTTCTGACTCCTCCATCCGTTCTGACTCCTCCATCCGTTCTGACTCTCCATCCACAAATTGTCTAGCCCCCGAATTGTCCTATCGCATCCCCGACACTGACTTCTCCATCCACAACTAGCCCCCGAATTGTCCTATGGCACCCCCGACACTGACTTCTCCATCCACAACTATCCCCGAATTGTCCTATGGCATCCCCGACACTGACTTCTCCATCCACAACTATCCCCCGAATTGTCCTATGACACCCCCGACACTGACTTCTCCATCCACACTATCCCCCCAAATTGTCCCATGGCACCCACGGCACTGCCAATCCACAGAGAAGGACTAAGCAGTCATAAGGCAACCCACCAGAGGAAACACTGCTCCGCCGTGCACAAACCTCGGTGGTGCCTTTTCCGATCCAACACGCGCGCGGGACACTCCCTACTAAATAGATAAAAACTCGACTGCGTGGTTATAGTCCTCTCACCTGAGCATATAGTACACCCACATATGGGTAGGGAGTCAGTCAAGGCAAAAAAATAAAACAGAAATGGATTATTCTAATGGGAATCGAACCCACTATCTTCAAACTGTATCAGCGGATACGCGTTGCCAAAATTGTCAAAACGCGCAGAGAGGATCTGCTGCTACCGGGATTTATCGTCAGTATGGAGCTTGTACACGGCCATCTTTGTCTTTGTGGTCAGCCTGGGATTTGTCCACACTCTTTGTGTGAGGCGAGCAAGTGTTGTGGCTGCCTTCCCGATCCTCTTGTCGATCTCGGTGTCAAGGGAGAGATTAGCGGTGACGGTGATGACATCAAGCTCATAGTCATCAATGGTGATGGCTGGTGGTGACGGCGTGTCTTGATCCAGGACGATATGTCTTCTTTAGTGAGGCACGGACCACGTATTCTCGCCAGGAGGAAGGGGTCAATTCCTTCCACCTCAGAAGCCTCCGGTACATACTCTGCGTCTCCTGGCAAGACAGAGTGACCAACACCGTAGTCCTGCCTCGCGCTGGCCTCCCTACCATGTATACCTGCTGAGACAGTGTCGGCTGCGGTGGCTGGGCCGCGTTCGCTGCGTGGAGGATCGTCGCATTCCAAAAGACGTCCTCTATGAAGAGCTTACGAGAGAAGGGCAGAGATGCACTGGCCACCCACAGCTGAAATACAGAGACGTTTGCAAGAGACAGGAAGGCGCTTGAGATCAACACTGAGTCCTGGGGAGGACCTCGCAGTAGACCGCAACAGCTGGAAAAGCACTCTCAAGAACAGATGCAGATTGGCGAAGACAAACTGACAGCTGCTGCAGCAGAAAAGCGAGCCCGCAGAAAGGGGATGACAGCCAAAAAAAAACAGTGTCAGCATACAGATGTGACCGCTGCGACAGAGACTGCCACTCTCGCATCGCTCTCAGCAGCCACAGGCGACGCTGCTCGGGTCGAGCAGACAGCGCGGACAAATAGCTGAATTTAAGTCGGATATACTTTATCCATGGTCAGCTATGACCGACGGAGGCCTGCTACTATGGAGCTTGGGTCATGTTCTACGCAGACTGCAACAGAACAGCCACCACCACTGAACATCACCAGAGTCAATGCAGAATCTCTTCTGGTGAGGTAGACGAGGGGTGGAGGGAGGGGGTGGAGTTGGATAAAAGAAAATGGGGGAAACGTGGAGAGAGAGAGAGAGAGAGAGAGAGAGAGAGAGAGAGAGAGAGAGAGAGAGAGAGAGAGAGAGAGAGCTCTCGGAACTCGGAACATAGAAAAACTTGCTTCAAAGACAGATTTAATTCTAGGTGGAATCTATACATCCAGTTTCTCCTTGTAGGCTATGTCATGCAAATTAGTTATGCAAACAAGAAAAAGAACAACAAAAGGAAACAAGATGCAAAGCATATAAACGTACTCCCAGTTTATCCCTGAATACGCGCGAGATATTCCATAAAGAGGAAAACCGTCTTGGGCTGGTGTAACCGTTAGTAATGGCTATTCTGGTAAACATCGGCCATCATCTGTAACCTAGAATGAACATACTTACAAATCTTCAGAAAGATCGGCCAAGAACTTTCTGAGATTTTCCATACAGACGAAAACCATTATGGGCCGTTAGTAACGGCTATAACGATAAAAAAAAAAACATCAGCCATCATCCGTGACCCATAATGGACATACCTACAAATTTTCAGAATATCGGCCACGTTCTTTCTGAGATATTCCATGAAAAAAAGAAAAACCTTTAGGGGCTATAACGGTAAACTAAAACATCGGGCATCATCCTTGACCCGTAATGAACATACCTACAAATTTTCAGAAAGATCGGCCCAGTAGTAGTTTTGGCTGGACCGAGTGGAACACATTTTGACCCACACACACACACACACACACACACACACACACACACACACACACACACACACACACACACACACACACACACACACACACACATACACAGAGAGAGAGAGAGAGAGAGAGAGGAGAGAGAGAGAGAGAGAGAGAGAGAGAGAGAGAGAGAGCATTTCTTCGTTCCCATTCTAAAGTACTCCCTGTTCTATAAGAACTGGGAGTACAACAAAACAAGCATGATAAGTACAGATAAACCTATGATGCGTAAGCTTGGTGTGTGTGTGTGTGTGTGTGTGTGTGTGTGTGTGTGTGTGTGTGTGTGTGTGTGTGTGTGTGTGTGTGAGAGAGAGAGAGAGAGAGAGAGAGAGAGAGAGAGAGAGAGAGAGAGAGAGAGATAGGGGGGGGGGGGGAGAGGACGGCCTGCCAATGGTGACACAATATATATAGTTCTGTATGGAGAGCTGGCATTTGGACAGTTACAAAACAACCCAGGATATTGTTACGCATAGAAGAATGACTATATACCTTCGGGGGGGGGGGGGGGGGGGGGGGGGGGGGGGGGGGGGCATTAAAGCAGGAAAAAAAAAACGAGCCCACACCCCCACTCTCCAACCCCCTATCACTACCCCCCCCCCTTCCAAACACACACACACACACACAAAAACTTTTTACGAATATTACATAATAATACTCTTGACCTGTGACATCCCCCCCCCCCCCCTCTCCCTCCCTCTCTGTCCCATTCTCTCTCTCTCTTATTTGTTGTTTTTGTCTCGTTTGTTTTTTGGTTTGTTTTTTTTTTTTTACTTCCTAGTAGAAAAGACGAGACTAAAAGCTTAAGGAATATTTTTCTCGCTAGCTAGAAAAGCACTTTCTGTACATTTATTGATGTGCTGAGCCGAAAACCTTACAGTGACGATCGATCGCATTCGCCGAAACTGGGCATATCAACAACCTCATTTTAAAGGCAAGCCCTCCAGACACGTTGAGAAAAAGAAGAAGAAAAAAAAACTTCATGATTTCAAACGCACGTCACCGGTCAATGAAAAAAAAAAAAATCTATGTGGAAAGAGCCCTCAGCAAATGTTCCATTGAACATTTAGAAAACTAAGTGAATGGAGCGATCTCCCCCACCCATGCACCCCATCCCCACCCTCAGTCTTCCACAGCTACGTCTTGCCTGGTCACGTTTCACCCGAGGACGTTTCGCCAAATCATGCCTCATCCAATGTGTCTTTTATGTCCACGTTCATCACGTTGCACCGAGTCACAGTTCGCCCATGTTCATTCCCACACATCCGTCTTGTTTTGCTTGATCATGTGTCGCGTTTCGCCCAGTATGCCTTCATTCCCAAACACAAATCACGTTTCACCTACTGTGTCTTCATGCTCACACATCATCGCGTCTCACCCAATGTGTCTTCATTCTCACAAATCATGTTTTGCTCAATGTGTCTTCATTCTCACACATCGTCGTGTTTTCCTTAATGTGTCTTCATTTTCACACACCATCAC
>JADBJO010000530.1:590000-597500 GCA_016801955.1 Conus betulinus | reverse complement strand
CTTCTTCTCCGGTGAGCTGCAACAAGGAGTGCGTTCTCATGAAAGTCAGAAGAAACGCTTCAAAGACACTCTCAAAACGTACCTGGAAACATTTAACATCAACCCCGTTCCATGGGAGCAAACTGCTATGGATCGAGCTAGATGGCGCAACTCTATCCACAAGGGCGCCAATTCATGTGGACAAAGGAGGACAGCTGCAGCGCAACAAAAGAGACAGGCAAGGAAATCCCGCGCCGGCAAGCAAGGGTCTCCCACATTCCCTGTCCAAGCTGTCACCGCACATTCCGTGCACGCAACGGCTTGATCAGCCACCTGCGTGTCCACAAAATCGTCTCCCCCCCATCCCCCCCCCCCCCCCCCCCCCCAACCCCCCAAGGTGACTGAAATGGTCCTCGTCGACCAAACAACAAACCTGCATCAGTGGACAAAGAATCCACGAGCTGTTCACCTGCATTGTCAGAACACAACGGAATCAGCGGTATTCATATAATCCGAATTAAACTAGGGGCAGCCAAGACCTCCAAAGAAGTGGAACGGTGCTGTTACATATACTCCGACCGTACCTGATTTTCATCGTCTATCTCTTGATATATTTTTCCGAAACTATTACCGCCACGTCGACACTGTACTTACCGGAATCATTATCGTCTCTGCAATGAGACAGATGCTAGTTGCAGATTTCTAGCTTAATTTGTTGCCGAGTATTAACATAGTACATATCTTTAATCCCCCTCCCCCCCCCCCCCCCCCCCCCCCCTCCCTCACCCACCCACCCCACCCCCCTCCAAATGAATGGTAACTCGTTCACTGAAAATCTGACGGATTAGTATATTTTGATACCTCTAATACGATCTTATTTTCATAGAGACCTATGTTCTCTTTCTTATGAATTTAATGGAAGTGTCAAAAATGGTGTCTGGCAATGTTAAAGTGAAAAAAGGCTCAGCTCTAAACTCTTTGGTCTGGTCTTCATCAAAAAACTAATTTACCTGGCGGCTACAGTAATACAAATATTACATTATTTTTATGAAAACAATTGACAGTTTAAAGTTTATAAATCGCATGAAGAATACAAAAAGAGAACACCCCCGCCCCCTCCCCTTTCCCGGAAAGAGAAAAAAATAATTTAAAAAAGAAAAAATAATTTAGAAAAAAAAAAGAGAGAGAAAAAGAAAAACGGAGATTAATGAAGAGAGAGACTATGAGAAACACACCACAGGCACACTAATTTGTTATCATCACAATTTGAAATAACGGCAACATTTTTATATACGATCTTCTTTTGTCATACCTGAAACCTCCAAAAGACAATGTATCTAAAACCGGTTGCTTCCAGAGATAAACTTATGAACAGCTTCAAATATCAATATATTGGTATCTATATGCAGATTACGGTCACCTTTTAACAGAGTTTGAACATTTCTGTAGTGTGATGGGAGATCGGAAATAGTTTGTGTGCGGGTTTCATTAAAACGAGGACACAACAGAAAATAGTGTTCAGCTGTTTCCTCCCCATTACCACACTCACACAGTGGGTCGTTAATTAGATGGCGGTTTGAACATATCGTATCTCAGATCACTGATTCCAAGACGAAGACGGCAATGAATGATTTGGTTTTTTCTCTCGCCATGGTAAAAGTACGGTGGTATGACAGGGTCATCAGCCGATAAATGATGCTTGATTACGCTTAAAGATGGACTGGTTTTAATATGATCTGGGAGACTATTCCATAAAGATGTAGTTGAAGGAATGAAGGATTTCCGATATATCTCAGTGTTGCATTTTGGAGTTGTACGCTCTAACGGTCTTCTCCTGTGATAAGGATTCCTGTCCGAAACAAGACCAGGCAAAAGATCAAGTAAATAAACCGGACACATGCCATTTATCATTTTATAATAATATATAATTTTATGTCTTTTCCTCCTTTCTTTGAGTGAGCAAAATCCAGATTCTTCATATAATTTTTGATGACTTGTTCCACGAACAGCTCCAGTAATTGTTCTTATAGCTTCTAAGTGTAAGTTTTCAAGAGAAATGGATTGCATTTCGGAGCAGTTGTCCCACACAACATCTGCATAGTCAAAATTAGGTAATACGAAAGATTTATACATGATTTCTAAGGCTCTCCTACTAAATCTATATTTGAAACTTTTCATACAGGAAAGCAGCATAGTGATTTTGTTTCGTATACCATTAATATGTTCATCCCACTTGCAATTATTTTGAAGTATAAGTCCAAGATGTTTATGATTGTCTTTGCCTTGAAGATACGTTTGTCCAAACATAAGGGGTAAGACTAGATGATTGCCCCGTAAAAAGTTAAGTAATTCTGTTTTCTCTTCACACTGAATTTTATTTTCCAGCGCTGCGCCCAAAGATGTATCTTTTGTAGATCAGAATTGATTATTTCTGTGCGAATAGTAGGATCATTAAGTGAGAAGGACATGCTGGTATCGTCCGCAAAAAGTTTAACTTTAGATCTTATACCGTCTGTAATGTCGTTAATGTAAATAAGAAATAAGAGAGGTCCAAGAACTGAGCCTTGGGGAACTCCTGCAGGGATTCTGACATAGTCTGATTGGTCACCCTTGATTACAACTGCCTGCATGCGATCGGAGAGATAATCGGTGAACCATGCTAACAACGTCCCTCGTATGCCATTGCCTTCAAGTTTACGGATGAGGCCTCTATGCCAGACACGGTCAAAAGCTTTAGAAATGTCGAAGTACACAGCTTGCGTTGTGATTCCACTATCAAATGAGGAACATAAATCGTTATAGATACATAATAACTGATTGACTGTGGAATCACCAGGGATAAACCCGGATTGGGAAGGTGAAATGATATCATTTGTCAATAAAAAAAAAAAAAACTGCTTGTGGATACATCTTTCCAGAACCTTTCCAACGCAGCTGAGCAAAGAGACTGGACGATAGTTGTTACAAAGATCCTTCGATTCTTTTTTATGTAGTGGACTTACATGGGCTGTTTTCCAGACGTTTGGAAACTTTGCTTCAATCATACTTCTGTTAAATATGGTAGTCAAGGGATCCAATATAACTGGAAGAGATGCAATCAACAACCTGTTGTGAACCAAATCAGGCCCTACTGCTTTATTCTTGTTCAGATTCAAGATAACATCCTTAACATTTAGTAGCTGTCAAAGAAATGTCTGTAATTTCTGGAACTATGAATGGTACATCTGGCACTTCATCATCATCATTTTCCAAAGTGGACTGAGCAATGAAATATTTATTGAAAGCGTTCGCTTTGTCTGTATTGCTATAGTTTACAATGCCATTACAAACAATTGGAGGTATTTCGTTCGAATCAATACTTTCTTTTTTTAAAAAAGATTTTACCAGGTGCCACCATTCTTTTTTACCAAAATTTGTGGAGTTAGAAACCTTATTGTCTAATTCAGCAACATAGTCAAGTTGTCTTTGTCTTTCTTGATGTCACATAATTCCGAAATCGACGAAACCTGCACCAATCTTCTGGATCATTGGTATGTTTAGCTATACTGTGTATTGTTTTACGTTCCTCTATTAACAGTCTTATTTCATCAGTCATCCAGGGGACGTCGTCAGGACGTACAGTAATAACTTTAGACGGCATGCATAGTTTCGCTTTTTCCATTAATATTTTTGAAAACATTTCAGCACTTTGATCTACTGATCTGTTGCGAGTAATGTCGTCCCAGTTTACAGTGCCTAACAGGTCACAAAAGCGATCAGCATTTAGCTTTCTATAATTAAGTATGGTCCTTTTGAATGGCTGGTTCTTGACCACAGTATGTCTAATCATGGCGCAAGGAACACTATGATCACTGCAAATAGCTGGCAAAACGTCAGTGGATGTTACAATGTTGGGGCATTGTGTGAGAACCAGATCCAAACACGTTGCACTCGAATCTGTAATCCTTGTGGGTTCATTAATAAACTGAGTGAGCCTGTATCGATTCATGATTCCAAGTAAGTACGGTGAGGGTGTCGTAAGGAAATCACTATTGAGTCACCAAGAATAATAAATTTTGATGAAGTATTATTTACCTTACGAATGCTTTCTTCTATCTGATCCCAGTAACTTACAGGGGAACTTGGAGGTCGATAAAATGACCCAACCAGTAGACTACTTTGGCCAAGCTTTGTCTCGACCCATACAGCTTCAAGGTCATTAATATATAGAGATCTGGTCGAGGTTTACAAACTAAGTTGTTTTTAACATAAATAGCAACTCCACCATGAGGGTCATTTGATCTGTCACACCGGACCGGTGGATTAAAATTTGTCATATGTATTGAGTCGTTCTTGACCGAATCTGACAGCCATGTTTTTCTGATACTGTGATAATGTCGAATGTATTATATTCTGCTTCAAAGATATCCATTTTGTTTCTTAAACTGTTGACGTTTACATGAATTATCTTAAGATCAGTTATGGTATCAGGTCCCGGATTGAGTTCAACATCAACCCTGACAACAGCAGAAGCAGTTGATGAATGAACACATATGTATTGTTAAATTTCGTACTACTGTTACCACGAAAGTTGACGTGAATGTCAGAGACAAGAAACTCTTTCACTGAACTGCAAAAGTCTTTACAACGGAAGTGGATAAGACAATGAAAAAAAAAACAGAGAGAGCGTAACATTGTGAGGAGAATCCAGGCATGACAATATTACAAACTGTGTAACATTAGACATGTTCAAAAAAGACAGGCTTCTAGTAGCAGACAAAGATTTTATGTAGTAACGGCCTACCCTAGCACGATACGTACCCAGATCTATACTCATTTATTAAGTCACTGCACTCTGCAGCACATAGAACAAGAACATGACTAGGGTAGACAGAAGTAACAAATAAAGAATCTCCCAAAGTCTCTCGAGTGAAGAAACGAATCGCTTAAAATGCAAAATATAAACAAAATATTCAAACATGTCGATTAAACAATATAAAGGAAAATGAAGAAAAAAAAAAATTACATCAAGCACCTATGGTTTCGTAGATTGCCAAAATGATGCGTCGTCTACGACGAAAACGAACAAAAACCAGCGAGCGCCACATCAGTGCGCTCCGAGGAATGAAATCCAACATCTCTTCAAATAATATCAGGCTGCAGATGGTAGCACTCTTCTAATACATAAACGACCACCTCCAGTTACATGACACGTCCACTAATCATGACAACAACAGAGTCCACACTCGCGAGAACACACACACACACACACACACACACACACACACACACACACACACACACGCGCGCGCGCGCAAACACACGAACGCACACGCACACACACTCGTGAAGCACACTGACGCGTGATGAGTTAATCCAAACCAAACCAAAATGTCTGATTTCACACTCACGCTAAAGCAAGAACGCAAACAAACAGAAACACCCCCATCACACTTTTCTCATCCATACACCATACAAACATGTACATCTGTCACAATGCTTCCCCTTCATTTGTTCCGACTCCAGTACTGGATGGCGCATATGACAGCTCGAATCGAACAATGTAGTTCATATGTTCAGCTCAGCACAATGCACCGATTTTTTCCCTTTAAAATGAAAGTCAGGCTTCAAGTTTCGTGCAAATTTATAATAGTACTTATAGTAGTAGAACTAGACGTAATATTTTTCTGCCCCGACCGGCTCCTACCCAGAGTTGAGTTTGCTGCGGACTCGGTTGGGAAGACTGGGACCACACAGTCGAGTTTCATCATCCACTTAATGGATGCGTTTCTGAGAGTGTTGCTCAAATTTCCTGACCAACACTGCAGGTGACTGTAATTCTCGGGCCTGGTTGACGCCGGGATATATTATGAAAGGAAGCGTAGAGTACAGCCCTGTCATGCAGTCTCAGACCGAAATGGAATTCCGTAGCATCATCTTAATCATCCCCATTCTCATCGATCAGCATAAAAAAAAAAGTCTCAAATTCTGTGGCCCTTCATGCCCTGCTCTCATGGTGACCTCAATTTCGATGTCCTCTCCACGTCTGTGGCCTTGGTTTGGTTCCGTCGGGGTCACCGTATCGGCGAGTCCATGGGGCTGTCGTTGGACGGGGGGAGAGAGCTCACTCACGCCGCCGGCTCCCGCGACTAAGCAGTTATTGTCGTCAGTAGGGGGCTTAGTAGGTGGTGTCCAGCGTATGTTAGATCAGAACAGGCGCCACTGAACACCACTGAAGTGACTCGGCGTCAGTGCAGTGTCTCCTCCGGTGGGTTGCCTCTTGACGACTTGACACTGACTGCTCCCTGTGGATTGCCGGTGCCGGGGCTGTAGCGGGGGCCGACCGGGCTGTGGCTGTGGATGGGATGTCGGAATGAGCGGTGTGGTTGCACTGCCTCTGAGGTGGCGCAGAGGTTGGGACAGAAAAAAAAAAAAAAAACTAGACGTAGTAATGGTAGTTTCAGAACGAAGTGATTGGGGGCGGAAAATGAAGCAAAATTCAGAAAGAAAAGGGGGTAGTTACCGCCATAGATACAGACAAACAGATTAGACCAAAGCACAACGCATTTCGACCTCTTGGGTCTTCTTCGTGCAAGAACAGACATCATTTTAGGACAGTGAAAACGAAGAAACGAAAAACCACTTATTTTCTCACATTCAGCACAAAATGGCTGTTGGTAAGAATGGTAGTTGTAGTGGTGGTGGTAGTAGTAGTAGTAGTAGTGGCTGTGTTTGTGATAGTAATAGTAGTAGTAGTAGTAGCGGTAGTAGCGATAATAATAATTATAATAGTAGTAATGATGATGATGGTCACGATCATTATCACGATCATACCAACAGCATTAAGAAGAAACAGAAAAAAAATATGGTTTTGTCAATGTTTAAAATATTAATGACAATAATAATGGTGATGATGATTACGGTCATGATCACGATGATACCAACAGAATCAAGGAGAAACAGAAAAAAAGAGTATTGTGTCAACTGTTTACAATGACGACCATTTTTTATTCACCTTTTCTGTGGGCCCAGACGACAACGAGTCACAATAAATGTAGTCATGGACAATGTGCCTGGAGCAAAAGCAATAAAATGAGCACAACCCATTTGTCTTGCTTATCACGGTCAGTGTGTGTGTGTGTGTGTGTGTGTGTGTGTGTGTGTGTGTGTGTGTGCGTGCGTGCGTGCGTGCGTGCGTGCGTGCGTGTGCGCGCGCGCGCGCATTGTGCATACATGTCAGTGGGTTACCGCCTCGTGTGTGTGTGTGTGTGTGTGTGTGTGTGTGTGTGTGTGTGTGTGTGTGCATGCGCAACCACACGTATTTGTATGTATGTGTATCTGGTTGTTTTTTCAATCGTAAACCCTAAGCCGTTTTATATCCCATCCCAATTTTCTGTTTTGCAAAATATCTTTGATTTTTTTTTTTCGTTTGTTTATGTGCTTGTTCTTGGTTTTTTGTTGTTGTTTGTTTGTTTTTTTTAGGTTTTCTTTTCAATTTACCAGCATATTTTCATTTTGAGTATGCAGTCCATCACTGTGTGT
>JADBJO010000530.1:567500-587500 GCA_016801955.1 Conus betulinus | reverse complement strand
AGAGAGCTTGCGTGTGTGCGTGCGTATATGACCACTTGCGTGTGCGCGCGTTTATGTGGCTTTCAATTTTATGTGCACGCGCGCGGGTGTGGTGTGTGTGGGCGCGTGCGTTTGGGGGCGGGGTGTCTCACTCTGTGTGGGCTCCGAGGGATACAGAGAGAGAGAGAGAGAGAGAGATGGTGTTGTATGTTTGTGTGTTGGTGAAATATGGAGTGTGTAAAAGTGAGAACAAGAAACAAACAGAGACAAACGGCAGGGAAGAGGATGAAGGAGGTTCCGAAAATGCTTTTCTTGGAAGGATCATTCAAACTTAGAAAATAATGGATTAATACTTATAATAAAAAAAAATCAAAGAGACGGACAGATAGACAGACAGACGGGAAGAGAGAGAGAGAGAGAGAGAGAGAGAGAGAGAGAGAGAGAGAGAGAGAGAGAGAGAGAGAGAATGACAGAGGAAGGATATGTTGTATGTGTCGGCTCACCTTTGACGTGTGTTGTTTTTTTCTCGACTTTTGGATATCCTTCCTCCGTCATTCTCTCTCTCTCTCTTCCCGTCTGTCCATCTCTTTCTCTGTCGGTGCCCGTCTCTCTCCCCCCCTCCCTCCCCTGCCCCTCTCTCTCTCCAACCTCCCTCCCCTCCCCCTCTCTCTCAATGCACATGCATGACGATCTCCCCTCCCCCCCCCCCCCGCGCGCACACACACACACACACACACACACACACATGAACAATGGCTCTTTTGTTTTCGCGATCTTCGGCAGTTCTCTCACGTATCAGTGGCTTACACAGACTGCGACGCACTCCATGTCTCCTACAGGGTTAGCTGTCAGTGTAACAAAGAGGTATTGTACAGTGTGTGGAGACTGGTATACGTGTGGAGTTTGTTGATGCTGCCGATGCTGGTGGTGGTGGTGGTGATTGTGGTGGTGGTGTATCTCTTTTACCATCGTTCTGGCTACAAGCAGGTTTTAGGTAGCCATCCCACTATGACTGGCTACATACTGTGTGACCGACTACCAACAAGGTGACAGACCACTGCACCCTTTTTATGAATGGCTACTTTTTGTGACATGGTACCCATGTTGACGGTCCACTCAACATTTTGCCAACATCTTGTCTACTTCAAGGTGACATACTACCTAATGTAGACTATCCACCATGCGCGCTTCCTCTGCCCCCAATAAGACACCCATGTCACGCCCTTCATCTGCACCCCCTCTGTCTCAATAAGACACCCACGTCACGCACCTCATCTGCACCCCCTCTGTCTCAATAAGACACCCACGTCACGCCTTCATCTGCACCCCCCTCAATCTCGATAGGACACCCACGTCACGCCCTTCATCTCCGCCCCCTCCTACCCAATAAGACACCCACACAGCCTTCATCGCCGCCCCATCTGTCTCAACACACCCACCACGTCACGCCCTTTATCCACGCCCGCTCGGCCTCAAAACGCCCACCTTTCATCTACGCCTCCTTATGCGCCCACCATGTCACGCCGTTCATCCGCGATCCCATTGCCCCAAAACGTCCACCCACGTCACGTTCTTCATCCACGTCCCCTCTGCCTCAATATGCCCTGCACCTATACCCCTCGGACCCAATACGCCCACCCACCCCACGTCACGTCCTTCATCCGCAACCCCATACCCATACCATAACTACATCTCCCGTACCTCAACACATCATACTTTTTATTTACTCCTCCCTGCCCCACCCCCCTGTTCCCGCATTCACCTATCCACGACACGCTGTGCGTCCACCCCCACCCCTCCCCCTGTTAGGCCATCCATACTTCGTCCTGTTTACAAGCTCCCTCCGCCCCATCCATGCGCATCAATAACCCCCCCCCCCCCCCCCCCCCCCCCCGCATATATGTCCATCCATTTCTCATGCTACATCCGCTCTACCCCCCTCCCCCACTTGCCCCACCATGTCACACCCTTCACATGCGCCCCGTCTTACCCAATACACGTACCATGTCACAAGGCCCCTCTGCCCCAATCAGTCCTCCATGACACGCCATTCATCGGTCCCTTCTGTGCCCATACACTCACCCTTCATCCGGCCCATCTACCCGAATACACCCACCACGCCACCCCTTCATCCGTGCCCCCACTACCCAATACGCCCATAACGTCACCCCTTCATAGGCGCCCGCTCTACCCCATTATGTCCGCCACGTCACGCCCTTCATCCGTGCCCCCGCTACCCAATGCGCCCATTATGTCACGCCCTTCATAGGCGCCCGCTCTACCCCCAATGCCTGCCACGTCACGCCCTTCATCCGTGCCCCCGCTACCCAATGCGCCCATAACGTCACGCCCTTCATAGGCGCCCGCTCTACCCCAATATGTCCGCCACGTCACGCCCTTCATCCGCCCCCTCTGCCCTGTCACGCCCTGAAAATCGGCCTTCCCCGGCCTTCCACTATCCCACCTATGTCACGGCCCTGAAAAATCGCCTTCCCCCGGCCTTCCACTATCCCACCTATGTCACGCCCCTGAAAATCGGCCTTCCCCGCCCTTCCACTATCCCACCTATGTCAGGCCCTGAAATCGGCCTTCCCCGCCCTTCCACTATCCCACCTATGTCAGGCCCTGAAAATCGCCTTCCCCGCCCTTCCACTATCCCACCTATGTCAGGCACTGAACACCCCACCTCATCCCATAGTCTCATCCAAAGTCACACCCTGCATGCGCGTCCCCTGCAACCCCCACCTATGTTATGCCCTGCACCTGTTCATCCACCCATGTCACAGCCTGCATTTGAACCTCCCCTACCGCCATTCCCCCTCTCATGCCACGTGTGTGCCCTGAATCCATGCCCCCTCTGCTCCAATACGCCTGCACACACCACGCCCTTCATCTTCATCTGCCCCCCCCCCCCCCCCCCCCCTTCTCTAATGCACCCACCTTCGTCACGCGCCCTTCATTCGCCCTAACTACACACCCACTGACGTCACGTCACGCCTTTCATCCACGCCCCCTCTGACCCCAATGGCCACCTACGTATGCCCTTTATCCACACGCCCTCTTCCCAAGCACGTCCACCCTGTGCGTCATACCCTGCGTTGTCGCCCCCCCCCCCCCCCCCCCCCTTATGCCCACGCATGGCTGGCCCTGACTCTTCAAGTTCCCCTTCTCATGTCATTTATTACACCTTCAGCCATGTCATGCCTTGAAATCTGTGCATCCTGTACGCACATCAATGGCACACCCCTGTGTCCTCACTATCTACGTCATGCTCTAAAATCCATGTCCCCATGCCCAAATTCATCTCACGCCCCGAAATCAGCCTCCCCCACCCCCTCCTCTTCAGCTACCCCACCGATGTCACGCACTGAAACTGACGCTCCACGCCTACACCCCCCCCCCCCCCCCACCCTCCCCCCATCCCAACCTGTATCATGATCTGAAATCCACGTCCCCTACCCCCACCCCTGTGAAGCCCTACGGTCTCAACTCCCACTAATGTCAGACCTGTATTTGCGCCTCCTGGACCCCCACCCATGTCATGCTCTGCACTATTACCCCCAATGCCCCCACCCTTTTCATTCCCGGTATTTGCACACCTCCTCTCCCCCCCTCTCCTCCTCCCTCCCCCCCCCTTGACAAGCCCTGTATTCGCCACTGCAGTACCCTCACAAAATGTCATACGCCCTGCATCTGCACCTCTTCCCTGTCGACCCACCCATGTCACGCCCTGCAATCGCGACCACCATACCCCCCCCCCCCCCCCCCCCCCCCCCCCCCTATGTCATACGCTGTATTCCCGTCCTTTATACCCGAAACCATGTTGTACGCTGCATCCGCCACCTCTTACCCGTGGCATACTCTGCACCTGCGTCCCACGCATTTCCATACGTCATACCCTGTATTTGCTTCTGTATTTGCTTCTCCCCCCCCCCCCCCCCCCCCCCCCACGTATGGCCATCCTCGTCACGACCAGCATCCACTCCCCATGTATCTCTCTAACCATGTCACGCCCTGCATTTGTGCCTCACCATTGGCCCACCCATTTACCGAATATACGACTGAACGTCCAACTGAACGAATCAATGACTGAATGACCGACTGAACGAATCAATGACTGAATGACCGACTGAACGAATCAATGACTGAATGACAGACTGAACGAATCAATGACTTAACGACCGACTGAACAAGTCAATGACTGAACGACCGACTGAACGAATCAATGACTGAATGACAGACTGAACGACAGAATGACTAAATGACCAATTGAAAGAATCAATGACTGAACGACCGACTGACCAGCTGGATGAATTAATGACTGAACGAGCGACCGACTGACCAACTAAACAAATGAGTGACTGAATAACCGATTGACCGAGTGAGCAAATGGATGACTGAACGAGTGACCGACCAAATGAATTTACGAATGAATGACTGAACGACCAACTCGACTGAACGAGCGATTCCGAACGGGGCGACCGTATGAATAAATGACTAAAAGACCGACTGACCGAATCAATGATCGAACGACCGACTGATCGAATGAATGACTGAAAGACCGAGTAAATGAATAACTGTGCGACCAACTCAATGAAACGATGACTGAACGACCGAATGACCGCATGAACGAATGAATGAATGAACGACCAAATGACCGATTGAACGCGCGAATGACTGAACCTGCAATCGACCGAACAAGTGAGTGAACGACCAACAGAATGAATGAATGACTGAACGACCGACTGACCGAATCAATGATTGAACGACCGACTGACCGAATGACTGACTGAAAGACTGACTAACGAATGAATGACTGAAGACAGAGTAAATGAATAAATGATTGAATGAACGACCGACTGACCGAGTGAACGAATGAATGACTGAACGACCGACACACCGAATCAATGACTGAAGGACTACCAACTGGTGGATGAACGAATGGCAGAACGAGAGAGACTGATCAAATAAATAACTGAACATGCGATCGATCCAACAAATGGACGAATGAGTGACTGAACGACCGACTGACTGATGAATGACAAATTTACGAACAAATGACCGATCGACCGACTCACTAAACAAATGATCGTCTTTACGGCTAACTAGCCACCTGAACGAATGAATGAAGGAACAACAGACTGACCGAATGAACGACTGAACGACAGACTGACTGAACGAATAATCATCTTAACGACCAACTGGCCGACTGAACGAATGTATATCTGAACGACCGACTGACCGAATGATTGACTTAAAGACAGACTGAGGGAAAACAAATAACTCGACGACCGACAGACCGCATCATTGACTGAACGACCGACTGACAGAATGAATGATCGAACGACCGGCTAAACGAATGAATGACTGAATGACAATGACCGACTGAATGACTGATCGAACGACCGACTGAATGACTGATTGACCAAATGAATGACAGAAAAACTGAATAACTGACTGAGCAAATGAATAACTGAACGACCGTCTGAACGAATGAATAATTGAACTACCTACTAACCAACTGAAAGAATAAATGACTGAACGACTGACTGACCGAATCAATAACTGACCAACTAAACGAATGAGTGACTGAATGACAGATTGACGAGCGTTCGACCGACTGAACGAATGAATGACTGAACAAGCGACCCGACCAAATAAATTACGACGAATCAATGACTGAACGACCAACTGACCGACTGAACGAGCGAATGACTGAATGAGCGACCGACCGAATAAATGACTGAACGACTGACTGAACGAATGAATGACTGAAAGACCGAATGAATGAATGAATGAATGAAAGACCGAATGAATGAATGAATGACCGACTGACTGAATCGATGACTGAACGACCGACTGAGCGAGTGTACGAATGACTGAACGACAGACTCACCAAATCAATGACTCTACGACGACTAACCGGTGAACGAACGAATCGTGACTGAACAAGCCATTGACTGAACGAGTGATGATCGACCGAACAAATGGATGAACGAATGACCGAACAAGCGACTGACTGACTGAGCGAATGAATGTCTGAACGACCGACTGCCCAATAAATGACGGAACGAATGACCAACCAAACAAATTTACGAACGAATGACTGAACGACCGACTGACTGAACGAATGATCGTGTTAACGACCAACTGAACGATCGAATGACTGAACGACCGACTGACCGAATGATGACTAAACGGCCGACGACTGACCGAATGAATGACCGAACGTCCGACTGAACGAATGCATGACTTAACAACCGACTGACCGAAAAAATAAACTGAACTACCGACTGACCGAATCATTGACTGAACGACCGACTGACCGAATGAATGACGAAACGAACTGAACGACTCACTCACTGAAAAACTGAATGACCGACTGAAGAAATGAATAACTGAACAACCGACTAGCAAGACAAAAAGGATCAATGACTGACCAACCGACTAATGACTGTATGACTGAAAGACCGACTGACTGACTGACCAAAAGAATGACTGATCGAGCGACCAATCGAACAAGTGCATGAACGAGTGACTGACCAAACAAATGGACGAACAAATGACTGAACAAGCGACTGATTTACTGAACGAATGAATGTCTGAACGGCTGACTGACCGATGATGACGGAACGAACGACCGACCGAACATGAATGATCTGACCAACTAAACGAATGAATGAATGACCGACCGACTGACCGAATCAATGATCGTGTCAACGATCAACTGACCGAATAAATGACTGAACGACCGACTGACCGAATTAATGACCAAACGCCCGACAGACCGAATGAATGACTTTACGACCGACTGACTGAATCACTGACTGAACGACCGAATGAATAACCGAACAACTGGCTGAACGAATGATTAACTGAACGACCGACTGAACGAATGAACGACGACAAACCGAATGACTGACTGATCGAGCGACCGACTGAATGACTGACCGACTGAATGACTGAAAAACTGTGAATGACCGACTGAACAAATGAATAACTGAACGATCGATTGAACGAATGAATAACTGAACTACCGACTAACCACCCGAAAGAATCAATGATTGATCGACCGACTGACCGAAACTATGACTGAACGACCGACTGTTCAAATGCATGACTGACCGATCGACTTTACGAACGAGTAACTGAACGACCGATTGACCAACTGAATGATGGCTGACTGAACGTGTGACCGACCAAACAAAGTTACGAACGAATAACTGAACGACCGACTGACTGAACGAATGATCGTCTTCACGGCCAAATGACCAACTAAACGAATGACTGACTGAACAACAGACTGACCGAATGAATGACTGAACGACCAGCTGACTGACCGAATGATTGTTTCAAACGATCAACTTACCGAATGACTAACTGAACGACCGACTGACCAAATGAATGACTGAACAACTGACTGACCGAATGACTGACTGAACGAAAGAAAAACTGATTGACTTACTGCCCGAGCGGTTGACCAAACGACCGACTGAATGAATAAATGACAGAACGACCGACTGAACGAATAAATGACAGAACGACCGACTGAACGAATAAATGACAGAACGGCCGACTGAAACGAATCGATGACTGAACACCGACCGACCAAATCAATTATAGAACGACCGACTGAGCGAATGCATGACTGAACGACCGACTGAACGAATCGACGACTGAACGACCGACTGAACGAATGCACGACTGAACGACCGACTGAACGAATCGATGACGACCAAATCAATTACAGAACGACCGACTGAACGAATCGATGACTGAACGACCGACTGAACGAATCGATGACTGAACAACCGACTGAAAGAATCGAAGACTGAACAACCGACTGAACGAATGCACGACTAAACGACCGACTGAACGAATCGATGACGACCAAATCAATTACAGAACGACCGACTGAACGAATCGATGACTGAACGACCGACTGAACGAATCGATGATGACTGAACAACCGACTGAACGAATCGATGACATAACGACCGACTGACCGAATCAATGACTGAACGACCGACTGACTGAATCGATGACTGAACGACCGACTGACAGAATCAATGACTGAACGACCGACCGACCAAAATCAATGACAGAACGACCGACTGAACGAATGCACGATTGAACGACCGACTGAACGAATCGATGACTGAACGACCGACTGTTCAAATGCATGACTGACCGATCGACTCTACGAACGAGTAACTGAACGACCGATTGACCAACTGAATGAATGGCTGACTGAACGAGTGACCGACCAAACAAAGTTACGAACGAATAACTGAACGACCGACTGACTGAACGAATGATCGTCTTTACGGCCAAATGACCAACTAAACGAATGACTGACTGACTGAACAACAGACTGACCGAATGAATGACTGAACGACCAGCTGACTGACCGAATAATTGTTTCAAACGATCAACTTACCGAAATGACTAACTGAACGACCGACTGACCGAATGAATGACTGAACAACTGACTGACCGAATGACTGACTGAACGAAAGAAAAACTGATTGACTTACTGCCCGAGCGGTTGACCAAACGACCTACTGAACGAATAAATGACAGAACGACCGACTGAACGAATAAAATGACAGAACGACCGACTGAACGAATAAATGACAGAACGGCCGACTGAACGAATCGATGACTGAACAACCGACCGACCAAATCAATTATAGAACGACCGACTGAGCGATGCATGACTGAACGACCGACTGAACGAATCGATGACTGAACGACCGACTGAACGAATGCACGACTGAACGACCGACTGAACGAATCGATGACGACCAAATCAATTACAGAACGACCGACTGAACGAATCGATGACGGAACGACCGACTGAACGAATCGATGACTCAACAACTGACTGAACGAATCGAAGACTGAACGACCGACTGAACGAAATGCACGACTGAACGACCGACTGAACGAATCGATGACGACCAAATCAATTACAGAACGACCGACTGAACGAATCGATGACTGAACGACCGACTGAACGAATCGATGACTGAACAACCGACTGAACGAATCGATGACATAACGACCGACTGACCGAATCAATGACTGAACGACCGACTGACTGAATCGATGACTGAACGACCGACTGACAGAATCAATGACTGAACGACCGACCGACCAAATCAATGACAGAACGACCGACTGAACGAATGCACGATTGAACGACCGACTGAACGAATCGATGACTGAACGACCGACTGAACGAATCGATGACTGAGCAACCAATTGAACGAATCGATGACTGAACGACCGACTGAACTAATCGATGACTGAACAACCGACTGACCAGTCGACGAACGAGCGACAGATCGAACAAATCCACGAACGAATGCGAATGAATGTCTGAACAACTAACTGACCGATGAATGACTGAACGAACAATCGACCGAACAAATTTACGAACGAATAACTGAACGACCCGACTGACTGAATGGATGACTGAACGACCGAATTAATGATTGAACGACCGACTGAACAAATGAATGACGGAGCAAGCGACCGACCAAACAAATTTACGAACGAATGGCTGAACGACCGACCGACCGAACCGATGTTTGAACGACCCATTGAACCAATGAACAACTGAACGTAACGACCGACCGAACAAATGAACGAATGAATGAACAACTGACCGACTGAACGAACTGAATGACTGTACGATCAACTGACCGACTGAACAAATGAATGACTACACGAAAGCGATCGATCGACCACCGACCGAACAAACGCACGAAAAAAAATAAAATAAAAAAAAACAAAAACGAACGATCAAACAAATCTATGAAACAAAGGAAAGAAAAGAAGAAAACGAAAAAAAAAGTTACAAATAGTGTACCAGCAAATGAAAAGAACATCGACGATTGTAAACCAAACTCGTCTAAAACATTGCGAGGGGCATGTGGGCACTGTGGGGAAAAAGACAAAAAAAAACCAATTCTCTGTGCCATTAATTTCAATGTAAAACATTGAAATTGTGTCTGTAAAAACACAAAATCCTAACACTTTCCATGGACAATACGTGAAGTGTCTGTGTCAGAAAGTGAAAGTTATTAAAGTGTTCGTTACTGACTTAGTGATAGACCGATAGTGTGTGTGTGTGTGTGTGTGTGTGTGTGTGTGTGTGTGTGTGTGTGTGTGTGTGTGTGTGTGTGTGTTTGTGTGTGTGTGTGTGTAAGCGCGCGCGCGCGCGCGCGCGTTTGTAAGTTTGCGCGTACGCGCGTATGTGCGTGTTTGTGTTCGCGTTCGTGCGTTCGTGTGTGTGTGTGTGTGTGTGTGTGTGTGTGTGTGTGTGTGTGTGTGTGTGTGTGTGCATGCGTGCGTGCGAGGTGCGTGCGTGCGTGTCGGTGGGTGGGTGGGTGGGTGGGTGCGCTCGCTCTCGCACATGTTTGTGTCCATGTGTATTTGTGTGTTTTTTGCGTGCATGCGTGTCTGCGTGCACGCATGTGTGTCTGCGTGCACGCACACGCGTGCGTGTATGTGCCTGTGTGTAGGCTTGCGTGTTAGCGTGGCCGTGTATGTCTGTGTGTGATCTATGTGTGTGTATATGTGTGTATCCATGTCGTTATTTGAATGAAATGGCTGATCAGAATGTCAGTCATAACTGATTGCAAAAAAAATGTAAATGAAATAAACCAGAAAATGGTATACAAATTATTTTCTTTAATGGAAACGGAATGGGATAAATAAAAAAAATTAGAATACGTAAAATGAACATGATTTTTAAGTATGTGTTGAAATGTGATGGATAAATACTTTTCCATCACATTTTAGTTTTGACTCTTTTCTTTTTCTCTTTTTGGCCATACATCCTTCGGTTCGCCTCTCTCTCTCTCTCTCTCTCTCTCTCTCTCTCTCTCTCTCTCTCTCTCTCTCTCTCTCTCTCTCTCTCTCTCTCTCTCTCTCTCTCTCTCTCTCTCTCTTTCTCTCTCTCTCTCGAGATGATGATGATGATGATGACGACGACAACGACGACGACGATGATGATGAGAACGAGAAGACACCCCAAGAATGATGACTGATAGACGAGATGGCATGAACAGAGCGTGAGAAGGATGAATGAGACAGGAACGGATGTACAAAACGTCAAAACGATGAACGGTAGACTAGAGAAAAAGAGCAGAACGTGGTAAAGAAGAATAACGGTTGAGAGGAGACGCTAAAATCTGGATGGACCGGAGGGGGGAAGAAGAGAGCGCCAGAACGATAAACGAATGATGTGCCTGGGGCAAAACGAAAAGATCGTGAGACTGATGATGGAGAGAACTCGAGAATGACGAAGAATTAACAGCAAAAAAAAAAAAAACAAGCAAACGAAGGAAGGAATGAGAATAGACGAATGCGGTGATTGTGAATGGCCGACGGGACTGGAAAAGGAGAAGACAAGTATGATTACTGATGAGAAGGAATGCGGAGTGGAAAATGGGATGAACATGAGCGTTGGATGGAATGGAGAGAAAAGAGTGCGCAAAAGGTAAGTGACAGACTAGAGGAAAATAAGAGTGTGAAAACTTTGAGAAAGACCTGGATAACAACACAAAAAAGCCTTTAAATCTGTGGGAAAATAAACCAACAAGACCTGGATAACAATAAAAGAAATCCTCCTCGAATATGTGAAAAATAAACCAGCGCAAACTCAAATCAGCACCACCCAGGACAGAGACGTGAAAGGTCTTGTACAGGAAGAAATCGCCAGACAAAGGGGGAGAAACTTTGCTCTGAGCTCTACAACAAACAGAGCACAAGAGCTCCAAACGTGCCAACAGATCAGGATTCATCAACTGGAGACGACTGTCCAACACCGTCGAAGAAGTCGTGGTGGCAGTGAATCGCCGACACATGGCAAGGCTGCAAGTACTGACAAGATCGCTACAGAACACTCGAATATGCGGGAAGGCAGCAACCGTTAGATTGACTGCTATCTGCAACAAAACCTAGCACACTAGCAAGTGGCTAACGCCAAAAGAGACTCGACCACTAACCGTCTCACGTCTGGAGGAAATCATCAGCACTGCCAGAACAACGCAAGATTAGAATAGCAATGTAAGCAACGTAAAGCTCAAAAATCATTCCGAATAGATTACAGTTATGAGCAGGCATCGTTGTATCTGAAAGGCCTTGGTATTGTCAAACAAATCTTTCACCCTTCGCCAAAAACACCTGTAACAGCAGGAGGTCTATTAAGCGGTTTGACAGAGTCAGTCCCGAGATGCTGCAGGCCGTTATGAAGAAATCTGATACCGGGACAAAGTTGAGCAACAACATCCAGCAAGTATACTTTCAAAGTGACCAGCGCAGTCCTCACAAAGGACGCGACTGGAAAATGGTCCGATATATCGGTTGAGATTCGTCAGGGTCTGTTTCTCTCCAGTACTGTTCACCACAGTCCTGGAATGCATCATGAAGGATCCACTTGAAGATCATGTCAACACAATCAGAACTGCGAGAACTATCACAAACCTTCACTTTGCAGAAAACTCCAATGGCCTGGCGGGCACTGAACAAGAACTCACTAAGCTTGTTACAACACTGGATGAAACATCCATAGACATAGTATGGATATAAACACCGAAAAGACCGAGCCAATGGCCGTCCACAACACCACCTCCAGTACTGATTTAAACCATGGATAGAAGCTGGAATAGCTCATATATCTGGGATTTATTTTCAGAGATGGGGTATTTATTTACATCAGATATCCTCTCAAGAGCATTAAAGACATCAGTTCTGTCCAGACTGAACCCTGTAAGGAAAGGCGATGACATCCCAGGGAAACACAAATCTGGCTACTGCATGCACGGAGGGGGGGGGGGGGGGGTGTGTCATGCCCCTATATGCAAAACGAGACATGGACCGGGAAGAAAGAACCCAACCACAGAAATGAGTTGTCATTGCATGATACTGTACGTCCGATACATTGGTGATATCACCACAGAACAAGTGCGTCAGACCACGAAACACATCAGGCCATACGAAGATTTGCCGACACCAGCAAAGCAAAGAAGCCACCTTGGCATTGTCATCAAGATCCAACGGTGTGGAAATGATCACCCAGGAAAGAGTTGAAGGTGCGAGACCAAGGGGAAGACAGAAACAAATGGACCGACAACATTGCAGAATGGACAGAGACATCGTCTGTAGAGCCCACGGCCTCGGAACACAACCGACAGAATTGGAGGAATCTGGTGAACAGTTCTTCGGGCGGTGCTCCGGTGGCTTCACACGGGCCTAGGAAAAAGAATTTTAGTGGATATTAGTGATACCAAAACAAAAATCATTTTTGTACCTTTAGAAGATATTTTGATGCAGAACGTGCGCACGATTCTAGGATTGGGCCATCTTTAACATTTTTTTTAATAATTTGGATACAGTTTTAATATGTTCTTGAGTTTCAGCAAATAAAATGTTTACGTTATCATCTTTCTCAGATGATAAAATGTTAATGTGTTCACCTGTCTGCAATACAGTATAATCATTATCAAATTTGACCTGTCGGTTCTCTTAGTGAGGCATGACAGGCACTGTTGATCCTGATGAAACAGATGAAAGAACACTATTGAATTTTTTTCATAATTCATTCTATAATTTATAATTGGCGTGTGTCTAGCTCTCTTCAGATACTCTTTACCGTAGTCTATGAATACTTTCTTTGTTTCTAAATTCAAAACAACAACAAAAAAACTTCGAATAAAAACGATTAGCTTTAAGACAACTTGCCTTTTTCGGAAAAAGACAAAAAGCCAATTCATGGTATGAAGTCTATACATTTGTATGCGTCGGATTGCCAATAGGTGATTAACAGCTCTGCTGTCTGTAGACTGTCTTTCATTCCACAAGCTGTGCAGTGCTGAAAAATAAACGACTTAGTCCTAAATCAATTTTGATCGGTACTGTTATTTTGCTTCTTGTTTCCATGGTTATATGAGCATCAATTGCTGTAAAACGTTTTGACGTTTTCCCTGTTGTCATTTTCAAATTCTAAGTATGAAAATGCCACACAAACACACGCACGCGCGCGCGCGCGTCCGCCCATATACACATATACAGCCATGCGCCGGCGCGCACGCACACATACGCATATTCAACCACGCGCGCGCGCACGCAAGACGTACGTATCTCACACACACACACACACACACACACACACACACACTGACATACAAACACACACACACACGCAGTACGCACGCACGCACGCGCGTGCGTATGTGTCCTCACTGGAAGTCAGTAGCAGCTTACTGGCACATCGCTACTTGCTCTCGAGTCTTGCACCATGATTTTGAATTGATTGGACTTCATAAAATTAAAAAGAAATTGGTAACCATTTTTTTTTCTTCGAGTTTATTATCTTATGTGCATCAGCCTTTCCTTTTTAATGTTTTATGACTACATACTTTTTTTCCAGAGGCTTTTTAAAACGATCTTCTGGCATTTCTAAAAAAACAACAAAAATTCCAGCAATACTTCTCCGCGAAAAGAAAGACTTCAAATGTTCATTAAATTCCTTGTTTGTTATAGAAGAATTTGGTCTTTGATGAACAGTTGTAGTCTCATCTTTCTCTCTTCAACTCTTGTGTCCAAAGTGAGGCTTGACGAGGAATTGTTCTCCGAGAATGTCGTACAAAACCTGCGCTTTGTCAAAAGAACCCATGCTATCAGTGCTCTCTAATTTTACAGGGTTCAATGGCAGTTTACGATTATTCTTCACTTTTTGTTTTCCACACGCTGTGCACATTTTTGGATTCGGATATTTCAGAACGACGAAAATCACAAAATAACACAATTCTGGTTTAGCAACAACACTCTGTTGCTGTGATTTAACGTGAAAGTTTATGAATGCCAGAAAGGATAAGAATGTGGAAATGATGAATAAATGACGGGAGATGACCATGATGAGCCGGAATAAATCAGCTGGTAGAGCGCCGGGCTCGTCATCTTGGTGATCCTGCGGTTGCAGGTTCGAATCTCCACCAGGCCGTTTCGGTACAGGGGAATTTTTCCCTCGGAGTTAACATTGGTTCTGACTCCATTTCCCCGGAGTTAACATTAGTTCTGACTCCATTTCCCATACAGTCCTTCGAATGAGACTATATACCGAGATTCCGTGTGTGAACGCACGCACATCATCTTGCACACACGTAAAATCTCATCACCAACTTTCGGAAGTGAAGGCCAGTTTGGCCGTTGGTATGGATGACACGTTACACATAGCATGCACCCTGCCTAAGAAATGGAAAGAATGAAGGAAGTAAAGAAATTGAGTGAACGATATTGAATGATTGAACTGGATGACACGGGGGAAACGACTGAATGAAGCGGCAGCTGGCAGCTCTTCAGTCGGCACTACCCAGGTAGGCAGCCCGTGTGTAAACGAGTGTGGATTGTAAAGCGCTTAGAGCTTGATCTCTAGCCGAGAGTAGGTGCTATGTAAGTATTCATAATGATGATGATGATGATGATGATGATGATGATGATGATGATTGATGACAGAAGAACGTGAAAATGACGAATGACTGGCGGGAGAATGAGGAAACGATGACTGACTGACTGGAGCAGAACGTGAATGGGATGAATGAACGACTGGGGAAGAGCATGGAAGCGACAAGTGACTAACCGGAGAAGAACATGAAAATGTTGAATGTCCGACTGGAGAAGAACATGAAAATGTTGAATGTCCGACTGGAGAAGAACATGAAAATGTTGAATGTCCGACTGGAGAAGAACATGAAAAATGTTGAATGTCCGACTGGAGAAGAACATGAAAAAGCGAATGTCCGACTGATGTGAAAGCGATAAATGACCGATGTCAGAAAAATGTAGGAAAATCATGACTGACTGGAGGAGAATGTGAACGCAATAAACGACTGACGGAACTGGAGCGTGAGGATGATAAATGATGAACAGGACGTGAAGATTTTGTGAGAAGGATTAGAAGAAAGGACAATGATGAATAAATGACGGGAAAAGGAGAGGAGATGACAGCGGGATGGAAGAAGGACGACAGAACAATGAAAAACTGTTCGGACAAGACAGTAAGTAAGAACGTGAGAAGAACGTATAATGGACGGGATGAAACGTACGAATAGTCAAGAATGTATGAAAGGAGACAGCGTGAATGATGAATAATAGATAATTATAAATGACAGGTGGAATGAGATGACATCATATCCTTGAAGGAGAGCGCGAAGAGAATATGTACGAAGAGTGAGAATGAGAATACACGATGTAGGGTGGATAGGACAGTAGTATGAGAAGGGTTCAGGAGAGGGAAAAGGCGCTAGGGGCTTAAGAATGATCGATTACATGAAAACAGGGCGCCATTAGAAGGATCTAGTGATGGACGAACTGAGGGGAAGAAAGGAAATGAGAGAACAATACATTTTTCACGAAGTGAAAATGATGAATAAGTGGACTGGACAAGAAGAGAGAAAAAAAAAAGCGCCAGGACGATGGACAGCATAAAATGTAGAGATACTGTCTGGACAATCCAATAAAGAAAGAGAAAAGAAACAGATGAAGGGATGACAAGCGTGATGACAGATGGACACAGTGTGGAGAGAAAATACGTGTAAAGGACGAAATGAATAAAGAAGGTGAAAACGATGAATAATGGGCGGGGGAAGAACGTGAGAAAGTTCAGTGATGGACAGGACCAGAAGAAGCGAATGACAGACGGGACAAGAAGAATGAGGAGACGTTAATGGAAGGGATGATTTATGAACTGCACGAACAGGAGAACGTAAATATGACGAGGGAAGGAAAGAAGGAAGGAATATGAATAACAGACACAATGAAACAAAAAAAAACCATTAAGGTTATAACTAAATGACAAGAACGAGACTATGCTGAATAATCGACGAGACTAGAACACGATAAGTGTAAACGGATTGAGAAAAGAGCGAGAGAATGACGAAAGAGGAACAACAGGAGAATAACGGACTGAATAAAAAAATTTTTAAATGGTGAAAGACGGGAGAAAAGGAGAACCTGAAAATGATTAAAGAGAGATAGGAGAAGAAAGTGAAAATGATGAAAAAGTGACGGGAGACTAACGTGTGAGTGATGAAGGGCAGTTTGGACAAGACGACAAGAAACTGAGGATGGCGCATATGGCCCCGATTAGAAGAAAACGGGCAAACACGAAAATGATAAAAAAGAATGGACGAAAGGACAACACGAGATAGATAATGATCGAGATGATTAAAGCGTCAGAATCATGAAGGAGTGGTGGAATGAAAAGAGAAAGTGATATCTATGAAGGAAGGGGGGGGGGGGTGGGTGAAAGAAGAATGTGAGAATGATGTATGATGTGTGAAAGGTGACACACAGAATTGTGGATGGGAAAATAACGTGAGAACGATGAAAGAGAGGATAAAAGGAAAAGAAGAGAGGAGTGTGAGACCAATGGACTACTAAACACTGGACAGCGTAGGTATGATGCAGTAATGGTAGGAAACAAAGGCATGGTGAGTGTTTGCAAACAGTGAAAAGGAGAAGGTGAGAATGATGAATGGGAAACTGGACGAGAGAAGGGGGATAAAGGGGGGACAACGTGGGAATCATGGAGTACATGAAAATCAGACATCGTAGGAGTAATCCAAAGATGAACGGAATGAGAAGAGAACGAGAGAAAAAACGGACGCTGAACGCGATCAGAAAAGAAGAACGAGAGAATAACGAACGACAGATGAAATTAGTGAAGAGAAAGTTAGGATGACGAGTGACGAACGTGATGAAGAGGATGACGCAAACATGAGGACTGTTGGACTTCCGGGAAAGTTGTGAATGATAAATATCGGACGGGGAAAACGTAAGAATAAAGCATTTTGGAGAGGGGGAAAAAGTGAGAATGATGAACGTTGGACGGGGGCAAACGTAAGACTAATGAATGTTCGACCAGGTGGAAACGTGAGAATAATGAATAGCTGACTGGGAAATGGTGAAAATTAGTAAATGTCTGATAGGGGAAAGGGCGGAAATCATGGATGTTGCACCTGGGCAAAGGTGAGAATGATGAATGGTGGATGGAGGGAACGTAAAAGTGAAACACATTCTGGAGTGACAGAAGACGTGAGAATCATGAATGGTGGATGGAGGGAACGTAAGAGGGAAACATTCTGGCGTGGCAGAAGACGTGAGAATGATGAAAATTAGGCGGGAGAAAACGTAAGAATGATGAATGTAGGGCAGGGTAAAACATGAAAATGATGAATGTTGGACTGGGGTAATAATTGTGAGAATGATCAATGTCTTAGTGCCGGAAACGTGAGAATAATGAATTAGGGCAGAAAAACTTGAAAATGATGAATGTTGGACTGGGGAAAATGTGAGAATGATGAATGTTGCGGTGGGGGAATGTGAGAATGATGAATGTTGAGGTGGGGGGGATGTGAGAATGATGAATGTTGAGGTGGGGAAAATGTGAGAATGATGAATGTTGAGGTGGGGGAATGAGAATGATGAATGTTGAGGTGGGGGGATGCGAGAATGATGAATGTTGAGGTGGGGGAATGTGTGAATGATGAATGTTTGAACAGGGAAAAGCATGAGTGTTGAACGGGTGGGCGGAAGGAGGGGGAGGAGGACATGATAATAAATAATGCTGGACTGAGGAAAACATAAGAATGATGAAAACTGGACTGCGCGAAAAGGCGAGAAGGACGAATGATGGAGTACGGTCAAACACGTGAATGGTGAATGTTGGACGGTGTGTGTGTGTGTGTGTGTGTGTGTGTGTGTGTGTGTGTGTGTGTGTGTGTGTGTGTGTGTGTGTGTGTGTGTGTATGTATGTATGCATGCGTGTGTGTGCGTGCGTGCGTGCGCGCGCGCGCGCGCGTGTATGTGTGTGTGTGTGTATGTGTGATGACCAGTGTTGGACTGGGAGAAAAAAGTGTGGAAAACAAAAAAATTTGAACTGGGGAAACGTGAAAATGAGGAACGTTGAACAGGGGAAAAAAGGGCAAGATTGATGAATGTGGACTGGGACTGGGTGGACTTGAAGGGGGAGGGGGGGGGGGGGGGGAACGTGGGAATGGGGAATGGTGGACGGGAGGAAACTGACAGAATGATAGATGTTGGACTGGAGGGGAGGAGCAGAAACTCGGGAAAGATTAATAATAGATGGAAGGGTGGTGCGACACTGATGCACCTCTTGTGCATCAGTGTCGCACCACCCTTCCATCTATGGATGAAGAAAGCAAAGGGAAAAAAGAAGAGCGTATGACTGATGGCCGTAATGAAAACAGGATAGCGACAGAGTGACAGTGGGCACAATCAGCACAGAATGAGACGGAATGAGAAGACGAGAACGCGTTAATAAGGAATGCCTGACACGATGAGACGAAGAGAACATAAAAATGCTGGGTATAAAACGGGGGCAGAACATGACAATTGTGAATAAAGAACGAGACGAAAAGAAGAGAACGTGACAATGATAATGGAGAGACGGAACGGTAACGTGGGAACGTGAGAATAATGAATGATGGACGAGTGAAGAAAAGGAGAACGAAGATCAAAAGATATGAGGAGAAGACAACGCGAAACCGATGAATGATGCTCCGGAGGAGGAAAGGAGTTTTAGAGAATCAATGACAGAAGGGAAAAGAACAAAACTGATAAATGACGGGCGGGATAGGAAGGGGAGAACTGGACGAGTTGAATATGGTACGTCCATCCGACTGTTCAATACCGCCGAATCAGAACTAAAGGGGTAGCGATGGAACCGACTTTATCATACGTTCGTAGCAATGCCGAATGATAGGCCAGCAGTGTATGATAGGAACTGTTTGTAGCAGAGAAGAATTGGGAGGGGGGGGGGGGGGGGGGGGAGGACTGCATGACTTCCAAGCTTGGACGTGTGGTTGGAAAAGACCAAATATGACGTAAGAGAATGGGGAATATGGAAACATGAATAATGTACAACATCTGGTATGGGCCGTATGGCGGGGAGGGGGGGGGGGGAGGGGGGGACTGAAGGGCCTCAG